>CM072814.1:84656693-85256693 GCA_036937905.1 Salvia rosmarinus | reverse complement strand
GCCTCTCTTGACAACTGACAACCCACATTCACACATTCACAACCATTTCACATTTTTCTTCGTCAAAAAATTTGAAACACTCTTGTGAATTTCGATTTCCAGATTTCAGATTGTGAATTTCGATTTCAGATTTCTTCTCGCAATTTTCTTCATTTCCATTCTCATTCTCATTCCGTGTGAATTTCGATTTTATTTCCATTTTCATTCCATTCCATTCTCATTCTCATTCCGTGAATTTGAAAGATAAGACACCGTGAAGAACAAGAGGTAATTCTCTCATTTTAGGCCAAAATCATAAATGTTTATTGTTGTTTCAAAATTGAAGTTTCGGTCGGAGAATTCGTTGTTTCGGTCGACCGGAGGACACAATTTGACGAAAACTTATTCGATCGAAACAACAAATTAATACAAGAAATCAATTAATTTGTTGTTCCGGTCGACCAATTGAAGTTTCCGGTCGAGGAAGGCTTCTTGAATTAATTTGTTGTTTCCGTCGAAAATTGAAGTTTCGGTTGAGAATTTATGTTTCGGTCAAAATTTATGTTTTCGTCAATGATTTATGTTTCCGGTCAAAAATTTATGTTTCCTAATCGGAGAGAGTTCGTCGACCGAGAGATGTTTTTATCGACCGGAGACTTGCCTTAGTCGATCGGAGATATGTTTTACATGAAATTTCAACTTTTTATCTCCGATTGACCGGAGACATGTGAAATGACCAAAACTAGGCAAAACGTGACATTGTCGACTTTGTTTATTTTTTCAATTTAGAGAGAGTTATGTTTCAATTTTAATAATTTCATTGAATTCTTTGTTCTATATTTCGGGTTTGGCGGAGAAGAAAATAATTTTAGAAGATTTATACCGAAACACAATTCTAAACGGTAACTTAGATTTTACAATTGGAATTACATTATTCATGTCGCAAGATGTTTGTTTGTTTTAATTGATTTTTGAATATTTAGTTTTAACAATTTGAAGAGGAGAGGGCCAAACAAATGTCGCAATTGAAGTTTTCGGTCGAAGGCTTCTTTCCGGTCGACCGGAGAGAAGCCTTCGACCGGAAACATTGATTTTTCCATATCAATTTAATTTTAATTTAATTTTCTAATAATTAGTTATTAATTGAATTTTGTAATAATGCAGGAACCATATTTTACAATTATTTTCGAAGGAACGAGTGACAATATGTCGGACTTACCGGTATGTTTTCGTGTATATTATTTTGAAACATAGTTATGCGATTTTTAATATGTTTACCGTATGTATATTTTGTAATTGAGATATTTTTCCATCTTATAGTATGTATATTTTGGATAAATGATGTATATTTTGGATAAATGTTGCTAAATGTGATTGAATATGAGTAGTTAATATTTCGAACGATTGAATATGAGTAGTTAATACCGATATGGCTTGAATAATGTGATTGAATAAATAGTGTTTACGGCTCAGATGTTTTCGATTGAATGAGATATTTGTTTTGGCTTGAATAATATTTGAACGATTGAATATGAGTAGTTAATACCGATATGACTTGAATAATGTGATTGAATAAATAGTGTTTATGGCTCAGATGTTTTCGATTGAATGAGATATTTGTTTTGACTTGAATAATGTGATTGAATATGTAAAATCATTCAAATTTCAACTTGGATTAGCATTGAATTGTTGTATGTTGTGTAATATGTGGTATTGATATAATTGTAGGTTCCTGTTTTCTTGAGGCCTACCACGATAAATGTGGTGGCGGATGTAAAGACTTATTATAGACCGATTATTTTAAGTATATTAAGAATGTCTTGCTAGATAAAGGCGCAAGAGTTGGTAGATATGTTTAGGGGGTTGCTTTGGTCATCGATTGATTGGACTCCTGCCTAAGTCTAGTTTATCTTTGCACCATTTAGTCTCCGTCGATAGAACCTACGCATCCGGAGATGTATTTTTCATCAATGGAAGATATATATGTTTTCCATTAGAGATTATGCTCTAGTCACGGCCCGCATTTGGGTCATCATCATTTGATCCCACACTAGACTACGACTTGAGCGACGCTGAGGTCTATAGCCTTTTTATGGGGCACACAGATTACATTACGTAATCTAGTAGATAGATTTTGTAGTAGTGATTTTAGTGATGATGTAGATCTTCGTCACTATTTACACGCGCCCACGTTATTACCTCTATGGGTTCGTATTTGGGTACGATCACGGGAAGATAATAGCTGATTGGGTTTGGGCATTGGTTGACGATCCGAGGCGTTTGCCGATTTCCGTGGGGCCTACAGCTACGAGATATTGAGATATTATACGACGCAGTTGTCAACCTAATGCTCAATACCACTTTTACGGACCGCCGGGCACTATATGCTTGGTCACTCGAGATCATACCAGCTTGGGAAGTATAGTGGGACGCACATCAATCCCACAACGTATCCGAGAGTGTTGAGGTGGAAGTTCAATAGTAGGCTCTCACCGGCAGCTTTACAGTCTCTTTTTGAGCAAGAGGTACTGAATTTTATTATAATTTTAAATCATGTATGAGGTATTGTATTTATTAGAATATTAAATAACATCTTTCAATTTATTGTAGGTCGATTATCATCTCACATCGATCGAGCCTGACTCATTCGAGGTTAGCACCGTTTACTGGGTGTCTGTCTCACACCCCTCTCCACTCGGTGTGAATTTTGTTATACCGTCAAATCCTTTGAGGGAGGGACTACGTTCCCTTCGTCAGGTGTGTCTCATCCGGTGGATGAGCCTCGACGAGACGCCGAGTTCCGGAGGGCTCCACGGTTTGTTGAGGATCCCGATCTTCGTGGTCTCCATCAAAGCAGCCTCGAGCCTTCACCCGATACCAGCCGAGGACATCGTCGGTTGGGTTCGCTGAGGTTCCGGTTGTTGATGAGCCGCGGCGCCATATGTGGATAGCCGTCCATCCGCTGAGAGCGGGATACGGGAAGACATACCGTGGAGGCAGCTTCATCGAAAGCGGTGGTGGTGAGCACCCACGGCGCCTTAGTTCCGCCGATCGTCGTTGGATCCAGAATCTATCCGAAATCTGTCCGGAGGGAGGAACGAGCGAGCAAAGGCAACGCATCGAGAGGTCTATCAAGACAAATTTATTCCAAAGATAAAGAAGTGGTTTGAAAACCTCTTAGAAGACTCGATATGGTTGCACACATAGGGATGATACGGCTACACACGCACCTCATGTCCCACGCCATCCGACGACGACGACGAGAGGTGAAGATCAGAGACCACATCACCGCCCACCCGATGTCCTCGAGGCGGTGGACATATTGAGCTACCGAGGCAAAGATCGCATCGCCCCAGTTGATACCCCTCCCCGCTACTCACACGGATCCATGGTACCGGTCCCGAACTACATCTCATCATTCCATGACGGATGGACCTATTTAGTGATCCGACGTCTCGTGACGTCGTGAAGCGTTTCGAGCCGTGCGCAGCAGTTGGAGCAACAGTAACTATTAAGTCTCATATTCGCGCTTATAATATTTCATTATATTTGTTATGTTTTCATTTTCTAAATTAAATGTTTGTAGTTCGGGATCCGAGAGGTGAACGGGCACGAGACCTTCTACCGTAATGAGGTCACCATACGTGAATAGCCCGATGCCACGTCCATTATCCGTGATATAGTGATAAATTACCGCGTTTCTTGAACACAAATAAGGCAATGGTGGTTGTTCGGCAGTCTGAACGACAAGTCCAGTTGTATTTTTCGTGAATATCAAAATGCCGAGCGTTTTGATGTTCGGCACGTTTTATACAATATGCTTCGTTTTTTTAAGTACATCTACTTATATTGATATGTATCCCTAAAATAATTTTACAGTCGTCGATCTATTCATGGTGTATTTGAGGATGAGACTCGATGCGGGATCGACGTATTGGATGGGGTGGATTATCAAAACACAATCATCCTCGATCATCGGTTTTTCGTAAGTCTTTAATACAATCAATATATAGTATATATGTAGTATCTCTAATTACTTAATTTTCAATGTTGAATAGATGTTTCGCAAAATTCATGGTCCGAGGTACACGCAACGCTTTCGTCCCTACATTCAAGACCGCGTGAGGCACCATTGATCATGACCCCGAGAGCATTGCTTTACATGGCAGCCACCAACAGCATTGGATAGCAGATTGTCCTCGGCATGACGGGTTATACATCATGGTTACGTGCACGCAGTAACCTTATTTAATACAATAAATATTAATTTATCTAAATGGTTACGTGTCCTTGTTTTTTTATCTAAATATTAATTTTATAGATCATCATCCCTTGCGTCATCGAGCGTTTCGCGATAGACGCGTGGATATGCACTACGTCATTCGTCTTTGTTTGACTCGTGTATTTGGCGGATGGACCAGGATCAGTGGATGCGAGGATAATGGACTTCGTGTGCCGACTAGATTATGCGGGCGCTTTCTCTTCACTAGATGGTTCGAGGCTAACTCCCACCGATACCACACTACTACAAATATCACTTTTCTCACACCTTATAGACTACGTTTTTTGTAAAAAGCGTAGTATAGTATAGACTACGCTTTTTATCAAAGCGTAGTCTATGTGCGAATTTTTTTGAAGTATAGACTACGCTTAACAAAAGCGTAGTGTATGTGCGTAGTCTATACCAAGTAATGACTACGCTTAACAAAAGCGTAGTGTATGTGCGTGTTTTATAAAAAAGCGTAGTCTATGTCATAAATTAAAAAAAAAAAAAAAAAGAAAAAGAAGAAGGCGTGAGATTCGAACTGCGTCGCTTAACCATTTTGAAAAGTGTGAGTTTCTCAGCCAAAATAATTGAAAAATAAATGAAAAATTGTTGAATGCACAACCCTAATGATTGTTAAGCCTTAAACAAGTTGGGTAAAATGCGAATAAAATCGGAGCCTACAACCACTGGTTCTTCGCCCGCCATGCCGGCGGCCACGGTATGCGGCAACTGCGGGGTCGAGGAGCGGCGGCTGCTCCACCAGGTCGGCCATCGCAGCATCTTCCGTCGTCTCGCACCACCGCGCCCTCCGCTCCATCCGCAGCCTTACGCCTACATGCTTCCGTGTTTACCCCAACCCTCCCAACGACGGCGTCCGCACTGCGCCAGTGCTACTCCCTCCCACACTCTGCGTCGACGCCGCCGGAGCCCCTCCGAATCCCTACGTTTGCCCTCTCCGCATCAACCCTAGCGCTTATTTTCAAATTGAAGTCGGCAAATGCCCGAACCGATGGGGCGAGGGTTGAGAATTGCGGGGTGATGGACGGAGATGCGGCGAGGATGTTGTTGGCGGCGGCGAAGATTTCGTCTACGTCGATGAATAAAGCGCGGTGGCCGCGGGCCGAGGCGAGAGGCGGGTTAAGGAGGCTGCGATACGAGGAAAAGAGCGAAGGAGGCGTTGGAGCACGTTGCGCATTTGGTGATTAAGGTGTGATTTTAATTCAGAATTTTGCTCGCTCATCTTTCTTGTAAGTGAGCTCGTTTCAATCTTTTGTTTATTGGGCGCTCAATTTTAAAATGAGGACTTTTCACCGGTATTTTGTATGTGGACTGTAAGGTATTTTTGTATGTGGTGTAATTTCGATCCGGTTTTACAAATCTCTAATTTGTTTGATTTGATCATAATTTGTTTATGAGGTCGATGTTAGACTTAATCGATATCCACATGAATTAGATTCATTAAATCGGTTGTTTAGTTTGCATCCGAGCTTCACATATCTCGCTTTAATTTGATTAATCTGAAGAAATGTCAATTCAGCTAACTTGAGAGGATTGTTTCATGTTGCAGTTTTTAAGATTGTATGCTAAGTGTTTGAATTTATTCTTCTGAGAAATGGAGTCACTCCCTGATGCCCTAGTCCAGCCAATTTTGTCCCTAATGAGTAAATTTTTCCTTTCTCAGATACATGATATTGGCCACAACAATGTGATCAACATTTTTGAAATATATATTCTACGTCAGTGACATGCTTATGGATGGACAATGGGAGAAGAAGGCTGTTTACACCTTTTACTTGGAGCTTGCACGAGACTTGCTTCACTGACTATGTACATGTGTTTCTTCCTCGTCATTTTGTGTAAGAAAATTTTGAATTTAGTTTTTCTATTGATTTCCAACTTCTTCACTGACTATGTACATGTGTTTCTTCCTCGTCATTTTGTGTAAGAAAATTTTGAATTTAGTTTTCTATTGATTTCAACTTTTCGCTATATGGTTGGCTAATCGGTAAAAATACCATGGATTCTCATCTACTTTGGACACCTCATATCATGAACCCGATATATTTCTAATCCAACCTTACTTCACAAGTATTCAAGTGATATCAAATTTGCTATTTCCTCTCGCGGAATTATGGTGTGCCTCTTCACTTGATCCGGAGTCGTATGAGACTTTCCGTAACTTCAAAATCCGTATTGCTGATTATATACGCTATCGGAGGATTACTTCAAATATGAATGATCGCTTCCCGGACGCGACATCTCAAGAGATTAACATGTAAGTTATTTCTTGTTCGGTGGAAACAGTGGTGGATTTCTAATTCGACTCTAATTCATATTTGTGAATTTTCGTGAGTGATGCAACCCGCATTATTTGAGAGAGGAGATGACTACAAAGAAAGAAACTTTATGCGGGCATCTCTTTCATGTCCACCGCCTTAGGTCATGGTTAGAAAGACAAAATACATGCCCTACATGCGAGCACTGTTGTACCACCGAAAATGGGACAACTACTCTCGAACGATGGTGGTGGGCATCAACAAGGTATGATGTTGTGCATCCGTGTTGTTAAGCTCCTATTATGCCGTGTTGAGTATTAGGCATTGCTTTAGAGTTCTCTTTGTATTTCGGTGTTTGGTTTAGGATAAATGAAGCTTGTCGATGAGGAATCTATATAGAAAAATATGGCGCCGTTTTTGTTTTTGCTTCATACAAATTCATTTTAGCATAATAGATACGTGGCGAATAAAAGGCTACCGAAGAGAGGGGATGCAGATCATCACGCCCATCACCCAATCCACTCATCCTTCAAACCTGTAAGATTTCAATCTTCCCATTTTCGATCGGTTTTCTGCCTCTGCTCTCCATCTGTGTATGAACCCGGTTTTCCCCATTGATCCGCTTCGGTTTCTTGACCATTGCTTTGTATAGAAGCTCTATTTAGGTTGAATTCAAATAGAGATTGGATTCTTTTGATTTTAAGTAAAAAAAAAGAGAAGCTATTGTGGTGTAGGGTGAAGCGGCTATAATCGACCATAGGCTTCATAAATGTCGTCATTCCACTGTCGTCCTATTACTTTCAGCCACCGAGTAATCGAATCTCACTCTTATTTGCAGCCGAATTGTGCATGTAATGGGAGGTAAAATTATATTGTCCACAAATTATAAATCTTTCGCTCGGTTGTATGTTCGTCGCTTTATCGAAATGTTTATCGGGGTGAAACGTGGCATTTGGTGAAGTGGGTTACTCAACTTCAAATCTTTGGTTAGTGAAAACCCAGCAAAGGTGGGGTGAATTATTCTTTCGATCTACACACCATTTCGCTCACTCTCGCCTTGGTATTTTCGTTTCCTACAAACTCTATGAGGTATTTCACTTTCATACTTCACTTTGTCTTTTCTTGTTGATATGCTAGTTATTTCTTTTCTTGTCTTTCGATTCATTATGAGATATGAAATATGTCTTCTCCATGTTGGTATATAGAAATAAGGAATGCTTTGGACTAAGTTTGTTTATGATTTATGTAGTTTTGCACACTATCATCGATAACACCAAATCGCTTTACAAAACTTGAGTTGTATATTATGTCCCGGAGAGTGGAGATCAATTTTCTTGTCGATGACTATAGCAAACTCAAATAGTACCACCCGTGACGACATCCTATTGATCGCATGGGTAATTTTGCCTCCAAGAAAGGAATGGAAATAAGTTATCATTAACTATCTCCACCATTGCGGTCACTGGACATACCTTACTTCCTCAAACATTTGGACCTTCCACCACACTTTGACGGCTAATGGTGGAGATGGGCTGTGAGTGGATTGTCTCAACATGTCGCCTTAGTAACATGACTTTATGCATCACCTCATGGCACTTTTGTCCCTTCGTAGTTCAAGGGTCATAAACGCAATATGGAGTGGGGTGCATCAGTTCTCAACAGGATATACAAGTCAAATTAATCGAGCGCCGATTGAGGTAGTTTGATCGATTCTCATTGTAGGTTTCACTTTCCGGTAATGAATGAAATGGTGAATATAGTTTAATATTTTTTGAAAATGGCTAATAATTAATATAATTATATAAAATTATTTCCTGTTGAATACAATGTTTACTTTGTTTCTAGAGGGCTTGAAAGATGATGTGATTGAGATCCATCAAGTCATACATTTGCTTTAAGCCACCACTTTATGAATCATAGGTTGTTGTTGCTTCAATGACTTTCAAGGTCAAGGATCAGCTAATATAAATAAATGTTTCTTACAAAGATCTTTTCGTGATTAGAACAACTTAGTTCGCGAATCGCAAATATACTGTCCTACTGCATTGTCGAGGATTATTTCATCTCTACTTGGCGATTCTCTTAAGTATAATGAAGTTTTGGTCTTTCAAAATAATGTGCACTTGTGCATCCGTTATTCCTTTCTTTTGTTTACGAGCTTCGAGTGGAAATCGTTAAATGGTTCCTCGCTCGAAGAGCTTGGTAAACTATCCAACCACCACACGCCCTCCTAATCCTCTCCTTCTCTGCGTATTTTACTAGATGTAGCATTCCACGTAGATGTGTATTTTGATATGGAAGTATGAAATTTATCAAGAATAACAATTGATATGTATGTTCATCTCGCATAGATATGCTTGTCTCTTACATTCTTGCGGATAATATGATTTTTGATTTAATATTTGTTGTTTATAATTCTAAATCGCTTATATAGCTTCTTGTGGATTTATTTTACAGCTGTATGAATTTATTTGTAGAAACTCACCCAATTCACATTATTTTTCACTATATACTGTTTGTTTCACTAAACTGATGTTTTGACCCCCTGTCATTGTTCACTCATGCAATATACAGCTCTTCACTGATGTTGCTCCCAAGACTTGTGAAAATTTTCGAGCACTTTGCACTGGTAATTTGCTTCATCTTCGATATGTATTGTGTATCATACTCCAGTACTCCTAAACTCGAACATGCATGGGTCCTGATTTTTCTTTAGTTATGTAACTTGCCCTATCTTTCCTCAATTCACTGACCTTTCATGATTGATGGGTTCTTGAAGTCGTGAGGCTGCTATCACCCCATTGTCAAACAATATGTTAAATAAGTTTTCTTGAGATGTCTCTGTTTGATTCTCCAATCGCTTCATTAGTCCTATATTCACGTCCTCATTTTTGCTTTGTGCATTTCTTCAGAGAAAAAGGCGTTAGTGTTAAACCGGAAAACCACTACACTATAAAGGAACATTTGCCATCGATTATTAAAGGATATGTGGCTCAGGTATGTTATCTACTTTCTGAAAATTTTCTGTCAAATGCTTAATGATATGAGCTCTATTTGATGTATTTGCACTGGCCATTGTATTGGTTGGGCATCAATGAGAAGTGGCTTTTGCTTTTTAGTCAGTTATCCTTGTTTATCCTGTGACAGGGCTGATGTTCACGACTGCATTTCTTGTGATATAGTTTTAAGGTTGTACTTATTGAATTGTCCATTTTATGATTTGCTGAAACTTGCTTAAAAAGCACCAGATGCACTATCTTTGTAGTTATTTTGTTTTGACACTTTAAATTATTTTGCAGGGAGGGGACTTTCTTCGGAAAGATGGTAAGTTATAGGCATTGACGTTATACATGCCACTGTTCTCTCTAAGGATGCCTTAGCTGAATTTATTTTAACTTTGCAGGAAAATATGGGGAAAGTATATATGATGGAAAGTTTCCAGGTATGAAACTATTATTGGTTTCACCTTTTATTTTCTAGTTTACATCTGGTGAGAACTGATAATACATAGAATAAGCCATGCATATCTGACACTTTGAAATCAATATTTGCACCTGCAAGATCAGAAAACAGGCATAGCACTTGCATATGTTTTTCTTTTATCAACTTCTTTTGTCTTGAGAACAAGTGGATTTCCTTTCTATTGCCTGTGAAGGTTGGGGATGACTTTGACCTTATTCTCGGTGCATTGGAGCTTCAGTTCAAATGAGAACAATTGTTTTCTCTTAATATGGTAGGGAATGTAAATGTTCTTGCGTCGCTTTGTTTGGCATATATTTTCTTATGGAACATACGGCTTGGTTTAAGTATCCAGACAATGTTCCTAATTTATATGGGTTCCCTTTTTAAGGTTTATCATACCTCAACCTTTAAGATTATTGTAATCGAATAAGGATTGGCTTCGTGCTTCAAAGATGCATGATTTGCTCAAAGATCATGCCAAGTGATGATATGGGAAGTTAATGCAAAATTGATTATTAGAGTTGATTAACCTTGGTCTGATGGTTGTCCTTCATACTAGCCATCTACTGCAAACTCTAGGTGATGTAGAATCTAATTTATTTGGCGATCATTACCAACTTCTGTGGGCTATGTGATCTTTCAATTTGAAGTCAGTCAAACCATTTACATATGTTATTGTTCTTGAAAGCTGACCAAAGTCGATCATACTATTGACCAGAATAGTAACATAGGACTGTAGCTCCCTATTTTAACTGCAAAATATGTTGGGATGATTGATATGTGATATTTGACATTCTGGTTATGATTTTTTAGCTTTCTGGGTATGATTTTTAATGCTAGTTATAACAGTTGGCTGCTTAAGATGCAATAATGAATCAGTTGCTATTTTCTCAGATAATGACAGATATTATGTCACATGGATCATAAGATTGCATCTAGAGGTGTCAAAAGTCTGTTATGTCTGTAAGATGTGTAAATTATGTTGTCTGTTCGAAGTGTGGATCTTACCAATATGTGCATTTTACTTTTGTTGCATTGATTTGGTTATGCATATTGCTTGTATGATTGAGGTTGCATAGAATTTTTGGTGCCCATGTTGCTTTCTTTCTTTATATATTGGTGTCGATTTTAAATTTATACCCGTCAGGTTTCGATTTCCATAACATCATTTTCATGTGGCATATTTGTATAAGAATTCTTTTGCGTAACTTTTCAGTATTGAACAGGAATTGCTTCTAAAACTGTTTTATGTTTTCCAGATGAGTCCCCAAAACTGAGGCATGATGGCCCTGGTTTGTTATCTATGGCTATTGCTGATCGTGATGAGCGGGGCTCTCTTGATGTCACATTTAAGGTGATCATCACCTTGATAGGTTTTCATTCTAATCTTTCAAATGTTGGATTCAATTCTCTGGGTACTTGTTAATTTCTTAAAGATGAAATGATTCTCTCTTAAGGTGCAGTAGGTAGTGAGTATTTAAATGGAGAGATATTGGTGCGAGTCATATGTGGAGTGTTTTATATCTCCTATTGATCCTCCACGAATATCTGTATGTTTCACTTAACTAGCGTGAGAAAGTTGAAATTTATCTCCTTAATCTACGGATCGAGCATCCGATAGCTCGATATCTCTTTACTACATATTTTTATTCAAAGAAATCATATTTCTTTTCTCTAAATCCAAACAAGTTGTAAAAACTTGAGGCGTAATGTGAGGCACTATCTCTTGGCGAGGCGAGGTCGTTCGAGGCATAAGCCTCGATTTTTTGAAAAGAGCCTAGAAAACAATAAATAGAGCACCAAATATCAAATTTAATATTTATCTCTTAAAAGCATCAAATTAAAGCCATAAAATGTTCATAGAGGAGAGGAGACGAGGTATTGTTGTTCCTGTTCTTTTTTTTAATGTTGAGAGCGGATGAGAGGAGACGTTGAGAGGAGAAGAGGGCGTTGTTGTTCCCTGTTTTTTTCCTTTTCTTTTAACATTGAGAGTAGAAGAGATGAGGTGTCATTGTTTCCTAGAAGTGCTTAGGGATAGAGGTATCCAATAATGCCTTTAGTTTATTGTTTTACTCACAAGATCACAAATAAAGAGTTGGAAGTTCTTTAAGCAGAAACTAAAATTATGAACTTCAAGATCGATGCATCGAGCTTTAAGTAGTCGCCCTATCTTACGGGAAGTCTATGGAAAGCATAGTTTACAATAGTATCTATAATATCCGCCCCAATGTAAACATAATTTTAAAGTTTGAGATTCAAGTCGAGCATAGTTGAGTTGGATGATTTACGCTCGCCCGAGTGTTGCGGTTCCGATCGAAACTTCCAGCGACATCAATCGATGCTCTTTCCGGTGTGCCATGCGGCCGTGCTATTCCAAATCTCGTGTTAGCCTCACCAACCGGATATAGTTGTATTTCGCCTCTACCGTGTTTGTGCACAAGGGAACGGGCTTCGACCCCGAGTGATCCGAACATGGAAGCACGGATAGCATGGTCGGTGCCATCATTGCCATCATTTTGTGTGATTGGTAATGTCGCATCGCGCCTCTTTCCTTTGTGAGCATTCTCGTGTCCACCCAAGGCTTGTGAGTCAGAGAACTTACGCATGCGAAGTTGCAAGAGAAAACCTTGGTCAAGCAAGTCTTGATTGTACCTCGGGTTCTTTGGATGCTCGTGATGGATCCTCCGAGGCTCAAATTCAACCACTCTCCGGATTCATTACGTATGCCTTGATCACCGCTTCACTGGCATCTTATTTTGTTGTAGCCGCCAATTCCTTCCTGAGAAATCTTCTCTTCCCAAGTTAGTTCACCGGGTTGGTGTTGAAAGCACAGAGGTGAATGGAGGTGTCTGTTGAACCTTCTCTTCCGACTCTCAAATTGGTTCTATATATGAGGATGGAATAATTTGAGACCGACAAGACGAAGCATGTGGTATAAGACATCTTAAATTTATCATATGTCTCTTCACTGTCCCCACCAGTTGATGCTTGGGTCTTCCCAAGAGGGATGGTTACGTCATCTTTAATCGTTGCCTCTGTCAAGTTTAAGATTCCCCACTCACCATTTTTTTCTCCTTATCTGTTTAAAGCACTTCAACTTTACTTGGTTTCTATGGATCGCTTAAAAGTAAACTAATGTTGCCACTCCTATGACATTTCCACTTCCAGACAAATCAAATCCTTATTATTTTCTTTTATGCCTACCATGATTTGAGCAACTTCAAATTTATTTCAACTTTATCTGATTGATGATCTTGATCTGCTTTAGAAAACCTGATCTTAAATCAAAAGTTCTCGGAATAAATTTCACTATTATTCGGATCTCTTCTCGGAATCAAATGTTGAGCTTATTTTATGTAGATCTAGATGGAAGCTTGCTCTAGATGCCCCTTATCTTAAGTTTTTGAAGTTGAAAATAATTTATGAATTGTTCAATACATGTTTCATGTAGGTTTGCACCGATACTATGATCGCATTATTCATCGTCTTAACAGTGAAAGCCTTCAACCGATCTTCGACTCATTTAAAACCGCAATTGTTGTTGTGGTTCCATTTCTTTACGCTCACATGTAAGATAAACATTTCATTTCTTTAATATAATCATTTTTTCATACAAGAGTGCTAATATTCTATTTTGAATTGTTAATAGTTTCAAAATCGGTCTTACTCTCAAGAGGACATTGATGAAGTTCGCGTTGAATGGGCAAATTTCATGCTTCTTCACATATAGTCTTGTGATGTTTTAGTTGTAAGTTATCGATCTTTTGAATTATTTTGTCATCGTGTTATGGAGAATACGGTCTTATTGTTTTGTTAAGTGATGTGCATAGTATTTTTGTATAGTGATTTTGTAATGTAATGAAAACAGTTGTATATTTTGTATAGTGATTTTGTAGTCAGTAATGAAAGCAGATTGTATATTTTGAATAGTGATTTTGAACGTAGTCGCAAGTATATTTTAATCTCATTTGCTTGTGCGTTATTAATTGTACAGGTTTAAATAAAGAAATTAACTACGGTTGAAATTAAAAACCAGTAGTTGTTATTAAATCGACTACGGTTGTAATAGAAAAGCGTAGTAAATTTGGCATTAAAACCGTAGTAAATAAACTCAAAACCGTAGTTAATACATATAGACTACGACAAAAAGCGTAGTGTATGTGCGAAATTTTGTGTGGTTCTGTTGGTATAGACTACGGCGAAAAGCGTAGTCTATGTGCGGCGTGAGTCTATGGTGGGTATAGACTACGACAAAAAGCGTAGTGTATGTGCGAAATTTTGTGTAGTTCTGCCGGTATAGACTACGGCGTAAAAGCGTAGTCTATGTGCGGCGTGAGTCTATAGTGGGTATAGACTACGCAAAAAGCGAGTGTATGTACGAAATTTTGTGTGTTCAGCCGGTATAGACCACGCCAGAAAAAGCGTAGTCTATGTGCAAAGCGTAGTCTATGGTGGGTATAGACTACGCATAAAAAGCGAGTGTATGTGCGAAATTTTGTGTGATGCATGGGGTATAGACTACGGAAAAGGCGTAGTCTATGTGCGGCGTAGTCATGGTGGGTATAGACTACGCGTAAAAAGCGTAGTCTATGCGCCAGTTTTCTACACCACTTTTTCACACTCAACACGCACATAGACTACACATATTATGTGTAGTCTATACTGCTTTTTCTAGTAGTGCCACCATGGAATAATGATGCGATTATTACACGAGCCGCTCTTCGCAGGTATTTGACCGGAAGACGATTTCGGTGATGGTCCATTTGCGTGCATGACCGTGGAACGCCTTATTTTCGGTTCACCGAGCATCGAATGAGGACGCCTAATGTTGTAGCATATAGACATAAAGTAGGTGGAAATATATATGAGATATGTGATCCATATAAGGCCGAGAGGAAGAGGAAGAGGAAGAGGAAGAGGTAGAAATTAGCATGTACTATGTAATGATTTTATTTATTTTATCTCATGTAATAGATTCTTAGTTACATTATCTTATCGACAATGGATTAATTTTAATATGATCTTCAACTTCAATTTCAATTTCAATTCCAATTCCAATTCCAATTCCAATTCCAATTCAATTCAATTCAATTCAATTCAATTCAATTCAATTCAATTCACACTACAAAAAAATGGATGTTCATATTGGTATGTATTGGTATATTGGTATATTGGATGCAAATGGATGTTCATATTATTTATCGAATATTTGATTATACGATAGTTATTAATCCTCGTGACAACAACTTAGTATTTAACTCGAAGCTAAGATCGTTGAATGAATTTGTGTGTTGTTTTCTTTTTTTGTTTGTTGATATTGGTAATATCGGCCGTTGGATTAACAGGTTGAATGATCATTAATACTGTGTCGCCACGTGGTAGTGCATGTTTGGCCATCCGCGTTTATCTATTACTCCCCACCGCTTATGTGTGCGGAAATATTTTTGTTTCACATAGTTTATAAAGAATTAATTAGAATCGTTGTAGGAAAATCGCTATCCATATTACACTAGTAGCATAATGAACCTTTGTTTTTGAAGAATCATAGCTCAATGAAATAAGTATTACATAACTTTGTAAAATGAACAGACGTTATTCGAGTTAAATTTATTTTTACTAGAATAAATTACAATGAGATTTGGCATATCGATCGTCCATCGACTTGAAACATCTCCTTCAACGGAAATGTTCTTCTTCTTCGCCTCTCCCCATCTACATCTCATCGATCAAGAACAAGATATCGAAAACGTAAATCTCAAACTAAACATAAATCTTAGGACTCGGTTTAAGTCAATGTTAGGTGAATACGTTAAACATACACTTTAACCTATAAAGCAACGAGCACAATCGATAAGATAGTCTATCGAGAAATGAACAAAACCGGTCTCCAAAACGAGGCGGAAGGAAGCAGAATCAAGACTAACACGCATCCGTCGATGTAGATAAAATAAGCAACGGAAACCACATACTAGCACTCCATTAGTACTAAAACTCGTGTGAAGATCAAAGTTTTTCACCGCTATTCAAACAAACAAACGTACTCAAAAAGAAAATGGAACCGAAAAAAAATATAGGTAGAAGGAACCTTTACCTCGATTTGGTGATGGAAACGATCGAAATTGTATGAGAAACACAACCACAAAATAGAGAAAGAAGCAATGTAAGAGCGACAACAATCACAATCATCCCGAATTGGACTTCATCGCTCAAGCTTCTTCTTTTCTTTTTTTGATAAAAGATTAATGTTTTAGTTAGTGAGATATATATGTGTTACGACGGATTGTTGATGTTTAGCGACGGATTTTTCCGTCCATCGTTCGTGTTTTTTGTAGTGTCAATTCAATTCAATTCAATTTGATTAAGTTAAAATAATAATAATGTTAATAATATATTTACATGAATGTTTTCTTTCATTACAATGTCACTCGTCTACGGATAAGTAAGGACACTTCCGACGCTGTATGAGATTCATTACCACACAAGCTACATGTCCGTAGTGCACGACTTCTACTACTCGATCCCACTTCATTGGATGACGATATCGACCCACTTTGGGCGCCCAGACTGACGGACTCTATTAGGAGGCATAAGCGTAATTCCAAAGAACATCCGGAGGAACAGTCCAACTAGACCGTGGTGAACAGATTGATCCGATACGAGTATGCTTCGCTAGCTTTGCGGAATGGTAGTACCTCCACATAGTTAGATTTATGGTGACCTTTATGACTAAAAATTTATATAATCAATTATATGTAAGTGAAATCAATTTGATCAAAAAAATTAACATAATTAAACTTAAATTCGTACCATATAGTTGCAACAGCATGAGAACACGGTATCATATCCATGTCCCACTCCAAACACGCACACGATTGCGTATTGAGATTGACTCTGAATGTTTTGCTTCCGTGCTTGACTTTGAAAGTGGAGTCTGATGAGGGCACTACATCGTATTTGCGTGATAGTTCCATTGATACCATCATCTTACGCGTTGCTTCAGGGGTCAATTCAGCCGCGTACCTCTTTGCTGCTTCATGTCTCTCATCGAACCATTTTTCTGTAATGTGACGGATTACCTCAATCATTGAGCAAATTGGCAATCGCTCAGCCCACAATATTCGAGAATTGAATGATTCGGCAATGTTCGATGTCATAAAACTGTAGCGCCTAACGGGGCACTGTGATCTAGCCCACTTCTGCACTCCAACCTCCACCAACTTGGTATATGCGCCACTACCATCGGCCTTCACGAGACTTTAATATAGCCATCGCTTTTTCAAAGTGTGCCTCTTGGTACGCATAAGCGGCTTTCTGAAATAACTTTGCGGATGGTTGCCCAAACGGGGTGATTTTTTTCAGCAGATGGTAGTAGCATAATCCGTGTGTTGCATCAGGGTAGACACACTTGACCGCGTTCATTATACTGACATGGGCATCTGAAACAATCAACATCTCTGGATTTGATCCATAAGCAGCTTGTAGTCGAGACAGAAACCAAGTCCATGAGACATCATTCTCGATCGGACCAATTCCATAAGCTAATGGAAAAACTTGCTCGTTGTCGTCTTTGTCGCGGCAACGAATAATATCTTTATTGCGGCCCTTCAAGTGCGTGCATCGTCGACTACAATCACGGGTCGGAGGTACAATGTACGCCATCTGCATGAACCGAAGCGCGACAAAGAGGTGACGGAACCGACCATCCGATCCAATATCCAAGTCACCATCGAACCGGATTGCTCATCCGTAACATATGCGAGATAACTAGGTAGTAGTGAAATGATTCTTCATGTCCACCGTATATCATCTCGATCGCCCTATTACGGGCTCGCATTGCTACATCAGTATGTAACGTGTACACCGTACTCGTCAGAATCGCCCATAATGGACCTCGGCTTTAGCACTTCACCGTCTTGGCGTATTTTTCGTGATATGTATGCTGCAATTACACGGGCATTAACCTTCCTTACTCCGATATTCACTAGGTTACGTGCGCAAGTATGTATAGCATTAAACTTGCGGACAAACCAAAATCCACCTTGTCTGCGATGCACGTAGTAGAAAAGGACACCGATTATGATATCGACATTTGAATGTAATCCTCGAATTATCGGATCGAGGAATAACAAATTCTACTCGACGCTCCAAATGCCATAGCCCCACGGATATCTTGATTCACCCTTGCCGTCAAGATGGAACCTTCGCTCACTCATCGAGTCGGAACCGAGTCCGAGGACGAACAAAGAGATTAATCAAGCATCATGAGGAATAACGAGGACTAGCCGGTTGCTCATCTCCTCAACTTCTTCCGGCTCTAGGCCTCCTACGTGCTCTTGCGTGTTACTCGCATAATCGTAGATGAAGCTTCCCGAATCCACCCTCTCGACGGATCCATCGTCAAACTCTACAAATGAGCCATAGCTCACCAAAGCGCATCGCGATCTTCTTACTCTTCATCCGACTGCTTCATCTTCTTCTTCTTCTTCAACGTAGTCGTCGTCATCGTTGTCCTCAACAAGTGTATCACCGGTTGTGGTTGCAAGATATGTTGGGAAACGTAATTCTGGATGGATCCATGTGTTGCGGCATATATTGAGATGTATCAAGATCAAACCAATCGATGATGTAAATTGTTGTGTCAACGACGATCGAACGATATGTGTTGGGAAGTGTAGTCATATGTTGCGAGGATGGTATCTCAAACGAAGGTCTATATAGTTCTTGCTCCGATTGGGATGTGTCGGCATCTTGAGTCACATAGACCTCTGGTTGGGCATCATGAGCCAATCGAAAAAGTTGATCATCATTACTCAAAACTAATTTGATAATTCTACCACTCCGAGATCTCGATAGATAATGCAGTTGGTAGGTTGTACTCAACGAATTTCCCAACATAATTTGATCAATCATCTCTATGAACTTGAGATAATTACATTGTCCATTCGAACAAAGACATTTGATCGATACCGCCAATGTAACATAAAGAAGGATCCCACTGTCCTCCATATCTAACAATAATGTTCTTCCATCCCGACATCTATAACAAATACAAGATTACATTAACAGAAATATACAGTCTTAATATGATTTTTCTAATGTACAAAACAAATATACATTCTAATCAAATATACAAATAAGAAAAATAGCAATCTAATCAAAATCTAATTAAATAATTAAAGTCTCTTACAATAAATTAATTAAAAGGGGACTTATCTAATAAACGAATTATGTCGGCACTTATCTAAACGAATTATCCAATAATTATATCCAATTATAAATTATGCAATAATTATAAATAGTAGAAACAATCGAATTATCTAAACAAATAAGCAAAACAAATGTAAACAAAATTAACAATAATTAATGTAAACAAAATTAACAATAATTAATCTAAACAAATTTAACAATAATAAATCTAAATAAAACTAACAATAAGAAATCTAATATCATAAACAACAATAATTCGAAGATTATCCTAATTGATTTCATTTAAAATTAATTTCGTGAATTATCCTAATTGATTTCATTTAAAATTAAAACAACAACAATAATTCAAGATTATCCTAATAAATCTAAAATTATCCTAATTGATTTCATTTAAAATTAATTTCTAAAACAAAATCTCTCTCCGGTCGAATAGTTTTATGTCTCCGGTCGATATTTCCTTGTTTCCGATCGACCGAGACATCAATTAATAATTAGTATTAAATTCATTTGATAATTCAAGATTCCGTTCGAAAATAGGCTCTCTCCGATCGAAAATAGCTCTCTCCTACGACAATTCGAAGATTCGGTCGTAGGAATCATTGTTAATTTGATAATCCTTGTTTCGGTCGACCAATTTTATGTTTCCGTTCTACGGAATCAATAATTAATTTAATTATGTTTCGAATGAATTAAAAATTAAATTACATTAAAAATCCCTCTCCATTGGGACATCATGTTCCTTGCTATGGCCTTCGTTGCCTCATTCACTTTATACTTCTTGGTATTAGTATCGTTATGCTTTTACTAATAGCATTCATGGTTAGGTTTACATCAACTTATCCTTTGATATTGATATATTTCCATAACTAAGTCTCATCTTAGAGATCGTCATGTTTCTATCACTATCATTCATTCCTAATCCAATATGAATGATTTAATTCTCCTTTGGATATCGTCATTTCTTCTTAATCTTTATTGATTCATCATGCAATTTCGCATAAGATAAAATCCTTTGTCCACTGGGGATGTATTATACTTTTGCTTTGACGTCAAATATCTTTACTATTTTCTCGACATTCAATGATTTCTTCATTTCCATGTCAGAGATACTTAATACCTCACTTTATTGATCGTCACAAAAGTATGAGGGGTAATCTTTTCAATTGGATCTACCTTAAAGTCCCTCAATGAGGATCTCTTTCTGTGTTCTCTTGGACGTATTTCCTTTGCAAGATCTAAAGGAACTATCTTGTTTGTTAACTATTAAGTTACACAAGACAAGCGTTTTGTGTCATTATAACTTAGAGTATTAAGATTTATTTCAAAATAATGAATCTATTTCTTAATCCGTTTCCTTACTTCAAGAGAATTACCTTACTTATCGAAGTCATAACATTTCTGAAACTTATGTCATATCAGGAATTATCTAATTGTATAATTCGTAATTTCTTCTGCTATTTTTGACTTTTGTTTGTTTTCTTGAGCATGGTATCGAAAGTAATCTTACTTTCTTTATACTTGGTTTCCACTTTCGTGACTAAAACCGTTATCATCGTATATGGCTTGGTAGGGTAGTACCTTCGCACTCTATAACTTAAATTCTAAGTATTTTATTTCCATGTCTTGGCCTCGAGTTATTTCCTCCATACTTAGTTCACATATTAGGGCTATCCTCGTCGTTCACACAATCTTGAGGATTATGATTCCTCAATCTCATTATCTTTTATTTAACTAAGTTTTAATTACTTGAATCGATTATGCTCAAGCATAATCTCATTAACTTAGGTATAAGGCAGAGATTTATTTCACGAGATGCTATCATTTCTTCATATATATATTCTTTGAAAAGAATATCTTGTATGCATCTTTATTCTTTTAAACGTGTCTAACCTACTAGCGAGGTTTCAAGGACATCCAACTATCTTAAAGATAAGTTGTAATCGCTCTCGTCATGACGTAATAAGGGAAATTCATATCCCACAGATATCATATACTTTTCTTTACTTTTACTCTTTGCATTTAATGCTAAAGAGTATCTTATTCTTAACTTCGTTATCATAACAGTCATATGAAGGCATAACTTCACTGTCATCAATCTTTGCAAAGCCCATCAAGGGTCATCACATCCATGTGTATCATAGGAAGAATTTCTCGTCTCATCGAGATTTTCTTTACATCATAATTTCTTGATGTCTATCACTTTACTGATCTGAAACTTTTAGGTGACTGAGATAAGTCAACCTATTTCATGCCCGACATCTATCGCTTTACTAATTCGCTCTTAGGTGACAAGGTAAGTCAACATTAGTCATACTTGATGGTTTCAAGAATCAAGGAGAAATTATCACGATTACCTACAAAAGGTACTGTCTCATCCATCAAGATAACATCTTTCAATGATTGAATCGATATGTTCCTTGGACTGAATAAATGGGGCTCTAGGGTCCGAAGACCAGAATGACGACTCTCGAGATTTCTTTGGTCATATGGGCTGGCGGACCGTCACAATCATATTCTCGATCACACAAGGCTTTGGGTTCAAAAGGACACTTTGTAAATTTTGAGTTGGAAGTTTTCTTGGAAGAAGTGAGAAACTCGAATGATTTCTCAATTGGAACTAGGTCATAGAGTTAAATTCAATGACAGAAATTGGGTAATGGATATAATTTGAAAGCTTATATACCGTAATAGGTCATCAACAAAGTTCTCATGTATGTCAAGGTTCTACTTGTATTACTAAAGATCTTACTTTCTTAGTAACATTCTAGGATTCAGATCATACTATAACATTCTTACTCTATCTGGATCATAGATCTAACTTCAACCGATTCTCGTGAATTGGAGTAGGAATCGTGAATTTGGTCCTCCATAAGAAATGAAGTACGGTGCATTAGGAGCACGTGGCGAAAACCGCACGTAATCGGAGTTCACACGACCGAGAACGAGTCAAACAAAATCACCACGCAGGTGGAAACTTACACGCCGCGCGCCGAGGTCATAAGCGATGCCGACACCAAGGTCGTACATGCCGTTACCGATGCCGAGGTAGTACAGAATATTATCGATTTCAAGTCGACGATCGCACATGCCGAGGTTGAAGCCGAGGTCGTACATGTCGAGGTCGAACAATTTCGTATAAATCTTTCACTTTTCTTCACTCAAGATGGAATGAAGTTCTCAAATCCATAACTAATCTTGTTCTTGTAATTGAAGGAAATTCTTACTTCTATGTTCTTTCGTAGAAAGGAATCATGCGTCTTATAAGGTCTACGTTCTGTTGAACTAGCATGCTCATCATCATAATCAACTTTGAGATTGAAGTAAAACTTCAAATATTCCTACGTAGCTCATTTACACGCACGTATTTCGTTGAATTTAAAGAATTCAACATATCATATTTGACAATTCAATGTCCAATCTCAATCATTTTAAACATGAATAATCATAACTTCGTTCATAATAATGAACCCTTATTACATTTCAGAAATTCAAACATTTCATCTTTGGCATATCGTGCCAAAACTTTCTCATATCATTGTCATCATCTTTCTTATATCTTCCTTCTTTTCATAACTTTCTTAACAAATCATTTGTCATATCATTCATTTTCAACCGTTCTCATAGCTTTCATTTCTTTTCAAAGATCATTTCAATCATCCTTCACTTTAAACTTTTCATTTTATTTAAAAAAAATCATTTCATAAACATTCGTCCGGCCAGGCTAATTTTCAAAACTTTGGGAAAAGAGTCATTTACCTCATTTCGGTTGAGCTTGATGTGATGTAGTGTTGAGCATTGTCAGCTGATCTCTAGAAGTCTAATGACTCAATCTAGACTTAACCTTAAAGAAGATTTTGGGTTCAAGAGCGAACCGCCTCGATACCACTCACATGACCCCACAATCCTAAGTACGGATTAGCACGGACTATAACTCTAAACAGGATAAAAATACAAGGAGACTCTCTTTAACAATAAGCGTAATACATAAGTCATTTATGTTCTTGGACTATATTACATAATTTAAGTTCTAGCGGCGGAAGGCATGTGATAAGTACATATGACGATGTACTATCAAGGTATAAACATATCGCGACAACATTCCAATTGCTCAACACCGCTCCATCCATCATACGCTCAACTGCGCATTTAAAAACAAACATGCGGTGAGTACAAGAATGCACTCGGTGGACTCATGCGAAAACATTTTATCATTTTATATTACATTGCCACCTCGTGGTAAGACACGAGGTTTTAGTTGAAAATGCCTTGTGCTTACTAAAACATTTTATCGGTTCATAAAAATCATCGCTGGCGGGCATTTTTCTTAGTGTGTATGATCCATATCCCTTATCATCATTCATCATAACATCATAGTCGAGCGTCGTGAAGGAGGCCTCCTCTACGACGCCGTGACCGCCGTGGTGTCCTTACAAAGACACGGTCACCTTAGGTGTACACGTTAATCCTAGCGGTATAAGCCTAGGCATAGGATCCGATATCGATTTCATTCATAAGTTGGAGTGACCCAACACATTCATATCATTCATGTCATTCATAGCAATCTCATGGATAGGATACATACACAAAACATAAACATTTTGGCGGGTAATCTTGTAAACATTTAACAACAGTTGAAATAAGCATCGTAAATAAATATTTGAAGCATTTTATTCTTGAGTAGAGTAAAGCCCACCGGATGTAGATTGCCTTAATCCCATTTCTTGGTGTAAGTTCTAGCTTTAGCCTATCTATTCTTGACCTTGAGGTTTTGGAGTGGAAAATCCATTGGGTCTTAGAACCCATATTTCTACTTTAGTGTATATCATGGTATGATATACACTCGATCGACCATGTGGTAGCACCTAGTCAAATATTTCACGTTAAGGTATGCTTTCGTGAAAATATCGTATCATGATGTTTTATCATAATTGTACATCTTATAATGCTCTATCGTACCTTGCGACATAACATAATGAATGCATCGATTAATAGCATGTTAGTCACATAAGGCATACTTCACATGGGGTTTCCAACACTTAGTCAAATTTCAAGTGTTTTAATTTCAGCAAAACAGCTTGAAACAACCCAAGTGACGTACTTTGACGATCCATAACTCTCGATTCAGAATACGTATGGTCGCACAAAGATACATTCTGAAACCTATAAACATGTACTACAAGTTCTAAGAAGAATTAAATCCAAAAGAGTCGTGGTTCTGAAGGTATAGGGTCTCAAAGTGGGCAACTCAAACTGACTTCTATACTTAGAAAATTTTCAAATTTTCAGTTTTAGCTTAACGACGAGGGGTTTTGCGAGGCTCGTAACTTTTGACTCACAATGCCAAAATAGCTGCAGGCTACCAATTTAGAAACCTTGTAACAAGTACTACATATGTCATGAAGACCATACTGGAAAATATCTAACTCATCGAGAAATACATAAGTCCAAAGTTGACTAGTTGAAATGGACAGTTTCAGTAGGTGACTTTGGGTCGATGAAAGGTATACCTATAAAACTTGGTTTGGGATCAAACTTTCCAGATCATAACTAGACATGGTGGGGAACATTTCTTATGAAGAAACCCAAGTCCAAATCGGACTACAAATGGCTTGAACACCTCACGTAAAAGTCATACTCGAACAGCCTATTAACATAGAAATTTTCTAAGGCAGTTTGTCCAAAAAGGCTTACTGAAATGCGTCAACTTTAAAAATTCACCGTGAGTTCATTATAAGGAATCTGGAAATGAAACCAATCATATTGAAAAGCCACTTAAGTCTAGTTTTATCCAGAAAAACCCTCACTCAATGATTCACAATAGATTGGGAGATAAAAATGTTTTACCACAAGCTATCACTCCCGTGACAGTTTTGTGCAGTTAACTTGTAAAATCTGGAATAAATAGTAAAAAAATTTAGAAAATTCTGAAAATTTACATAAATCTTCTAGACATGCTTTTTTATGTTTCTGCCAAATTTAAGAGTTTTATCATTAGCCAAACTTAAAACGAAAGCCACGTACTATGGGTGATGAACACGGCGATTTCACAGATTTGCGCGATGTTTTTGATAAATACAATTAAAATAGCAAATCAAGTTGGATGGACTTGAACTTTTACAGAGGCATACTAGACACATATAATTTCAACATATCAAAAATTCACAATCATCGGACCACTGAAACGTAGTCAAATAAATTCGTGAAGTTACTGATCGTCCAGATTAACAACATGCAATCACTTTCAAGTATAGAACCAACACCATCAAGCTTATTGATGAACATGCATGTGTATATTTTGATCAAAGTAACTTATGGGTGTAGGATTTTACCTTGGATCAGATTTTGACAAGGTTGAGAGAGAGATGGAGGTGCGACGGAGCTCATGACTCGGTTGAGCCTCGATCCATGGCAACACCTCGGCTTGGTAGAAATGGGGAGACGAGAGGATGAGAGGATGGATAGTTGGAGAGTGTACATTATACTTTGGTAATGGGTTTGGGGCTGAGGTTCTTCAGTTTGGAGAGGGGAGGGGACGACTGAAAATGGTGTAGGGGTGGGGTGGTTGTTTATGGGTGACATTTGTCACCCATGGTTCATGCATATGGACAACACACATGCACACCTCTTCACACACACCCACATACACGATGCACACACATATATATCTGATTTTAATTGCTTAGTTAGGTTATAATTAATCACATTGTCATATAGTAGATACATGCAATAGGAAAAATCAACAACACTCTTTGTTACACTTTCAAGGGTTTTCGGCTATTACACATAAACCATAGGTCAAATTTTATTTTCCATGCCCAACATTGATATATGTTATCACATATAGTTTAGATGATAAATAATATCATAGGATAAATTAATGGCATCATTTTATGCGATAAAAATCGAGTTCGAAAATTAGGGTTTTCAAGCGTTTGAAAAATTGGTCACTCTCAATTCTTGTTGATCTAGCATTGATTTAATGCTTAATAATACTGTAATTACATATACTAATCATAGGAAATTAATTCCTATAATTTCTTGATCGATTAAAAGCGCTTTTCGTTTCATCTCAAAAGCGTTAACGTTTGAAAGCGTTGCAAAGCGTTCATTATCGACTCATCTCGAAATGGTCGTCATTACTTTATTACATTATTCCATTAATAATGGAATTTAATTCTAAGCTTAATTGTTTAAAAATATCATGAATTTTAACTATCGATACGTGATCGACGTTAAAATAATACTGTCGATATACTTCATATACTTTTATTTCTTACTTCACAATTCTCCGTGAATATAAAATAGGAATTCATTCCTTTGTAAATAATCGAAATCATTATTCGATATCTTATGGATTGAATCATCTCAGCGAATTTCTAATTTACGGGTTTTAAATACCGTAATTGGGCATCTAATTCTGCGGGGTATTACATCCTACCCCCCTTAAAAGAAATTTCGTCCCGAAATTTGCATACCTCATAAAGTATGGGTATCTTAACATCATAACATCATAACTTTCTATGTGCTTTTCTTTCGTCCATGGTTCTTCCATTGGACTTTTATTATAAGACCCAAACTTGCTTCTTTAATCGTTGAATCGCATGCGATCAAATTAGTCGTAGATTTTCATCATAACCCATCTGAGTCAAAGGTTACGTCATCATGTTGGTTTACGTGAATTGGGTCATTTTCGTATTTCCTTAACTGTGACACGAGGAAAACATTTCGTACTTCCCTCTCAAATGTGTTGGAAGTATCAGCTATAGGCTACTAGGCTTATCATTGCTAGGAGCTCGTAAGGTCCTATAAAACGTGGTCTCAACATTCTTGTATCTAAACTTATAATTTCTCTAGATGGAGAAATCTTAAGAAACTTTAATTCCGCATTTAAAAATGCAGTTCAAAATTACGCGTATCAGCGTAAGACTTTTGTTTGTCCTTAGCTTTCTTTATTCTTTGCTTTATTAGGATATCTTAGTCGTTTCATTTACGACGTCGGGACTTTATACCTTTGCTCACCCATTTTGTTATAATAAAGTGGTGGTCAATACTTCTTTTCAATGTCGCTTCATAAGGCTACATTGATCGTTGTTTGACAGCTACGGTCGTACATAAATTTAACAAGTGGTACAATAAGTTCCCACCGATACCTTGGTTTATCACTTGTTCTATCGTATCCTTAAACATTCATACTGTCCTTTTGATTGTCCTTACGCACGTGAGTGGACATCTATGTTAAGGCTCAATCTAGTGTCTAACTCCTTTTGGGAGTTAGTTCCAAAATCTAGGGTACTCTTGAAGTCTCTATCTGAGCGATAGGTTCTAGTACTCCTTGTAAATATAAGATTTCCTTTATGTATAATCGAGCTAACTTATCGGATCTATGAGTCATCCGAATAGGCGAGACAAAACATAATTGGTGAGTCGTTTCACTACTACCCATATAGTAGTGTAACTTCTTTCGATTTTGGTAAGATCATCATAAGATCTATTTCTATATCATTCTATTTCCATTCGCGTAGTTCTAGAGATTATACCTCTTATAAGGCCTTTGATACAATGTCTTTACTTATTGGTAATCGAGACAACGCTCGTCAATATGGTTATATCTCATTTCATCCTTTCTATCTAACTTTTCTCATAAATCATAATACATCTTAATAATGCATGGTTGGCGTATGAGAAGGATCATGAAATTCATTCTTGGTTTCATTTCTAAGCTTATTATTGCTTGGAAATATATGTATATCTCTTCCTTAGACAATATAACATTGTCCAGTGCTCCTTAGAATCCTTCAGCTCTTCATTCCTTATCTTAATTCGTATTCTATTCGCATCTTCATTCTCTCTTTTTAATCATATTTCACCTTGGTTGTGGGAATACTACTTACATTCGTCCCTGATTGCCCGACTATTACTGTTCTCGTTTTCTTAATCTTTTCAATGAGTTTTCCTTTTCTATAAGGACATACCATAATTTAGACTGAATTTTATAACTTAGGCATTAGATTCTACATTAACCTTCCTTAGGTGATTATTTATCACAATTATAATCTTTCTTGATTCGAGCCATCTTTTCTATCCTGTATCCAAGTTCCTTTGCTCGACGAATAACTTCAACTTTTGTGAATTGTGAAGGGTTCTTAACTTATTGATATAGGAGTGATGTCCTCGCGACTTGGTATTTATACTCTTCGTTACTATCGAGGTAATAGATTTTGGCACTCGTGAAGTCGTATAATCTCCTTTACATACAATTTGGGCTAACTTGTCGGATCCATAAGTACTTTGGATTGGTAGGAAGTGAGCACTCTTGGTGAGTCTATCAACAATTACCAATATAGCGGTGTTCCTCTTTTGATTTGGGTAAGTTCGTATGAAGTCCATCGTTATTTCATCCCATTTCCACTCGGGTATTTCCAACGGCTATAACTTTCCGTATGGACGTTGGTGTAACGCTTTCATCTGGCGGCAAACAAGGCGGTGTTCTACGAAAGAAGCTATGTCTCATTTCATGCCTTCCACCAAAACTTTTCTTTCGGGTCTTGGTACATCTTAGTACTATCGGGTGGGCGGTGTAGGGTGTATCGTGAGCCTCACTCATTATTTCATTTTGAAGTTTTACGTTATGCGAACGCATATTCTTCCTTCGAGACAATAAGGCGTTGTCGGCGCCTCTTGAAATTCTTAAATCCTCCAGTCCTTAACCTTTCTGGATCCTTTCTAACTTTTCCTCCATCCTTTGTCTCTCGACGATCTTTTTTTCTTAAATCAGATTCTGTCACTATTTCAAGTCATGAGTTGGGAAATTCTGTTCATGTGGCCTAAGTCATCGTGACACATAAGTTATTATTTATCTCATATTAATACATAGCCTTACTTTTATTAATCCGTGAGAATTGTGACTCTATTTTGGGGTAACTATCTTATTAGTCTTGTTACCTTAGAGAGTTCTTAATGGATCTCTAACAGAAATCAATTAATCTATAAAATTCCTGATCTTATTTTAGGTCATTGACGTCTTTCATCTTTAATTGTTTTGTCCTTTGTCAGATCTACATTGTTTTCTTCTAAAGACACTATGTGCTTGAGGAATATTTCTCCTTTAAGCTGAGATTGACAAAACTGTACTTGGCAAAATTTTGCCCGACTCTTAAAAGTCGTAAGACGACCTTCGATTTTCTTTATGTTCTTTCGTCCTTTGAATAGATAAGAACATCATCTATGAGGATTGAGATAAAATTATCTAGGTATGTGAAACACTCGATTTTTGAGGTTCATAAATGTGGTGGTGCATTGGTTAGTCCGAAGGGCGTAACTATTATCTTATAGTAACCATATTTTATTCAGAACAATTCATTTTTGTATTTCGGATATCATTCTTCAAGACCACATAATATTACATCATAATGCCTCAGTGAGGACTTTTCATATATTACTTACGAGGGTCGGTCTACCGAGCTAACTGATTACAATGCGTCTAGCTCTTTTTACACTCAAAACTTTGACACTTCTTTCACCATATTTATAAACTCTTCCAAACTACGTTTATTTTACATATCTTAATCACACCATTTTCATCATAAACCATTATCTACATATAAGTTTTATAGGATCCTAGGATTCTAGGTCTCTGAGTGACCTTCGTCGGAGTCGTACTCCTCCCTTGGAAACTTGTCTTTCTCCAAGTACGTTTTTGTTTCATATTTCGATGATTATTCTCTTTCAGAGAGCCAGGGGTCAAGCTGCTCCCCGTTTCTTCTTCAATACTAGAAGTTGGTGTTACTTTTATCAGAAAGTATGGTTGGGTTGGTAGCGGTAATTCTCCTAATCCGCGAGGGCGATAAGATTTTGTCCTTTTGCCCTTCTCGTCTCTTTCTGGTACCATTGATGGCACATGGCGTGGACGGCGTTTGGAACATCATGGTACAACCATTCCTTTATGCCATCTTTGTGTAACTTGCCGAGGTTCGGGACAAGTACTCGTGAGGTGTCGTTCCTCACGCATTATATGTATGCTTAAACTTGTTGATAAATCACGGTAAAGTCTGTCCGGACTTTGGAATTTTTCTCATGGAGAAATTATTCTTTTGATACTTCTTTTGTAAAAATTCCTCCGATCTGTTGGCAACTGACAGATACGTCGTTGGGTACCATCCTTATTTGACACTCTATAGTTACGAGCATCCAGTCCGAGGTGCAAATATTTCTTCAAAACTATTCTGAATCCATGCCTAGTTCATAATAAAAGAGCCGATATGCTCGTGTGAGTTATAACCTTGTAGGCCTTGGGGTTAACTCTTACCCGTTAAACTCTCTTTTCTTGTCATCTGTAAACGGATATTTTTAGATAAATCCGACTTAATTTAAGCAATGGAGGGGATTTCTAAACAAGAAGGATCTCTTAAAGAATTATACACTTTAAGACATATATAACCCGTAGATGACTCATGACTCTTATCTTAATACTCATTTCGTTTACATCTTCAACAGTATATTGCCTTAAAGATATTCGCATAGGCGAACAGGTGGTCCGATATTACGTCGTGTGAAACCTCTAACGGAAAGGTTAGGCCCAAGTCACTAATCACATGAATGACAACCATTTCCGAAACTTCTTGTCTCTAAAATTATATCTACGTTCCACATAGATATAATGATCCAAATCATTGGATAGCACTTTAGGCGATTCTAGGTTCAATTCTGAGCTTGAGCAACATTTGCAATGGTCAAAATTCTCGTATAGGTAAGGAGATTTTCATTTCTTGATTCGCTTACCCTGAATTGGGTTCTATAGCTTCTACGCACACTTGTGCGATGTCAAAAAGCGAAGCACCTATGTCGAACAAGATCTTACAGGTATTCTGAGAAACTTTCCTCACACCTATCCCGCTTTTTGTTCTGCTTTGTTACATTTTCGATGCGAGGTATAGGCTTTGGTCAACGGTCTTTCCGTTTATTCAAGTAAACATCTATTTCATATGTCCTTGTCCTTTCCATTGGGACATCATGTTCCCTTGCTATGGCCTTCTGTTGCCTCATTCACTTTATACTTCTTGGTATTAGTATCGTTATGCTTTTACTAATAGCATTCATGGTTAGGTTTACATCAACTTATCCTTTGATATTGATATATTTCCATAACTAAGTCTCATCTTAGAGATCGTCATGTTTCTATCACTATCATTCATTCCTAATCCAATATGAATGATTTAATTCTCCTTTGGATATCGTCATTTCTTCTTAATCTTTTATTGATTCATCATGCAATTTCGCATAAGATAAAATCCTTTGTCCTTGGGGATGTATTATACTTTTGCTTTGACGTCAAATATCTTTACTATTTCTCGACATTCAATGATTTCTTCATTTCCATGTCGAGATACTTAATACCTCACTTTATTGATCGTCACAAAAGTATGAGGGTAATCTTTTCAATTGGATCTACCTTAAAGTCCCTCAATGAGGATCTCTTTCGTGTTCTCTTGGGCGTATTTCCTTTGCAAGATCTAAAGGAACTATCTTGTTTGTTAACTATTAAGTTACACAAGACAAGCGTTTTGTGTCATTATAACTTAGAGTATTAAGATTTATTTCAAAATAATGAATCTATTTCTTAATCCGTTTCCTTACTTCAAGAGAATTACCTTACTTATCGAAGTCATAACATTTCTGAAACTTATGTCATATCAGGAATTATCTAATTGTATAATTCGTAATTTCTTCTGCTATTTTTGACTTTTGTTTGTTTTCTTGAGCATGGTATCTGAAAGTAATCTTACTTTCTTTATACTTCGGTTTCCACTTTCAGGACTAAAACCGTTATCATCGTCGTATACGGCTTGGTAGGGTAGTACCTCGTACATCATAACTTAAATTCTAAGTATTTTATTTCCATGTCTTGGCCTCGGAGTTATTTCCTCCATACTTAGTTCACATATTAGGGCTATCCTCGTCGTTCACACAATCTTGAGGATTATGATTCCTCAATCTCATTATCTTTTATTTAACTAAGTTTTAATTACTTGGAATCGATTATGCTCAAGCATAATCTCATTAACTTAGGTATAAGGCGAGAGATTTATTTCCTGAGATGCTATCATTTCTTCATATATATATTCTTTGAAAAGAATATCTTGTATGCATCTTTATTCTTTTAAACGTGTCTAACCTACTAGCGAGGTTTCAAGGACATCCAACTATCTTAAAGATAAGTTGTAATCGCCTCTCGTCGTGACGTAATAAGGAAATTCATATCCCAGATATCATATACTTTTCTTTACTTTTACTCTTTGCATTTAATGCTAAAGAGTATCTTATTCTTAGTTTCGTTATCATATGATCATATGAAGGCATAACTTCATTGTCATCAATCTTTGCAAAGCCCATCAAGGGTCATCACATCCATGTGTATCATAGGAAGAATTTCGTCTCATCGAGATTTTCTTTACATCATAATTTCTTGATGTCTATCACTTTCTTGATGCGAAACTTTTAGGTGACCGAGATAAGTCAACCTATTTCATGCCCGACATCTATCGCTTTACTAATTCGCTCTTGGGTGACAAGGTAAGTCAACATTAGTCATACTTGATGGTTTCAAGAATCAAGGAGAAATTATCACGATTACCTACAAAGGTCTTGTCTCATCCATCAAGATAACATCTTTCAATGATTGAATCGATATGTTCCTTGGGTGAATAAATGGGGCTCTAGGGTCCGAAGACCGAATGACGACTCTCGAGATTTCTTTGGTCATATGGGCTGGCGGACCGTCACAATCATATTCTCGATCACATAAGGCTTTGGGTTCAAAAGGACACTTTGTAAATTTTGAGTTGGAAGTTTTCTTGAGAAGAAGTGAGAAACTCGAATGATTTCTCAATTGGAACTAGGTCGTAGAGTTAAATTCAATGACGAAATTGGGTAATGGATATAATTTGAAAGCTTATATACCCGTAATAGGTCATCAACAAAGTTCTCATGTATGTCAAGGTTCTACTTGTATTCTTAAAGATCTTACTTTCTTAGTAACATTCTAGGATTCGTATCATACTATAACATTCTTACTCTATTTCAGATCATAGATCTAACTTCAACTGATTCTCGTGAATTCTGGAGTAGGAATCAGAATTTGGTCCTCCATAAGAAATGAAGTACAGTGCATTAGGAGCACGTGGCGAAAACCGTGACGTAAATCGGAGTTCACACGACCGAGAACGAGTCAAAACAAAATCACTACGCGGTGCGTGGAAACTTACACGCGTTCGCGCCGAGGTCATAAGCGATGCCAGGACACCAGGTCGTTACCGATGCCGTACAGGGCACTACCGATGCCGAGGTACCAAAGTCGACATGTTAAATTCGATATTACAAATTCGATTTGAAGTCGACGATCGCGCATGCCGAGGTTGAAGCCGAGGTCGTACATGTCGAGGTCGAACAATTTCGTATAAATCTTTCACTTTTCTTCACTCAAGATGGAATGAAGTTCTCAAATCCATCACTAATCTTGTTCTTGTAATTGAAGGAAATTCTTACTTCTATGTTCTTTCGTAGAAAGGAATCATGCGTCTTATAAGGTCTACGTTCTGTTGAACTAGCATGCTCATCATCATAATCAACTTTGAGATTGAAGTAAAACTTCGAATATTCCTACGTAGCTCATTTACACGCACGTATTTCGTTGAATTTAAAGAATTCAACATATCATATTTGACAATTCAATGTCCAATCTCAATCATTTTAAACATGAATAATCATAACTTCGTTCATAATAATGAACCCTTATTACATTTCAGAAATTCAAACATTTCATCTTTGGCATATCGTGCCAAAACTTTCTCATATCATTGTCATCATCTTTCTTATATCTTCCTTCTTTTCATAACTTTCTTAACAAATCATTTGTCATATCATTCATTTTCAACCGTTCTCATAGCTTTCATTTCTTTTCAAAGATCATTTCAATCATCCTTCACTTTAAACTTTTCATTTTATTTAAAAAAAAATCATTTCATAAACATTCGTCCGGCCAGGCTAATTTTCAAAACTTTGGGAAAAGAGTCATTTACCTCATTTCGGTTGAGCTTGATGTGATGTAGTGTTGAGCATTGTCAGCTGATCTCTAGAAGTCTAATGACTCAATCTAGACTTAACCTTAAAGAAGATTTTGGGTTCAAGAGCGAACCGCTCTGATACCACTCTGTCACAGCCCCACAATCCTAAGTACGGATTAGCAGGGACTATAACTCTAAACAGGGATAAAAATACAAGGAGACTCTTTTTAACAATAAACGTAATACATAAGTCATTTATGTTCTTGGACTATATTACATAATTTAAGTTCTAGCAGCGGAAGGCATGTGATAAGTACATATGACGATGTACTATCAAGGTATAAACATATCAGCGACAACATTCCAATTGCTCAACACTGCTCCATCCATCATCTGCTCAACCTGCACATTTAAAAACAAACATGCAGGGCTGAGTACAAGAATGCACTCAGTGGACTCATGCCAAAAACATTTTATCATTTTTATATTACACTGCCACCTCGTGGTAAGACACAAGGGTTTTAGTTGAAAATGCCTTGTGCTTACTAAAACATTTTATCAGTTCATAAAAATCATCGCCTGGCCAGGCATTTTTCTTGGTGTGTATGATCCATATCCCTTATCATCATTCATCATAACATCATAGTCGAACGTCGTGAAGGAGGCCTCCCTCTACGACGCCGTGACCGGCCGTGAATTGTCCTTACAGCACACAGTCACCTTAGGTGTACACGTTAATCCTAGCCAGGTATAAGCCTTCCGGCATAGGATCCGATATCGATTTCATTCATAAGTTGGGAGTGACCCAACACATTCATATCATTCATGTCATTCATATCAATCTCATGGATAGGATACATACACAAAACATAAACATTTTTGGCAGGTAATCTTGTAAACATTTAACAACAGTTGAAATAAGCATCGTAAATAAATATTTCAGAAGCATTTTATTCTTGAGTAGAGTAAAGCCCACCTGGACTGTAGATTGCCTTAATCCCATTTCTTGGACTGTAAGTTCTAGCTTTAGCCTATCTATTCTTGACCTTGAGGTTTTGGAGTGGAAAATCCATTGGGTCTTAGAACCCATATTTCTACTTTAGTGTATATCATGGTATGATATACACTCAATTGACCATGTGGTAGCACCTAGTCAAATATTTCACGTTAAGGTATGCTTTCGTGAAAATATCGTATCATGATGTTTTATCATAATTTGTACATCTTATAATGCTCTATCGTACCTTGCGACATAACATAATGAATGCATCGATTAATAGCATGTTAGTCACATAAGGCATACTTCACATAGGGTTTTCAACACTTAGTCAAATTTCAAGTGTTTTAATTTCAGCAAAACAGCTTGAAACAACCCAAGTGACGTACTTTGACGATCCATAACTCTCGATTCAGAATACGTATGGTCGCACAAAGATACATTCTGAAACCTATAAACATGTACTACAAGTTCTAAGAAGAATTAAATCCAAAAGAGTCGTGGTTCTGAAGGTATAGGGTCTCAAAGTGGGCAACTCAAACTGACTTCTATACTTAGAAAATTTTCAGAATTTTCAGTTTTAGCTTAACGACGAGGGGTTTTATGAGGCTCGTAACTTTTGACTCACAATGCCAAAATAGCTGCAGGCTACCAATTTAGAAACCTTGTAACAAGTACTACATATGTCATGAAGACCATACTGGAAAATATCTAACTCATCGAGAAATACATAAGTCCAAAGTTGACTAGTTGAAATGGACAGTTTCAGTAGGTGACTTTGGGTCGATGAAAGGTATACCTATAAAACTTGGTTTGGGATCAAACTTTCCAGATCATAACTAGACATGGTGGGAACATTTCTTATGAAGAAACCCAAGTCCAAATCGGACTACAAATGGCTTGAACACCTCACGTAAAAGTCATACTCGAACAGCCTATTAACATAGAAATTTTCTAAGGCAGTTTGTCCAAAAGGCTTACTGAAATGCGTCAACTTTAAAAATTCACCGTGAGTTCATTATAAGGAATCTGAAATGAAACCAATCATATTGAAAAGCCACTTAAGTCTAGTTTTATCCAGAAAACCCTCACTCAATGATTCACAATAGATTGGGAGATAAAATGTTTTACCACAAGCTATCACTCCCGTGACAGTTTTGTGCAGTTAACTTGTAAAATCTGGAATAAATAGTAAAAAAATTTAGAAAATTCTGAAAATTTACATAAATCTTCTAGACATGCTTTTTTATGTTTCTGCCAAATTTAAGAGTTTTATCATTAGCCAAACTTAAAACGAAAGCCACGTACTATGGGTGATGAACACGGCGATTTCACAGATTTGCGCGATGTTTTTGATAAATACAATTAAAATAGCAAATCAAGTTGGATGGACTTGAACTTTTACAGAGGCATACTAGACACATATAATTTCAACATATCAAAAATTCACAATCATCGGACCACTGAAACGTAGTCAAATAAATTCGTGAAGTTACTGATCGTCCAGATTAACAACATGCAATCACTTTCAAGTATAGAACCAACACCATCAAGCTTATTGATGAACATGCATGTGTATATTTTGATCAAAGTAACTTATGGGTGTAGGGATTTTACCTTGGATCAGATTTTGACAAGGTTGAGAGAGAGATGGAGGTGCGACGGAGCTCATGACTCCGGTTGAGCCTCGATCCATGGCAACACCTCGGCTTGGTCGAGAAATGGGAGACGAGAGGATGAGAGGATGGATAGTTGGAGTGTACATTATACTTTGGTAATGGGTTTGGGGCTGAGGTTCTTCAGTTTGGAGAGGGAGGGACGACTGAAAATGGTGTAGGGGTGGGGTGGTTGTTTATGGGTGACATTTGTCACCCATGGTTCATGCATATGGACAACACACATGCACACCTCTTCACACACACCCACATACACGATGCACACACATATATATCTGATTTTAATTGCTTAGTTAGGTTATAATTAATCACATTGTCATATAGTAGATACATGCAATAGGAAAAATCAACAACACTCTTTGTTACACTTTCAAGGGTTTTCGGCTATTACACATAAACCATAGGTCAAATTTTTATTTTCCATGCCCAACATTGATATATGTTATCACATATAGTTTAGATGATAAATAATATCATAGGATAAATTAATGGCATCATTTTATGCGATAAAAATCGAGTTCGAAAATTAGGGTTTTCAAACGTTTGAAAAATTGGTCACTCTCAATTCTTGTTGATCTAGCATTGATTTAATGCTTAATAATACTGTAATTACATATACTAATCATAGGAAATTAATTCCTATAATTTCTTGATCGATTAAAACGCTTTTCGTTTCATCTCAAAACGTTAACGTTTGAAAACGTTGCAAAACGTTCATTATCGACTCATCTCGAAATGGTCGTCATTACTTTATTACATTATTCCATTAATAATGGAATTTAATTCTAAGCTTAATTGTTTAAAAATATCATGAATTTTAACTATCGATACGTGATCGACGTTAAAATAATACTGTCGATATACTTCATATACTTTTATTTCTTACTTCACAATTCTCCGTGAATATAAAATAGGAATTCATTCCTTTGTAAATAATCGAAATCATTATTCGATATCTTATGGATTGAATCATCTCAGCGAATTTCTAATTTACGGGTTTTAAATACCGTAATTGGGCATCTAATTCTGCGGGGTATTACAATAAAGTAATTTAACATAATAATATCGAATACAGAAAATAATTTCGCAATCATTTATTCATCCACATGTTTGTTATGTTTCAGAGTCAGTGTTATGTCAATTTCACACCGAAGACCGCACAAGACTCAGTAGATATATATTAAAAAAGGTAATTGGGTATACACGGTATCAAATTTGAAATATGGTTATAGATTGTACACATTTTTGTAAAAGTGTGTATTTGTATATATTTCCCTAAAAAGAAACCATTACTTTCTAACGAAATTTATTTTGAATTTTGTTATATTTATACGCTTATTTCAGTAGCTCAGAATGACTAATTGTGTACGGATGACTTATTCTGTTTATAAACTCCCTACTTGTTATGGTCTCGAAATGAATTATTGTAGCGTTAATTCTGTTCAGTTGATGGCCCATCAGTTCTTCAAATTTAATTAGTACCTTAAAATAAAAAATGATTTCATCTATTTCTTTTAAGTATCCTATATACATTATCTTATAATATTAAAAGAAAATATGAAACAAATTACTAATAATAAATACTGACAATTGGTGGTGCAAAAGAAGAACATTTTTCAGGTCCATATAAAGGTAACCTATCGACAGGACTTTATATATACTAGTATATTTAAAATCGTACGGAGCCATAAATTCTCGAAATTACTTTTATGCGAGGACGATTGTGGCAGCTAAATGATTCGTCTTCGTCAGCGTCTTTGTCACCTTTGATTTTAAGTCTTAGCACTTAAGTCTTCCACACTGCACTGTGTCTTAGTTTATCTGAATTCTCTCTCTCTCTCTCTCTCTCTCTCTCTCTCACAGTGTATAATTTAGTTCACAATCCATTAATTTGGTGATGGTCGGTTATTGCATCTCCAGCTCGAACCTTGCTGATCAGGTAAATTCTTCTTACTTTTGTGGTTCTTGCAGATCTGATGAGAACTTCACGTAGTTTTTAACTGCTTAAAATATATTCAATGTTAAATATTGTAAAACTTTAGGTCTTATAATAGATTATTTTTCGTTGGAAGTTTGCATCTGGATTTGGATCAAGGACGATCACAATTGAATTTGATATTTCTCAACTTTAACTAGTTTCATCGTACTCTGGAGTTGAAATGAAATTGCTATTTCTCACTTTACCTTGAAAGATGAGAAATTGTCATAACATCCGGAGACTCGGTTGATCGGCAAATAATAAACGCAGAAAAATTCAACATACAGACGAGAGAATAAAGATAAATAGTAGTGCTTGATTTAGAAGGGAAATATCTACTACACTGAGAAGAAAACTTGTTCAGTTCAGAATGCTCATTGTTTTCACTGTGTTATGACAGGCTTCATAGATCCAGAAATGGGAATCCTGCAGAGTGTTATGCAATCTCTGGCCATTGAAACGGAAGAAAATGATATTTCTTCACTGCATTCCTACAACTCGAACTCTCCTGAGAAATCAGAGTACGGTCGCGGGGACAACTCTCTTGCTTCTCCCTCAAATGTCTACCGCGGAAAAAGGACGCGGCGGAGGGACGAAGTTCCGGTGATGGTTAAGTGTAGTGGGGCGGCGGCAGAGGGTAGATGGATCAAGCATTACAGCAGCTGCCACCGGATTCTTCTGGTGGGGGAGGGAGATTTCTCCTTCTCCACTTGTTTGGCATCAGCTTTTGGTTGGGCGTCTAACATGGTCGCCACATCTCTTGATTCTCATGGTATACATATGTGATTGCTTACTTGTGTTGTTGATCTCTTGTTGTGCGTGTGTGTGTGTGTTGTAAGATAAGAATGTTGTTGTCGCAGCATTTTTGGTGAAGAATTATGGGAGTGCGTTATCCAATCTGGTGGAATTAAAAATGAGGAAGTGCACGGTCTTGCACGAGATTGATGCAACTGAAATGGCGACTCATTCTCTCCTCGCCGGAATCAAGTTCGACCGCATTGTTTTCAACTTCCCCTTTGCCGGATTCTTTAAGGAATTGCCTCGTCAAGATCAGATCATGTCAGTAATTGCATTAATGTAATTAACCACATTTGAATGAAGCATTCTAACGTTTTGTTGGTATGTGTAGGATTCATAGGAGACTGGTGAGCAGGTTTTTGGAGAATGCAAAGGAAATGTTGGGTGAAAATGGTGAAATTCACATAACTCACAAGAACAATGGATTCCACAAGGAGTGGATGGTGGTGGGCGTGGCTTTTCTCCATGGACTTGGGCTTGTGGACGCTGTGGATTTTGATAAGGCGGAGTGGCCAGGGTACAACACCAAGTGTGGATTTGGGGGAGACCGCAACTTCGATTGCAACCCTAGCATCACCTACAAATTTCGACTTTGATGTTTTATCTCTTGTTTTTTTTTTGCTTGCGTCTTTAACTGCCATAAATGCCCAGTGTATCTAACTGGCCGATGTATATCTTTGGGAACTCGCTTTTGCAGTTTGCACTCTCACTATATGTGTATATAATCTAAGGAACTTGCTTTTGCAGTTTGCACTCTCACTATGCATACTCCAATTATCTCTTTGAAGTAGTGACTGCGCAACTGTCTCTCTAAAGATCAAAATTGTTTTCCAGCGATGAATTATATATTTCAGAAAGAGTATAAATAGAATGAACTTTGGAGCTTCAACATACAAGCTCTTTAAAATTTCTCAATGTCTTTATATATATCCTTACAGTTTTCCACCTGTAAGATGGACAAATATACAATGGACAAATATGAACGCCTATGAAGTTCACCTATGACAAATTTAAGTTGACTGAAGATAATTGAGTTCATTTTTACCTAAAATTAGTATTTTACAAGCCTCATAGCCAAAGGAATATGATTATTAATCTTCCTTTTTTGTAATAATGTAGTCAATTCTTATTAATTAATCGATTTAACATAATTTGGTCATTTAAGCAAATTCAGAACCTATTATATCTCAAGTGAAAAATAGCTTTACCTAGCAGCCACATGGACTAATAGTTACACACGATCAAATTTGATACCTCGCCTTTTTTTTGTCCAAAGCTATAACAATAAATTTGAACATGATAAATTATTTAACCTTTCTTGTTATGTTTATGAAGCACTATAATTGTGACAACTAGTGGATCATGCACATAATTGTTAACATGGATGCATGTCTGAATGTGATGTGCCATAGCAAGTATGTAACGACAACATTGTTTCATGAGAATGTAGTGGTGGCATATAATCCTTCCGTCCCAATAAATATAGCTTGTTACTTTTTGGTACATAGTTTAAAGAGGATTGTGTTTTATGTGTAAAAAAAGTTGAGCCTATTGAATTGAATTAGTTTCGTAGACAAAATTAATTCATTTTTTAAAATGAATTATTTATAATGAAAAGTAAAAAAAAAAGCCAGACGGAGGGAATATTTGTTTTATGTATGTTGAAAAAGACAGTTATTTTAGGTATTCCATTGTCGTCCCCACGAGCTTAGTTCAATTGGTGAAGAACTAGTAGATTTGGAACAATGAGCAAGGATCGAGTCCTAGCAGTTGTAGTGTGGAAGTTTTACTTTTACTCTCTTTATGGTGGCACCTTGTAGGCACTAGTCAAAGTCCTCATATCTTTTTAACCACTGATTTATCGTGATTTATCTCCCCACATTCTCACTTGATTGGGATGTGGGGACTCATGAGGGAGAGCTTCCCATTTTGAAACAAGATATTCCATTACCAAACAAACATGTACACGTGTAGATGCTCCGAAGTCATCTCTTCAATGACTACACATTTTACATTCGTTATCGTTTTCTTTCAAGGTCAAATTCAGACGGTCATATAGACATTTCGATAGTAATTGGTCTTGTCATATAGACATTTCGATAGTAATTGGTCTTGTGATTTTTTTAGAAACGGTTGAAAAGTTGTATTCTAATTCAATAAAAATAAAAAAAAAATCCTGACTTATATTATTGAGAAAAAGTTCAAATATTATGATATTTTATAAATTTTTGATCTCTTATTAGTTATAATTAATTAAGTAGTGCGCTAGCACGTTAATTGATCATTATTAGTTATATCATAGAAACACGTCCGTACTTCCGGGAGCACAATGAAAGAGAAAGGGATAAAGCAGTTTTGATGGTGGAACGGAAAGTAATAAAAAGAAACCATTACTTTCTAACGAAATTTATTTTGAATTTTTTATTTATTTATATGTTTATTTGAGTAGCTCAGAAGGACTAATTGTGTATGGATGACTTGTTCTGTTTATAAACTCCCTATTTGTGATGGTCTCGAAATGAATTATAGTAGCGTTAATTCTGTTCAATTGATGGCCCATCAGTTCTTCAAATTTAATTAGTACCTCAAAATAAACAATGATTTCATAAGTATCCTAATACATTATCTTATAATATTAAAAGAAAATATGAAATAAATTACTAGTAATAAATACGGGCAAATGATGGTGCAAAAGAAGAACATTTTTCAGGTCCAGATAGGGGTAACCTAATGACATGACTTTATATATATAGTTTATTTAAAATCGTACTGAGCCATAAAATTCTCGAAATTACTTTTATGCGAGGACGATTGTGGCAGCTAAATGATTCGTCTTCGTCAGCGTCTTTGTCACCTTTGATTTTAAGTCTTAGCTCTTAAGTCTTCCACACTGCACTGTGTCTTAGTTTATCTGAATTCTCTCTCTCTCTCTCTCTCTCTCTCTCTCAGTGTATAATTTAGTTCACAATCCATTAATTTGGTGATGGTCGGTTATTGCATCTCCAGCTCGAACCTTGCTGATCAGGTAAATTCTTCTTACTTTTGTGGTTCTTGCAGATCTGATGAGAACTTGCTTAAAATATATTCAATGTTAAATACTGTAAAACTTTAGGTCGTATAATAGATTATTTTCGTTGGAAGTTTGCATCTGGATTAATTTGGATAAAGGGGATGACAATTGAATTTGATATTCGCTCTCCACACTATATAATGATTAGTTATTTAGTTTTGCTTAATTTTGGGATAAGATGGCAAGTGGCAACACTTTAAATTCGGTAGGATGTTTTATTTTAGTATTTTATATTATCAGTTGGCTATAACATTTAAAAAAATAGAAGGATGAAAAAATCATACATAATGGATATTATAATAATTTTGCATAATTAAATAAATTAAGATTTTCCTTTATACCTTTAGCCGAAAGTTAGGAATATATTACCTTAATTCAAATTTCATGATTACATCCATACCCATTGTATGAGATAATTGGACTATAACATGATAATCCTTCTATCCACTAAAAGCTTGTATTCTATCAAAAGTTTGTATTGTTTTTGGTGCAAAGATTTTAATAAATTGCGATGAGTGTAAAGTGAGTAGAGATAATAAATGAATATATTAATGGATAGTGTGAATAAAAAAGTGGGTCATATGTGGTTTTTTTGTAAATAAATGGTAGATTGAAGGTAATTGTTGTTTTCAAAAATAAAAAATGCAAGTTTCTGATGGACGTCTAAAAAATGAATTGAATATAAGTTTTTGGTGGACTTTTTCAAACCTTAAATGTACAAATTAACTTTTGTTGATTCTTATCTAAAAATAAAATAAATTCACTACTTCTTTAACTTAGTTACACGCTTAATCAATAAAATAAAATTTAAAAATTGACTAAAGAAATAAGTTTGTCTATAATTTATATTTTTATTACAAAACATGTTAATCTAAAATATTGTTACATATAATCTGATGATGGTGCATATTTTCCAACAAATGAAAAAAGCTCAAGGAAAACAAACAATAATGTGGGATGTAATTTTTTTAAATCAACTAAAGAAAGTAGTTTGTCTATAATTTATATTTTTATAAAAATGCTAGAAATTCGCTATAGTATACTTGTAGTATGCTAAACCAAATAATTCATAGTGATGGAAATAAATATTAATTATTTCACCTAATTATTGATTTTTTCATTGTTTACCTCACTCCAGAGTCAAAAGGCAAAGAAATCATGTATGCAATATATATTCACTTTATTAAAAGAATAATCATTTTAAAAAAATCTTCAAAAGTATTTTTTGTAAGCTCGAAAGTTTTCTTATTAAACCATAAGCAATTAGATTTGTTCATATATGCAATATATATTTACTTTTGTTAAGGAATAATTTATTTATTTTTAAAAAAAATATCTCCAAAAGTTATTTATATTAATTATTTCCTTGATGACGGTGTGATTTTTCAATAAATGAAAAATCAAAGAGAAAATCGAATAAAGTAATTAATATGGAATCAAAATGTTCTAACCATATTTAAATGAATAATTTTTCATACACGTCAAATGATATGGTTCTGAATTTTTTTTAAAGGAATTAAATTTTTTCCTTATAAATCTTTGTTTTAAAAGCAAATGTGTGATTAGCTTTGTCCGCCAATCTTTTTTAGGGTAAAGGGGACAGTACAAAAAAATTTAATGGCTAAATCGGGTATTATAAGTCAAAATTTATGTGTATACATATTATATATGAATAGATTTATCATATAAAAAAATACATACTTTCTAAAATATGAAGTTGGAATGTATGTAAGAAAACTAGATATTGTAAAGTAAATCTATGACTCGCCATGTTTTTAATTAAAATCATATTATCTTGACAATGAGATCGAACGATAATAATTTAATACTAGTACAAAGAAACATCTCAAATTACTTAATTTAGGCAACAATATAGAATCAATTCTTTTAAACGCATGGAACCACCAACTCAATAAAAATGAATTGAAACTACTCGAGACCCTCTTCCCATAAATTTAGTGTCCCACTAGCGTACCATCTTCAATTCTTATAGTTTTTTCTTCCATCTTTTCATTAATTTTTATTTCTTGCAAATTAGTTTAATTTGACAATTATTAATTTTGAAACTACTCGGCTGGTTATTTCATAATTAAGGTTTATAATTGTTTTAATTTCAATTATAGTTAATAAATTATAATTAGGACTGATTATATTATATATATTTAATTTCTATTTATTATAACTATTAAAATATTAAATTCGAGGGTGAGAAACAAGTGTGACATCAAAAATTGTGAGATATAGGATCTCATTATTTGATAAAAACACCGTCAACATCCAGCTTTAAGTTTATGAAAATCTACTTCTTTTATAAAAGAACCTTATTTTTTAATAAATGTACTAATTATGCTCATTTTACTTGTTTTCATTAAGATAGTATTAGTATAAAATTAATCAAACCAAACTGATTGAATTTTTATGCACCTTCACTTACGATCTTGTCCTTTTCCTTGTATTTGATTAAGATAGCTTTTTCAATATATATTTAGCAGATAAAACTTTCTTGTTTGTAAATTCATCTCCCCCAAAAGTTGTAACATCTCCTCTGGAGACACCTTTCAGAAATACAACTATCCAACCACCTTGTAACAAGAGACAACAACTAATAGAAAGTGAATAGTTATTTTTTCAAAATTTGTTAGTTCTTAATCAACTAGTTAAAAGTTCATGTATATTGAATTTGAATAGTCCATTTTGTGATTTCAGTCAAATAACAATACATATCTATATGTCATGTCCAGTAGAAGAGCAGAAAAAAAGTAGACGGACTCTATGGAAAAACAATATTTAACAAGATAATATTTATATTCCAATTAAACTTAAGAGCTAAGGAATATGATAGAAGAATATTGATTATTAATAGTCCTTATAGCTTTTGTCTACAAATCCCACCTTGTCGTCAAATAAAATTGGATGACAATTAATGACACCACTGGCTATCTAGTTTATTATTTATTTATTTATTTATTTATTTTTTAGTTGGGAATTTGGGATTGAAATTCATATATATATATATATATCTAGATTTCTCATATCTTTGTGACTGTAAGGAATATCACTAAGTAAATAAATAAATAATATATCTGGATTTTGGTGGTAATTCAAGTATTGATCAATAATAGCATAAAACTTCAATTTGAAAACCACTTGAAATCCTCCATCTTATTTTCAGTTTGTTTTAACTTGGGTTTGGAAAGCTTACTGAAACTTTTCTTCTAAAATGTTTGTTTTAGTTTTCCCTTTTTCAATTTCAGTTTTAAGTGCTTTAAGTTTAATTTTACAAATACTAATAAGGTTCATAAATCCAATTAGGATTAGTTTTAATATTTTATTTGTAATTTTAGTTAATATTTGATTCTTAGGATTGATTATTTCATATATAGGGATATAATTTTTTCCAAATTTTAATAATAAATAGTAATTCAAATTTATTACTTCCTCCATCTACAAAAACTTGAATTTAATTTCTTTTTGATCCATCTACCAAAAACTTGTATTTTTTAGTTTTGGAAACATTAACTATCATCAATCTATCCACTTATTTAAAAAAAAATCACGCATGTCTATCTTTTCCTCTTACTATCCATTAATATATTAATTTATTGTCTTCACTCACTTTATATTAATTATAATTTATTAGAACTCATACCATCGAAAAAATATAAGCTTTTCGTGGATGGATGAAATATATAATACTCTCTCCGTCCATCAAAATCGTTCATTGATTTTGGTGGCACAGATTTTAATAAATTGTAATGAGTGTAAAGTAAGTGAGTATAAAAAGGTGTGTCATGAGGATAATAAATGAATATATTAATGGATATTGAATATAAAAAGGTGAGTCATAGATGTTTTTTTTTGTAAATAAGTAGATATGTTTAGAGTAAAAATGTAAAGTTGATGTTTCCAAAAAAAGAAAGTGAACATTTTTTTTGGATGGACCAAAAAAGAATTAAATGCACGAATTTAGTGGACGGAGGGAATATTATTTTTACTTTTTAAATAAATCATATTCTTCCGTCCTACTAATATTGACTCATTATTTTTGGACATATAGATTAAAGAGAGTTGTGTATAAAGTGATGTGTGACATAAAATTCGAGATGTTTTTTAATATAAAATTATTTCCTTTTATGATATAGACCAATAATAATGAAATAGTACAAAGTAGTATACGAATCAACATTAATGAAATGACATATTATTAAAATAACAAACTTAATGATAGGACAAATATGGTACAAAAGATTGTTGAATAGGGAATCCGAATCCTTGGAAAATATAAGGAAACACTTAGCGCCTCTTAAGTAGACTTGTTTCAGCTGGTCTGGTTTTGGGTAAGCCCAAAAAATAGACGTTTGGTAGGTATGTCATTTAATCTGAAGGCTCATTCCACTTTCAAAGCCCGTTATCAAAATCCTTGTTTCAATTTTAAATTATTGCCGCTCACTTCTTTATTGGGTTTCTCAAATGGACAAAAAAGTATGTATCTGGGCTTTCAATAAAAACATACTAAATACCAATACAAATTATCTAGAATCCAAAACAAACCTATCAAATAAAGATCCAAAGATCCATAACCCAATCCAAGGATCCATAACCCAATCCAACTAATACGATTTGATTAAAATTAAACACAATATTGTATAACCTATACAAGCTACCAAATAGTCCCTTACTTTCATTGGCTTTGTCTCGTTCGAGACTAAAAGAATCAACTGCAAGAATTAATGAGTGAGAGGAAGTCCAGTAAAGTGAAAAAAACCCATCAAAGAGTAAAGTTGATTCTCTTCTTCAGGTTGGTTTCTGTAAGATGTGAAGATCAAGAAACAAAATGGAATTCTCCACAGCAAAGGAAAAGATGAAGAAACCCCAATTTATCCAGATTCCCGGAATCATCGCGTATCTTCTGGAGATTCCTCGCCTAAACTATTATGGTCGAGCTTTTCATCTACAAAGCTTTGAAGGGCCTTTTGCGGAAAGGTCGTTCCATCTTCCATCCTGCAAAGCCAGCAGATCCGTTACTCCCCGTTCAAAATCCGGCATCAAGCATTAGCACCGAACCGTTACTGGTTCAAACCGCTCCCATTTCTTCACCTAATACATTTCATTATGAAGATTTGGAGGGTGATTCTGATTTATGGTATCACGAAGAAAGCTACTCGGCCGAAAGAGATCATCATGATCAAGCGGTGGTGTCCGTACACCAACTCCCAGGCAGCACGAGTGACGAGGAGACGATGTGTAGAGTTGTTTGTGTAGAAGAAAATGCCCCTTTTCTTGAAGATGTAGTGGTGGAGATGAAGAGTGTTGTTGCGGTTAGGGAAGAAAGCTACTCGGCCGAAAGAGATCATCATGATCAAGCGGTGGTGTCCGTACACCAACTCCCAGGCAGCACGAGTGACGAGGAGACGATGTGTAGAGCTGTTTCTGTAGAAGAAAATGCCCCTTCTCTTGAAGATGTAGTGGTGGAGATGAAGAGTGTTGTTGCGGTTAGGGAAGAAGGCTACTCGGCCGAAAGAGATAATCATGATCAAGTGTTGGTGTCCGTACACCAACTCTCGGGTAGCACGAGTGACGAGGAGACGATGTGTAGAGCTGTTTCTGTAGAAGACAATGCCCCTTTTCTTGAAGATGAAGTTGTGGTGGAGATAAAGAATGTTATTGTGGTTAGGGAAGAGAGGTGGATTAAGCATTACAGCAACCGGCATAGAATATTATTGGTGGGAGAGGGGAATTTCTCCTTCTCTGCTTGTCTCGCGGTGGCGTTTCGCTGTGCTCCCAACATCATTGCAACATCTCTAGATTCCCGAGGTCTGACTTGTTAATTTTATTCTTTAACAACATGTTTAATTTATTAATTTGTGGGGTTTTGTGTCAGCGATTCTGAAGAAGCATTATGGGAACGCTTTAACCAACATTGAGGAGCTCAAGAGCATGGGAAGCAAGGTGATGCATGGGATCGACGTCGCTACAATGGCAAATCATCAAATGCTCGGACAACTTAAATTCGATCGTATCATTTTCAACTTTCCCTACGCTGGATTGAAAGGTGTCAAGGATTTGCCGCGCCAATCCCAACTTGCGTATGCCACATTACTTGTGATTATGTTTTACAGAGTTGTTTTATTTAGCTAGTTTTAGTGATCTGTGTATATGCAGACTTCACCAGAAACTTGTGAGGCAGTTTCTGGAGAATGCAAGAGAGATGATTGATGAATATGGGGAGATTCACATAACACACAAGACCAACGGTTTCCACCGCGAATGGGGGCTGGTGTCGCTTGGTCACGGCTGCGGACTCAGGCTGGTCGACGCCACCAAATTCAACTATCTCGATTATCCAGGTTACAACACCAAGTGCGGATTTGGGGGTGATGGAGACTTCAATTGCGACCCCAGCAAAACCTACAAATTCCGACTATAAATATATATAAGTATATGTTCAAATAAAATATTATTTAAAGTCAGAATGTGAGAACTATTTTAAGTCATTAGATTGCGAAAATCTACGGTGATGTATTACTTTATTATATGAGTGCATTATTCATCACCTGGGTTCGAATCCCACGAGGAGTACAAATTCAAATATTTTTGTTTAATACAGTAATTTTTATGAAAAATGCATTGTTCTCATATTTGTAGGATAATGTTTTATAATAACTCAAACCCTATATATATGTGTGTGTGTGTGTGTGTGTGTGTTTCTCTAAAGATATGTTTTCCGGAATTATGAAATGGTTTAACTGAGCTATGATCTTGTCTTTCAAGAATTTGTCTATGTATCTTTGAATTATAGAATCGTGATTCAAATCTGGCGTCATTTCCTATTTCTTTAATGAACTATTGATGAGTTTTGACAGAGACGAAAGTATAATTAAGAAATCAAAATGAGTGGCAATACAAATTAGAACCAAAATAATGTGGTTTTGCTCTATCTTCACTATTCATCTCTTCTTCAATATCTCACCATTCCCGACGTTTGTTCGCACTAGCCCCCAAACTTGGATTAGTGGACTATGGCAGCGGTTAGGGCTTTGACGTCGGTGATTCAATCAAGCCAGGCTACGATGATCGAGCTCCAACCAGCCTATGGGAATCTAAATGTAAACCAATTTTTTCGATTTTAAGAAAATCAAAAGTATTTATGATTTAGAGAAAAAATCAGTTTTAAATAAAATATATATATGACCCTCAACTTCTAAAATAATAGAAAAATATTAATCTATTTTAATCGTAATCATAATCTACAAGTATTTCTTATTTCAAAATATAGTAGATGGTGAGTCATATTTATATATCCATGTAGAGTGGGGTTTAAATAAAAATTATTTTTAATATGAGAACGAAAAATCATAAGAATTCATTATGAATAAAATGAATTTGTTATGACAATTAATGAATCATCTGAGGAAGTTTCTGAATCCAAGAAATCAAATTTTTTGCCAATGTTTCAACCGGGTTCGAATCTTATGAGGACGAAAATTTCAATTTTTTTTGGATTCAATAATTTTCTCAACGGTTTCATTATCTTTCAGAGCGAATTCATCATTTTTTATTCTCACATTTTCACAATAAAAATGGTTTTTACGTTAATCCTCCTCATATATATATATATAGATATGTTATATATATAGATATACATTTCATACATTTTTCTAAAACAATTAAATTAATTTCAGATAAAATATCTTCTATTTCAAAAGTATTTCCTATTTGAGAACAATAACATATTTTAATTATCATAAAAATACTATTGCATAATATCTTCGATGAAAAAGAAATCCTAATACTTGTTTTTTTTTTTGTCAATTTAATACAGGAATTTAAAGGTCGCGTCACGGTGCACTCGAACCCGAGATATTTGGCCTCGGACATTAACCACTCTACCATTAGGCCAACACACACAATCCTAATACTTGTTGTTGAATTATATTGTAATTTACTACAATATTTTGAAAGAAAATATCTCTCCACCTATACTTTCCACTACAATTGTTCTTTAAATATGTCTAAATCCGCACTTCGATTTTATTAATTTCAACACTACTATGTATTTACTCTAAAGCTCCTTATATAGACAGGCTAGATTAAATAATTTATTGAAGATACTATTTTTTTTATGCTACGCTTAATAAATTTAATCAATCTTAATTTCATTAAATTACATCAAATGCAAAGTACTCCATATGTAGTATACTAGTGCGCAGGGGTCTCAAAAAAATATATAAAGAAATACTTGTTGACGATATTGAAATCTTAAAGATTAGGACAATGATGGTACAAACAAATGAAGCACAAAACTTGCCAAGGAAGGAAACCCCTAATCCAAAAGGTAGGAGTGAGAGTTTGGTGTTGGATATTCGGTTATTAGTATAACCGAATCAAATTTTCGGTTATCGGTTAATTGAATAACCGATAATATTGGATTCGGTTCGATATTTAGTATCACAAATTTTAGAAAAATCGATTATCGGTATACCCGATAACCGAATAAACCGAAACTATTGTATATATATGTATTATAAAATATTATTCTATCAAATTATATTGTAGATTAGTTGGCTTGGGCGCAAGCCTAAGTCTTTTGTCTGTGTTCGAATCCAACGAAAATCAACCTTTTTGTTTTTATGATAACTGATTAATTATAAATATAGTTAAAATGGATGTATTACAAAAAATTATCGCAACTTAATTGGTTAGGTGTTTGTGTCTTTTCGATTGCACCACTATCGCTATGCTAGTTTTGTTGTTGACCTTTTCTTTACGGCTTTGACTCTTGAGCCCTTTTTCAAATTTAGTCAACTAGAGTTCAATTCTTATGTTTTGTGTTGTTTTGGGAGGGATCTTTGGAGGAAATATTCTTCAGAAGGTGAGAAATCAAAAAAGATATTTGTGAGAATTTTTTTTTCATTTTTTTCACATAGAACCATTTTCTTTATATTTTTTTGTCCATTAACGTGGAAATTGAATAAAAAATATATTCTTTGCAAGTTTATTGCATGAAAATGCAAATTGTGGCATTAATACCAACGGTTAGAATGTTTGGAAGCATTTCGGGAACAGAAAAAACTGTCTTTTGGATAAAGTTTGGTGTGAATGAGTAGAAAAACACGAGGTTTTTATGTCTTGTATATTCTGAGGATTGATATTATAGTAATTCTTGGGGATTCTGCAGAATTTCATTTTGATGTTTATGCTTTTCCCTAGTATAGTTTAATATAAAACATATGTATTACTCCAGAAATACAAGAGTGCAAAGGCCAATTGGGGCGGTCTCTGTGCGCGCGCGCACAATGAGACCCCCTAATCAAGTCTTAATCATTTAATTAATCCTAATTAATTAATAAATTAATCAAATTAATTATAATTAAAATTAATTAATTTAATAAATTTTAATTATAAATTAATAAAAATAATTTTAAATTAATATATCTTAATTTTGAATTAATAAACTCTAATTATAAATTAATAAACCCTAATCATGAATTAATAAATCCTAATTTTGAATAATAAACCTTAATTTTGAATTAATAAATCCTAATTGTGAATTAAACCCTAAGTTTGAATTAATAAACCCTATTTGGATTTAATAAACCCTAATTTTGAATAATAAACCCTAATTTTGAATTAATAAACCCTATTTGAAATTAATAAACCCTAATTTTGAATTAATAAACCTTAATTGAAAATAATAAACCCTAATTTTGAATAATAAACCCTAATTTTGAATTAATAAGCCCTATCTTTGAATTAATAAACCCTACTTGTGAATTAATAAACTCTAATTATGAATTAATAAACCTCAATTATGAATTAATAAATCATAATTATGAATTAATAAATTCTAATTTTAAATTAAAAATTATAATTAAAAATTAATAAATTTAATTATACATTAATAAAATCTAATTATCCTTACTCACCATAAATAATATATAATCATTTTAACAAAAAACAAGGGTGAGCTCACGGTGAGGCGGAGCTCACCCAAGTTTTTGTCTTTGTTTATTCTCTGATTTATTGGCCGAGTGTGGAATCTCTTGTTTTATTTTCTTTTGCCTTTTTCCTTCACCCCCTCATAAACTATTATCAAGAGTTTTTCCAAGTAAAATTTTGGTGCAAGTAATTATACTATCTATCTATGATTCTGGATCTTTTATTGTTAACTTTGTTATCCAGCCCGGCCTTTGTCACTGCTATTTTACTGTTTGCATAAGTTTGTTGCTGCTTTTCAACTTCCTCAAAACTTTCTGCGGATATATAGGATGCACAGGGAGCTTGTTCGTGAATTCTTACTGAACGCGAGCAGCATGCTGAATTTTGATGGTGAAATACACATCAGGCACAAAACGAACGCACCCTTTAACAGCTGGAAAATCGAGGATATGGGATCGGAGTATTTATTAGTTTGTATCGCGCAAGATGAATTCCGAATAGAAGACTACCCCGGGTATAACAACAAAAGGGGGTCCAGTTCGAGAGCCAATGAGCCGTTTCCACTAGGCGCTTGCAAGACCTATAGGTTCAAACTGCTCCCTGTTTATGGGAATTATCTGATGCCTCAGATGTTCAGGACTCCTTTCATATCTCAGATGTTAATTCTCTTTCCATGAAATGTTTTGAAGATAAAGAATAATGGGAAATTTCCACAGCATGCATCAGCACCAGATTCGTGGCCTCTAGAACCCCAGATGAAGAAGAAGGTGAAAGCCCCGCTTATCCAAATTTGCAGAATCAATACAAACCAAATGGAGATTCCTCTGAAAATCATCACTCAAGATATTACTTTTGTATAGTTCTATCTACAAAGCAACAAAAGCCCTACTGCAGAAGCTGTGTCTCGTCTTCAACTACTTGAGTCCAAGAAAAACAGCACATCCATTACTCCCAATTCAAAATCCAGCATCAAGTGAGCCGTTATTGATTCCAACACCTCTAATTTTCTCACGCAGGAGTAGTGACGATTCATCTTCACACTCTATCTTGAAAATTAAGTTTGGATCTTTAACTGATTCGAGCGGCATCGATGATGAAGAAGCTCGTTGTGAAAATGAGAGAGATCATGAATCGGTTGTATCTGCGCCTGAGGTCAGATGGTCGAATGAGATTGAAGAAGAAATTTCTCCACAAAACCCCCCTTGCGTGGAAGAGAGCGTGGGGATATACTCATCAAGAGAAGGAGAAGCGCAGGAGAACGTAAAGAGGAGTATTGTAGTGGTGGAGAAAGAGAAGAGGATAAAGCATTACAGCAGCCGCCATAAGATACTGTTGGTGGGAGAGGGTGATTTCTCTTTCTCCACTTGTCTCGCGGTTGCTTTTGGCTCCGCCGCCAACATTACTGCAACATCCCTCAATTCTAAAGGTATAGCTTTTTCTTTCAACGTCTCTGTGTGTATACATGCATGGAGCTTCGGTCATTTTGGTGATGTTTCTTTTAGCACTTGTCATCACTGGAAATATTTGGTTTTAGCTCCCCAAACGATTTCTTTTGTCCATCCCTTTGCCCAATTGATCGTTTAGTGTGTGATTATATCAGCATTTTGAAGAAGCATTACGCGAATGCCATGTCCAACATCTCGGAATTAAGGAACAGAGGTGGGAAGGTGATGCATGGGATTGATGCCACTGAAATAGCGAAGAATGAATTGCTCGGACAAGTTAAATATGATCGCATAGTTTTCAACTTCCTTTCGCTGGATTTTTCCACAAGTTGACAACCGAATCTCAGCTTCGGTCAGCCGCAATTTTATTTGTCTATATTGAATGATTCATATCTGTTATTGATGATAATGTTGTGAATTGTTTGTGTATGCATGCGCAGTCGTCACAGGAGACTCGTGAGCCAGTTTCTGATGAACGCGAAGAAGATGATAACTGAAAATGGTGAGATTCACATTTTGCACAAGACCAATGGTATCCACGCCGAGGTTAACGTGGAAAGCATTGCTTCTTCGCACGGGCTCAGGCTTATTGAGGCGGTCAAATTTAAACGCTCTCATTATCCGGGCTACAACACCAAATATGGATTTGGGGGGGATTCCAACTTCAATTGCTACCCAAGCAAAACCTTCAAATTCGGCCTTAAAACGGCATCGCTTTCATGACTTTATCTTCTCTTTTGATTGCAAGGTTTCGCGTTCTATGATTTTGGTGTTGCGACCTTTTGTGCAAAATCTATTTTGATGTCATTTTGTACTGTTTTTTTTTTTATGTTTTTGAAGTTGTAAGACGGTAAATCCTTTATTATTGACTAAATGTTTATGGAGTTCATGGATAATCAAATTGTAACAAATTGAAATGATGGCGTGTTAAAATGGTGCACGAGCTTAATAACCTACGGATTTAGTTTAGTTTGTTAAAAATTAACACATTTGAAACAAGCAGGGAGAAAGCTTTTCTTTTGGAACAAAAACCAAATAATTTGGAGCTACTACTCACTGGCTGTGGCCATATGGCTATAAATAATTAGTAGAGACTACCTCATGAACTGCCTCATGTTCTACTATGGGCAACATAATCCTTGACTCGGTTCCACAATTACATAACGAGTTTAAGCTATTTCATCATGAATTTAGTTAGGCTTTTTCAATAATGTTATAACATTTTTAATTATTTTCAATAATATTACGAGACAAACTTTTGAGCATTGCATTAATGTTAACTTGGATGCATGTCTGAACGTGATGTGTCTAGGGGTGATCAAAATTGAATCGAACCGAACCGAAATTAACGGTTTGTACAGTAAAATAGTTCGGTTTGGTTTCAAAATTTTCAAATCGAAATTAATTTGATTCGATTTCGATTTGGGAAAAAATTGATTTTCAAACCGAACTGTCGATATATATATATATATATATATATATATATATATATATATATTAAATATTATAATATTTATATTAATTATAATTTAAATTCGGTTAAAACCGAATCGAATCGAATATTTTGGTTGGATTTCAGTTCGGTTAGAGTTTAAAAATAATTTCGATTTTAATTTTTCGGATTCGGTTCTGTTTTGAACCGAACCGCCCGAATGCTCACCCCTAGATGTGCCATAGCAAGTATGTAACGACAACATTGTTTCATGAGAATGTAGTGGTGGCATATAATCCTTCCGTCCCAATAAATATAGTTTGTTACTTTTTGGAACATAGTTTAAAGAGAATTGTGTTTTATATGTAAAGAAGTTGAGCCTATTGAATTGAATTAGTTTTTTAGACAAAATTAATTCATTTTTTTAAAATGAATTATTTATAATGGAAAGTAAAAAATAAAAAAGCCACATCTGTTGAGACGGATGGAATATTTGTTTTATGTATGTTGAAAGATAGTTATTTTAAGTATTCCATTGCCGTCCCCACGAGCTTAGTTTAGTTGGTGAAGAGCTAGTAGATTTGGAACAAGGACCAATGATCGAGTCCTAGCAGCCGTAGTGTGGAAGTTTTACTTTTATCCTCTTTATGGTGGCTCCTTGTGGGCATTAGTCAAAGTTCTCCTATCTTTTTAACCATTGAGTCATCGTGATTTATACTCTCACATTCTCATTTAGTTGGGATGTGGGGGCTCATAGGGGAGAGCTTCCCATTTTGGAACAAGATATTTCATTGCCAAACCAACATGTACACGTGTAGATGCTCCGAAGTCATCTCTTCAATGGCTGCACATTTTACCTTCGTTATCGTTTTCTTTTAATGTCACATTCAGACGTCCACATAGACATTCCGATAGTAATTGGTCTCGTGATTTTTTTAGAAACTGTTGAAAAGTTGTATACTAATTCGATAAAAATAAAAAATCTGACGACATTATTGGAAAAAAGTTCAAATATTGTGATATTTTCAAATTTTTTGATTTCCTATTAGTTATAATTAATTAAGTAGTGCGCTAGCACGATAGTTGATCATTATTAGTTATATCATAGAAACCCGTCCGTACTTCCGGGAGCACAATGAAAGAGAGAGGGAATGAGGGATAAAGCAGTTTTGATGGTGGAACGGAAAGTAATAAAAAGTAACCATTACTTTCTAACAAAATTTATTTTGAATTTTGTTATATTTATACGTTTATTTGAGTAGCTCAGAAGGACTAATTAGTAATTATGTATGGATGACTTGTTCTGTTTATAAACTCCCTACTTGTGATGGTCTCGAAATGTATTATAGTAGCGTTAATTCTGTTCAGTTGATGGCCATCAGTTCTTCAAATTTAATTAGTACCTTAAAATAAACAATGATTTCATCTATTTCTTTTAAGTATCCTATATACATTATCTTATAATATTAAAAGAAAATATGAAATAAATTATTAGTAATTAATACGGACAAATGGTGGTGCAAAAGTAGAATTTAGTAATTAATACGGACAAATGGTGGTGCAAAAGTAGAACATTTTTCAGGTCCATATAGGGGTAACCCATCGACATGACTTTATATATACTAGTTTATTTAAAATCGTACGGAGCCATAAGATTCTCGAAATTACTTTTATACAAGGACGACTGTGGCAGCTAAATGATTCTTCTTCGTCAGCGTCTTTGTCACCTTTCATTTTAAGTCTTAGCTCTTAAGTCTTCCACACTGCACTGTGTTTAAGTTTATCTGAACTCTCTCTCTCTCTCTCTCTCAGCTTATAATTTAGTTCACAGTCCATTAATTTGGTGATGATCGGGCATTGCATCTCGAGCTCGAACATTGCTGATCAGGTAAATTCTTCTTACTTTTGTGGTTCTTGCAGATCTGATGAGAACTTGCTTAAAATATATTCAATGTTAAAAACTGTAAAAACTTTAGGTCGTATAATAGATTATTTTTCGTAGGAAGTTTGCATCTGGATTTGGATAAAGTGCGATGACAATTGAATTTGATATTCGCTCTCCCACACCATATAATGATTAGTTATTTAGTTTTGCTTAATTTTTGGGATAAGATGGCAAGTGGCAACACTTTAAATACGGTAGGATGTTTTTATTTTAGTATTTTATATTATCAGTTGGCTATAACTTTTTTAAAAAATAGAAGGATGAAAAAAAATCATACATAATTGGATATTATAATAATTTTGCATAATTAGTGATTAACATGCCGTTAATAGAGATTAACTAAATTAAGATTTTCCTTTATACCTTTAGCCGAAAATTAGGAATAGATTACCTTAATTCAAATTTCCTGATTACATCCATACCCATTGTATGAGATAATTGGACTATAACATGATAATCCTTCTATCCACTAAAAATTTGTATTATATCAAAAGCTTGTATTATTTTTGGTGGCATAGATTTTAATAAATTGTGATGAGTGTAAAGTGAGTAGAGATAATAAATGAATATATTAATGGATAGTGTTAATAAAAAGGTTGGTCATATTTGGTTTTTTTGTAAATAGATGATAGATTGAAGGTAGTTGTTGAAAAATGTAAGCTTTTGGTGGACATCTCAAAAATGAATTAAATATAAGCTTTTTGTGGATGTAGAGTGTATTATTTTTCAAACCTTAAATGTACAAATTAATTTTTGTTGATTCTTATCTAAAAATAAAATAAATTAACTGCTTCTTTAACTTAAGTTACACGCTTAATCAATAAAATAAAAGTTAAAAAATTGACTAAACGAATAAGTTTGTCAATAATTTATATTTTTATTATAAAACATGTTAATCTAAAATATTATTACATGTAATCTGATGATGGTGCATATTTTCCAACAAACGACAAAAGCTAAAGGAAAAAAAAAACAATAACGTGGGATATGTTTTTTTTTTTTTTTTTTGAATCAACTAAAGAAATTAGTTTTCTATAATTTATATGTTTTTATAAAATTTTTAGAAATTCGTATGTATGCTGAAGCAAATAATATATAGTGATGGAAATAAATATTAATTATTTCACCTAATTATTAAATTTTTCATTGTTTACCTCACTTAGAGTCAAAAAGCAAAGAAATCATGTACGCAATATATATTTACCTTCATTAAAAGAAGAATCATTAAAAGAATAATCCTCAAAAATATTTTTTGTAAGATCGAAAGTTTTCTTATTAAAACATAAGCAATTAGATTTGTTCATATATACAATATATATTTACTTTTGTTAAAGGAATAATTTATTTTAAAAAAAATCTCCAAAATCTCCAAAAGTTATTTATATTAGTTATTTCCTTGATGACGGTGTGATTTTTCAATAAATGAAAAATCAAAGAAAAAATCGAATAAAGTAATTAATATAGAATCAATATGTTCTAACAATTTCATACATGTCAAACGATATGGTTCTGAATTTTTTTTAACCAAAACATTTAACGGCTAAATCAGGTAGCATAAGTTAAAACCGGTCCAATTCAAATTTTAGGAACATTATGTATATATATATGTATTATGTATGAATAGATTTATCCTATAAAAAATACATACTTTATAAAATAAAAGTACCTTTTGCAAACATCTCAAATTACTTAATTTAGGCGACAATATAGAATCAATTCTTTTAAAAGCATGGAACCACCAACTCAATAAAAATGAATTGAAACTACTCGATACCCTCTAGGCTCTACCCCATAAATTTAGTATCCCACTAGCGTACCATTTTCAATGCCTATAGTTTTTTCTTCCATGTTTTCATTAATTTTTATTTCTTGCAAATTAGTTTAATTTGACAATTATTAATTTTGAAACTACTCGGGACTGGTTATTTCATAATTAAGGTTTATAATTGTTTTAATTTCAATTATATTTAATAAATGATAATTAGGGCTGGTTATATTTTATAGTTAGTTTCTATTTTATTATAGCTATTAAAATATTAAATTCGAGGGCAAGAAACAAGCGTTACATAAAAAATTGTGAGATATAGGATCTCATTATTTGATAAAAACACCGTCAGCATCCAGCTTTAAGTTTATGAAAATCTACTTCTTTTATAAATGAACCTTGTTTTTTTTTATAAAATGTATTACTTATTATACTCATTTTACTTGTTTTTATTAAGATAGTATTAGTATAAAATTAATCAAACCAAACTGATTCACTTACGATCTTGTCCTTTTCCTTGTATTTGAATAAGATAGCTTTTTCAATATATATTTTAGCAGATACAACATCTGATAGAAATTGAATAGTCATTTCAAAATTTGTTAGCTTTTAATCAATTGAATTAAATACATGTAGATTGAATTTGAATAGCCCTTTTGTGATTTCAGTGAAATAACATTAACAATACGTATATCTATATGTCATGTCCAGTAGAAGAGCAGAAAAAAGTAGAGGGACTATATGGAAAAACAATATTTAACGAGATAATATTTACATCCAATTAAACTTAAGAGCTAAGGAATATGATAGAAGAATATTGATTATGAATAGTTCTTATAGCTTTTGTCTACAAATCCCACATTGCCGTCAAATAAAATAAATAATAAAATTGGATGACAATTAATGACACCATGACACCACTGGCTATCTAGTTTATTATTTATTTATTTATTTTTAGTTGGAGAATTTGGGATTGTAATTCATATATATATATATATATATATATATATATATATATATATATATATATATATATATATATCTTGATTTCTCGATTTCTCATGTCTTTTTGTTACCGTAAGGAATATAACTAAGTAAATAAATAGATAATACATCTGGATTTTGGTGATAATTCGCAAGTATTGATCAATAATAGCATAAAACTTCAACTTGAAAAACCACTTGAAATCCTCTATCTTATTTTCAGTTTGTTTTAACTTGGGTTTGGAAAGCTTACTGAAACTTTTATTCTAAAAATGTTTGTTTTAGTTTTTTCCTTTTTCAAAATAAGTTTTAAGTGCTTTAAGTTTAAATTTTCAAATACTAATTAGGATCATAAATCCAATTAGGATTTATGATTAGTTTTAATATTTTATTTGTAATTTTAGTTAGTATTTGATTCTTAGGATTGATTATTTTATATATAGGGGATATAATTTTTAAATTCCATTTTTTTTGAACAATAAATAGTAACAAATTTATTAATCCCTCCATCTTCCAAAAACTTAAATTTAATTTCTTTTTGATCCATATACCAAAAACTTGCATTTTTTATTTTGAAAACATTAACTATCATCAATCTATCAACTTATTTACAAAAAAATCACACATGATCCACTTTTTACTCTTGCTATTCATTAACATATTAATTTATTATTTTCATTCACTTTACATTAATTATAATTTATTAAAACTCATACCATCGAAAGCAATGTAAGCTTTTGGTGGATGGATAGAGTATATGACATTATTTTTACTTTTGAAATAAATCATACTTCCTTCGTCCTCTAATATTGACTCATTACTTTTGGGCACATAGATTAATACGAGTTGTGTTTTATGTGTAAAGTAATGTGTGACACAGAATTTAAGATATTTTTTAGTGTAAAATTATTTCTTTTTATGGTATGAACCAATAATAGTGGAATAATCTAAAATAGTATACGAACCAAAATTATTCCATTATTATGACGATATATTAAAATAATAAACTTAATAATAGGACAAATATGGTACTACAAAAGATTGTTGAATAGGGAATCCGAATCCTTGGAAAATATAAGCACAACACTTACTTTCATTGGCTTTGTCTCGTTCGAGACTAAAAGAATTAACTGCAAGAATTAATGTGAGAGGAAGTCCAGTGAAAGTGAAAAAAACCCATCAAAGAGTAAAGTTGATTCTCTTCTTCAGGTTGGTTTTCTGTAAGATGTGAAGATCAAGAAACAAAAATGGGAATTCTCCACAGCAAAGGAAAAGATGAAGAAACCTCAATTTATCCAGATTCCCGGAATCATCGCGTATCTTCTGGAGATTCCTCGCCTAAACTATTATGCTCGAGCTTTTTCATCTACAAAGCTTTAAAGGGCCTTTTGCGGAAAGTTCGTTCCATCTTCTATCCTGCAAAGCCAGCAAATCCGTTACTCCCCGTTCAAAATCCGGCATCAAGCATTAGCACCGAACCGTTACTGGTTCAAACCGCTCCCATTTCTTCACCTACTACATTTCATTATGAAGATTTGGAGTGTGATTCTGATTTATGGTATCGCGAAGAAAGCTACTCGGCCGAAAGAGATCATCATGATCAAGCGGTGGTGTCCGTACAACAACTCCCAGGCAGCACGAGTGACGAGGAGACGATGTGTAGAGCTGTTTCTGTAGAAGAAAATGCTCCTTTTCTTGAAGATGTAGTGGTGAAGATGAAGAGTGTTGTTGCGGTTAGGGAAGAAAGCTACTCGGCCGAAAGAGATCATCATGATCAAGCGGTGGTGTCCGTACACCAACTCTCAGGCAGCACGAGTGACGAGGAGACGATGTGTAGAGCTGTTTCAGTAGAAGATAATGCCCCTTTTCTTGAAGATGAAGTTGTGGTGGAGATAAAGAATGTTATTGTGGTTAGGGAAGAGAGGTGGATTAAGCATTACAGCAGCGGGCATAGAATATTATTGGTGGGAGGGGATTTCTCCTTCTCTGCTTGTCTCGCGGTGGCGTTTCGCTGTGCTCCCAACATCATTGCAACATCTCTAAATTCCCGAGGTCTGACTTGTTAATTTTATTCTTTAACAACATGTTTAATTTATTAATTTGTGGGGTTGTGTCAGCGTTTCTGAAGAAGCATTATAGGAACGCTTTAACCAACATTGAGGAGCTCAAGAGCAGGAGAAGCAAGGTGATGCATGGGATCGACGTCGCTACAATGGCAAATCATCAAATGCTCGGACAACTTAAATTGATCGTATCATTTTCAACTTTCCTACGCTGGATTGAAAGGTGTCAAGGATTTGCCGCGCCAATCCGAACTTGAGTATGCCACATTACTTGTGATTATATTTTACAGAGTTCTTTCATTTAGCTAGTTTTAGTGATCTGTGTATATGCAGACGTCACAAGAAACTTGTGAGGCAGTTTCTGGAGAATGCAAGAGAGATGATTGATGAATATGGGGAGATTCACATAACACACAAGACCAACGGTTTCCACCGCGAATGGGGGCTGGTGTCGCTTGGTCGCGGCTGCGGACTCAGGCTGGTCGACGCCACCAAATTCAACTATCTCGATTATCCAGGTTACAACACCAAGTGCGGATTTGGGGGTAATAGATACTTCAATTGCAACCCCAGCAAAACATATAAATTCCAACTATAAATAAATAAATATATATATATATATATATATATATATATATATAAAACTTTATTTAAAGTGGGAACGTGAGAATCATTTTGTTATATGAGAACAAAAATTCAAATATTTTTGTTTAGTGAATTTTTATAGAATGCAGTGTACTCACGTTTGTAGGATACCAAAGTTTTTATAATAACTTAAACCCTATATATATGTGTGTGTGTTTCTCTAAAGATATGTTTCGAGAATTATGAAATGGTTTAACTGAGCTATGATCTTGGCTTTCCAGAATTTGTCTATGTATCTTTGAATTATAGAATCGTGATTTAAATCTGGCATCATTTCATATTTCTTTAATGAACTATTGATGAAGTTTGACGGAGATGAAAGTATAATTAAGAAATCAAAATGAGTGGCAATACAAATTAGAACCAAAATAATGTAGTTTTGCTCTATCTTCACTATTCATCGATGAGCATTTGGTCGGTTTGATTAAAAATCGATCCGAAAATCCAAAATCGAATTAACCAAACTGCTCAAAAATTTCAACCGAACTGATAATTTTTTTTTTCCAAACCGAACCGAATTTTATACTTCAATTTCGGTTCCTTTTTTGATTAACCGAAATTATAATTACTATTTTAATAAACTAAATTCCAAAATTAATCCAGAAAATGATAAAATCATAAACTTAATAATTCAACAATTTAATTTTAAATTCAACAATATTCTTAGCATAAATCCAAATATCAAATATTGATAATAATAAATTAATATTGAGATAAATTAATTGTTCTGTATTATACATCTACATGTTCGTACGGTGACTCTACTACAAAAATCACATCCTCGATTCCCCGAGTTGCCCTTTCGCTTCCCCCAAATACGAACATTCCCGATGCCGCGTCCATCATAGCAAAGCAAACCCACATTAAATACGAAGAAAATTATATAACTGTTCAGTGGAAACCGTGAATCCGACAGGGATGATGATGAATAGCGAAGCAGCTAATGTGAGATGGATAAAGTATTACTCATCAGCCCACAATATACTCCTAGTTGGCGAAGGCGACTTCTCCTTTTCTCTCTGTTTGGGGGTGACTTTTGGCTCTGCTACTAACATTGTCGCCACTTCTCTCGACACTTACGGTATAGTTCTTCCTGCGTTCATTGTTTATCATGATTGCTATTTCACAATCATCTTTATTTGACTTCTTCAAAATATTTCTAGTATGTTTGCGTCAAGCTTGCTCCCGCGTTTTGCTGCTATATATGTTGGATTATTTTAGTGCATGCTGATCTTACAGTTATCTCTCAACTTAGCTTTTCTTTTTCTTGATCGATTGCACCATTATCGCTATGCTAGTTTTGTTGTTGACCTTTTCTCTACGGCTTTGACTTTTGAGCCCTTTTTCAAATTTAGTCAACTAGAGTTCAATTCTTATGTTTTGTGTTGTTTTGGGAGGGATCTTTGGAGGAAATATTCTTCAGAAGGTGAGAAATCAAAAAGATATATGAAAGTTTTTTTTTCCGTTTTTTTCGCATATAAACCTTTTCTTTATAATTTTTTTGTCCAGTAACGTGGAAATTGAATAAAAAATATATTCTTTGCAAGTTTAATGCATGAAAATGCAAATTGTGGCATTAATACCAACGGTTAGAATGTTTGGAAGCATTTCGGGAACAGAAAAAACTGTCTTTTGGATAAAGTTTGGTGTGAATGAGTAGAAAAACACGAGGTTTTTATGTCTTGTATATTCTGAGGATTGATATTATAGTAATTCTTGGGGGATTCTGCAGAATTTCATTTTGATGTTTATGCTTTTCCCTAGTATAGTTTACAATGTGGTTTTTCCCTTATTAGGATTAGCTGCATTTGATTGTTATGCATCATGCTAAGCTGTGTATGTGGCTATGAGTATATATCCTTCTTTTTTTTAAGTCCACTTAACGAGTGTCCCTTTAATATAAAACAGATGTATTACTCCAGAAATACAAGAGTGCAAAAGCCAATTTGGAGACTTTGAGAATCCTAGGGGCGTTCGTGTTGCACGGAGTGGATGCAACCCGAATGATGACTCATCCGGGGCTCGGAAGCAAGAAATTTCACCGGATTATTTATAACTTTCCTCATGTTGGTTTTTACGGGAGGGAAGATAATCCTGACATGATTACGTGAGCCTCTGTTCATTGTGTATAGTTTATCTTACTTTGTTTATTCTCTGATTTATTGGCCGAGTGTGTAATCTCTTGTTTTATTTTCTTTTGCCTTTTTCCTTCACCCCCTCATAAACTATTATCAAGAGTTTTTCAAGTAAAATTTTGGTGCAAGTAATTATACTATCTATGATTCTGGATCTTTTATTAACTTTGTTGTCCAGCCCGGCCTTTGTCACTGCTATTTTACTGTTTGCATAAGTTTGTTGCTGCTTTTCAACTTCCTCAAAACTTTCTGCGGATATATAGGATGCACAGGGAGCTTGTTCGTGGATTCTTACTGAACGCGAGCAGCATGCTGAATTTTGATGGTGAAATACACATCAGGCACAAAACGAACGCACCCTTTAACCGCTGGAAAATCGAGGATATGGGATCGGAGTATTTATTAGTTTGTATCGCGCAAGATGAATTCCGAATAGAAGACTACCCCGGATACAACAACAAAAGGGGGTCCAGTTTGAGAGCCGATGAGCCGTTTCCACTAGGCGCTTGCAAGACCTATAGGTTCAAACTTATTAAAGTATTCTGTTAGTCTGTTATTAGTCTGTTAGCCTTTCAGTTTTGGTAGTTTTTCTGTTAGCTTAGTTTGTTAAGAAGCTTCTGCTAGCTTCGGATCTTCTGTATAAATGCATGCGTGCATGCTTCTGTAATTTTTAATCTTCAAAATATACAGACTACAATTTTCTCATGCTCTCTTATTCTTCTTCTCTCTCTCTCAAAACCCTCGCATTCTATCAAGTTTTCATTATGTTTAACATGGTATCAGAGCCTGAATTTTGATCCACCATTTTTTTTCTCGCTTCATGGAGAACTCTTCCGCTGCTACTCTTCCACATTTTCCACAGATCATCAAACTTGATCGATCCAATTATGCTTTCTGGCGCGCTCAGGCGATCTCTACGATTCGTGCTCATGGCTTCCATGACTTCATCTCCACCGGTGCGGCAGTACCACCCCCTCTGCTTCCTGCTCCATCCACCGGAGCTCCCATTCCGAATCCGGCTCACGCAGTATGGATTCGTCGCGATCAACTACTCCTAAGCTGGCTTCTATCATCGGTAACTGAATCTATGCTCGGTCATGTTGTTCGTTGCACATCTTCCTCCGATTTCTGGTCAATCCTTGAACGGCTATTCATGTCTCAATCCAAGGCGAGAATTATGCAGTTGCGCCTTCTTCTTCAAACCACAAAGAAAGGATCTCTTTCTGTTGAAGAATATTTTCTTAAAATGAGGGGATTTGCAGATCAACTTTCGGCTGTAGGTCAAGTTATCAATGATGAAGAGCTCGTGATGTACATTTTATCTGGTTTTAGCCCAGAATATGAGGCCTTGGTTGTCAATATTATGAATCGCACTGACACACAAAATCTGCAGGAGATTCAGTACTCTTTTCAGGCCTATGAGTTGCGTTTACAGCAACAACATTCTTCTCAGACTGAGTTTCAAGCTCATGTTGCTTATCGAGGACGAGGTCGAGGTGGTTCTCCTTCACAGCGTAGCTCTAATCCAGCAAATCGAGGTGGCTCAAATCGGTTTGTATCATCTTCTAAGAGTATTGTTTGTCAATTGTGTGGGAGAAATGGCCATGTGGCAATCAAGTGCTTCAAGAGATTTGATATTCACTTCACTGACAACACCTCTCCATCTCCTCAAGCCTCTACGTCTCCTCAAGCCTTTGTTTCAAAGGTTACCACTGTTGAACCTACTGTCTCACAAGAGCCGTTGCACGTTGATCCATCTTGGTATGTGGATAGTGGTGCCACGACTCACATCACAAATAACATGAAGAATTTGGCTGTCAACAACGAATACTCCGGCACTGATGCGTTAATGGTTGGAAATGGTAACACTCTATCCATAGCTTCTGTTGGGTCAAATTTTTTTCCCCTTTCTTCCACTCATTCCTTACTCCTAAATAATATTCTCTATGTACCTCAGATTACGAAAAATCTTCTTAGCATATCTCAGTTTACAAAAGACAACCATGTCTCTATCGAATTCACATCAAATTCCTGTTTTGTGAAGGACATCAAGACTCACAAGATTCTGCTGAAAGGAGCTCTCATTCGAGGACTTTATCAACTTGATTTGTCCTCACTTTATTCCAAGTCCTTGATGACTTCATCTGGATCAAGTTCATCTTCCTGTTTTTCCCCATGTAATTCAGTTTCTGGTGCAGCTTCTAGTTATCGCACAGTTGCTAATTCAAAATTTGCTGGCATTTGTACAACTTTAGATACTCTTCATAGAACTCTTGGTCATCCTGCACCAGCTGTATTAGCTAAAGTTTGTACTGTTCTTAATATTCCTTTTCAATCACATATGCTACATTTCTGCGAAGCTTGCAAACTAGGAAAAATGCATCAACAAGCTCATGTCTCGCAACCTGTTAAAACTTCTTCTGCCTTTGAACTTGTACATTCGGACCTTTGGGGTCCTGCACACTCTTCATCAATTGATGGTTACAAGTACTATATAATTTTTGTTGATGACTTCACTCGATACACTTGGATTCACCCTCTAACTTTGAAATCTCAAACCACCGAAGCTGTCAAAAAATTTGTTACCATGGTAAAATGTCAGTTTTCTTGTTCCATCAAAACTTTCCAATCTGACTGGGGGGGTGAGTTTAGACCTCTCACTGAGTTTCTTCACACTCAAGGAATTCATTTTCAACACCCTTGTCCTTATATTCATCCTCAAAATGGACGCGTAGAAAGAAAACATCAACACGTAGTTGATGTCGGGCTAACTCTTCTTGCTCAGTCTTCTCTCCCGTTTCAGCTTTTGGTGGGATGCTTTTCAATCTGCCGTCTACCTTATCAACAGACTGCCAACTCCATCTCTCCAGCAAATCTCTCCTTTCCAAGCTCTTTTTAATACTACTCCTAACTATAAGTGGCTCAAAGTCTTTGGATGTGCTTGTTTTCCATATCTCAAGCCATATAACCAACACAAACTCCAATATCGCTCGCCAAATGTGTGTTTCTTGGTTACGATGAAAATCACAAAGGTACAGTGTCTCGCCCACAAATCGTGTCTATATTGCGAATCATGTACATTTTAATGAGCAAGAGTTTCCATATCCCTCTTTGTTTCCATCTACTCACTCCTCTAAACAGGTCTCATCTCCCACTCTTCACCCTTTGCCCATTCTGTCTTTTCCAGATCAAGCTGCTCCTCAAGCATCTCACTCACCACCATCTCAGTCACCACCACCATCATCCCCTATGTCATCTTCTTCAGCTCAGCTATTATCCTCATCACCCTCCACGTTGTCTCATTCTCTTACTCCTCACTCTTTGTCATTTCCTCTCCTCAATGCATTTCACATCCTGCAAACCCATCTCCACCACCAGTCAACAATCACTCCATGGTTACTCGTTCCAAAATGGCATCTTTAAGCCTAAGAGCTATGTTGTTGAGCCTGCTTCTCATGTTACTTGTATGGGGTCTGGTTACTTTGTTCTTCAGAAACATGAAGTATATCTTGTCCAGAAAACTGGTCTTGTGGCTGACTCTCTTGCCAAATCATCTCTGCCGACTCTTCCTCTATCCATTGACGAAGCTCTATCTAACCCTGATTGGTGCTCCGCTATGGACAGAGAGATTCAAGCTCTTAACATCAAGGGCACTTGGATTCTCATTCCTCCTTCCCCTCTGTACAAAGTTCTTAGTAACAAGTGGGTGTTTCGTGTCAAAACTTTGTCAAATGGGGAGTTAGACAAGCTAAAAGCCAGGCTTGTAGCTCGCGGCTTTGAACAGCTTGCTGGAGTGGATTTTCTTGAGATCTTTAGTCCTGTCATCAAGTCATCTACAATCCGATTGATGTTTGCCTTAGCAGCTTCTAAAGGCTGGGGAATCCAGCAAATTGATGTTAATAATGCTTTCCTAAATGGTGATCTTGAAGACAACATCTACATGTCACAGCCACAAGGGTTTGAAGATAAACAACATCCTGAGTATGTATGTAAGCTGCAGAAATCGCTTTATGGCCTTCGACAAGCTCCTCGAGCTTGGTATAACAAGCTTCGAACCTGCCTCTATGATCTGGGATTCAAGCGCTCAGATTCTGATTTCTCTCTCTTTCACAAGCAAGATAATGGTGCTTTACTTCTCATCTTGATCTATGTTGATGATATTTTGATAACAGGTGATAGTGAAGCTGCTATCTTAGGTATCATTGATCTCCTTCATCAAAAATTTGCTCTCACATCCGCTGGAGAAGTTCATTATTTTTTGGGGATAGAAGTTGCCAAAATTCAGTCGACTTACTCTCTTTGTCAGACTAAGTATTTGACTGATCTTCTTCAGAAAACTCAAATGAGTGACTGCCATCCTTGCTCTACTCCTATGACACCTGCTGTAAAGTTGTCTAAAGAAGGAGGCGTGCCTCTTTCGGATCCATCTCTTTATCGTAGCACTATTGGAGCTTTACAATATCTTACACATACTAGACCGGATATTGCGTTCGCTGTAAACAAGCTTAGCCAATTTCTGCATCATCCAACTTCTTTACATTGGGCTGCCTGCAAAAGAGTTCTTCGTTACCTTAAAGGATCTGCTTCTCTTGCTTTGCACTTTAAACCATCATCTTCCACATGCTTGGTCAGTTTTGCCGATGCAGACTATGCTAGCTGTGTTGATGACAGACGCTCAACTGGAGGCCATTGCGTTTATTTTGGTGATAACCTGATTACTTGGAGTGCTAAAAAGCAGCAGGTCGTATCTCGGAGTAGCACCGAGTCTGAGTATAGGTCCATTGCTAATGCAACCACGGAGGTGATCTGGCTTGATTCTTTATGTCATGAGCTTGGGCTCTCTATTTCTTCTCCACACAAAATCTGGTGTGACAACTCCGGTGCGGTTGCGTTATCAGCTAATCCCGTTTTCCATGCCAGGACCAAACACATCGAGGTGGATGTGCATTTTGTCCGTGAAAAAGTTCAAGATAAATTTGTTGAAATTGGCCATGTGCCTGCTGAAGATCAAGTAGCTGATCTGTTTACAAACCTCTTGCGTAACCTCGGTTTTGCCATCTACGTAGCAAGTTACTTCGCACGGTGCATGATCATGGATAGTTCTTTTCGAAGTTTTTGGAGCATATTAAAGTATTCGTTAGTCTGTTATTAGTCTGTTAGCCTTCGGTTTTGGTAGTTTTCTGTTAGCTTAGTTTGTTAAGAAGCTTCGCTAGCCGGATCTTCTGTATAAATGCATGCGTGCATGCTTCGTAATTTTAATCTTCAAAATATACAGACTACAATTTTCTCATGCTCTCTTATTCTTCTTCTCTCTCTCAAAACCCTCGCATTCTATCAAGTTTTCATTATGTTTAACAAAACTGCTCCCTTTTTCTGGGAATTATCTGATGCCTCAGATGTTCAGGACTCCTGTTGGCCTGCAGCAGCAGGCCCCAATGGCTCCTTTCGTATCTCAGACGTTTCCACCCCCGCGTCATGCCCTTGCTGTGCAGCACCAGCCTCCGTTTATGCCATATTATGACGATGGAGCTGTGTCGCGATACTATGCAAGTGAGTGCCGCAGAATATTTGGGAGATACTTAAACCACGTGGAGGAAACGTTTGGAGACACCAGTTATGATGTGTGGCGTTCAGTCAAGGAGGCCCTGTGGCTTGGCTACGAAACATATGTGAGTGATGCAGCGCCGGAGAGACCGTTGAGTGACTTTATCAGAATTTTGGAAGAACTTCACCGTTTGAGCGTTTCGAGATCCGAACGACTGCGGCAGATGCTGCTTCATCATGGCTTGAGTTAAATTCACTGGGGAAATTCATCTCTCAACTGTAAATTCATCTTTTTGGTTGGTGTATATCTGGCTGGCATCACTAGTATCGTGGTGAGGGGTTTTGCTGATACTTAACGATTTGTTCCAAATCTATTAGTTCTTAACTAAATGAACTAAACCCGTGGGGACGATACTCTTTCTGGTAAATGTTGCATGCTTAGAAGTTAAAACTCATTTTCATAACTCGTGTATTTATTTGCTACACTTATTTTTTATCTCAACTGTTTGGAGGTTAAGTTGCAGTTATACACAGCTCTTTGCCGTTTTGTTTTAGCAAAGACGACAATAACAAATGCAAAAGCCCAATGAACCTATAAAACAATGTGCTTCAAGTGGTCATCTGCATTAGTTATGTACGTACAGTGCGTTAAATTTTTTTAGCAAATCAACTTTTCCATCAAAACGACTGTGAATCTGAAAATTGAACATTACAACGTCTCGCACAAAAATATGTTTTTATACAACATACATGAAAGCGAGAAAAAAGTTACAAATAAAAAAGACGATATGATTAAAGTAAACCTGTTGAATCCATTAAAATCTCAGCAGAAACGCACGCACAGATTAAAAAGCCGCACATCCATGGATCTCTTCTTCTTTTTCATATTCAACTTCTTGCCTTCTTGGTACTCAAATTCTTCTACTTCTACAGTTTCAATGATCTCCGATATATTTTTCTTCTAGAAGATGCATTAATTATTAATGCAATGATAAAGGCTTGATATGCAATAAATAAATTGAATGATGGATTGAAAACAATGAACTAAAAAAACACTAAAAAAACACCCATCCGTCTCATTCAAGAAGGTATATTTCTTTTCGACACGATTATTTAGGAAAAGGAATAAAATGGCTAAAATGATAAAAAAGTAAGTAGAACTCACAACATTTGAAGAGATAATTATTTCCTAAAAATGAAATATGTCATCTTGAATGGGACAACCCAAAATGGAATATAGGTCATCTTCGATTGGACGAAGGGAGTAACTTCAATAAAAGAAACCAATAGAAAAAGCAACCCAATATTCCTCTGTATCAAATATGATTAAGATTAACAGTTCCTTCTTGATACGAGAAGCAAAAACAAAAAAAAAGTTTGACCAAATACATACAATAGCAAAATACTAAAATAAAAGTAAAATAGCCAACTTTAAAATAAAACAATTGATGGGATCTAACTGAACATATTCATTGGCATAAAAAATGTTGGACACACATTATATTACATTAACCTAACAAAATAATTATTACCTATTGAATAATTATTTTACAACATATCAATACTGCGATATAGCTGAAATCCTAAAATTACATAATTGTCTAGTTGGGGATATCTAATTTGTGTTAATAAAAAGGTCTAACGTTCAATCTTTACCGTCTTCTTTTCTCTAACTCAAAATAAAAAAAAAATGCAAAAAGGGTAAATAAAATGATAGAATTTCATAATATTGGGAAGACATCAATTTCAACAAAAGGATAATTACTATAATAGCCTTGATTAATTTGCAGCGACATTTTAATGTTTTAAATAAGTGGATTAATTATGAACAATATTAATTCCTATTTCACAACAAAATGACTATTTTTATTTGATTTCTATCCTCCTATATGTTTTTTTTAATCATATGTTAGTAAAAGACTATTTGTATGAAATTATGAACTAGTATAGTAATGAATCCAGACAAATGGTGGGGTAAAAGAACAAAAAAATGATTTCTATCCTCCTATATGATACCAATGATTAGAAGTTTGGTGTCAACTATTAGAAAAAATCACGGAAACGTGGTTTGAATGTCCTTGAATAATACGAGGATGTATATTACTCCCTCTGTCCCATGAATCATGTCTCATTTCTTTTTGCAAGTAGATTAAAAAGAGTTGTATTTTGTGTGTAAAGTAGTGTGTGACACGAAATTCGATGTACTTTTTAGTGTAAAATTGTTTCATTTTTTGGAAACGGGTCAACTTAATGGGACAGCCCAAAAAGAAAAACGAGCCAACAATAATAGGATAGATGGAGTATAATAATTCCCCCCGGGGTGGGGTGGGGGGGGGGGGGTTTCTGTAGAAATTTCATCTTGAAGTTTATGCATTTGTCAAGTGCAGTTTACAATGTGGCTTTTCCCTTATTAGGATTAGCTGCATTTGATTGTTATGCATCAATTCATGTCAAGCTACGTGGCTATGCAATATATCCTCTTCTTTTCTCAATACACGTAATGATTGTTCCTATAATTAAAAAACAGATGAACTAATCAACAAATATAGTTATGCAAAAGCCAATTTGGTGATTTTGAATATCCTAGGGGCGTCCATGTTGCACTGAGTGGATGCAACCCGAATGATGACTCATCCTGGGCTCGAAAGCAAGAAAGTTTACTGGATTGTTTATAACTTTCCTCATGCTGGTTTCTATGGGAAGCAAGATAGTCCAGGCATGATGATGTGAGCCTCTGTTGCTTAATAGGATGGTGAAATCTATACTATGTATTGTGTTTGAGTTTATGTCTCATTTTGATTTTGTTGGCTGAGTGTAGAATCTCTTGTTTTATTTTCTTTTGCGTCAGTTAGTTGTTGCTTTTCGACTTCCTGTAAACTTTCTGTGAACGTATAGGATGCACAGGAGCTTGTCCGTGGATTCTTACAGAAATCGAGCAGCATGCTGGATTTGGATGGTGAAATTCATGTCAATCACAAAACGGGAGCACCCTTTGACAGCTGGAAAATAGAGGATCTGGGATCGGAGTGTTCATTAGTTTGTATCGCGCAAGATGAATTCAGAGCAGATGACTATCTGGGGTATAATAACAAAAGGGGGTCCGGTACCAGAGCCGATAATGATAACCCATTTCCACTAGGCACTTGCAAGACCTACAGGTTCACGCTGTGCCCAGTTGCTGTGAATAATTTGATGACGAGGAACCTGCATTTGGGACATATCTAAACCACGTGAGCAATGCAGCGTTGGGTGGTTTAATCAGCATTTGAATGACTGAGGCAGATGCTGGTTCGTCAAGACTGGAGCGAAGTCGCTGGGGAAGTTCGTCTCTCAACTGTAAATTCATCTTTTTTTTTCACTCGTTTTGGATGGAAATCTCTGAAGCTACTTGTTAGTATATCTGGAATGACTTGTATCGTATTGATGAGTTTTTATGCTGATACTTAACGACTGACTATTCTAAGTTATAAACTCGACCTTTTGTTTTACCTTCTCTGTTTGTGGTTTATTTGAAATAGAGATTTCTTAATCTAATTGCTAAGAATTCTCTAAGGGGGTCATTTGGCAGGTAATTTGGTTTGAGAAACTATTATGATTCTTTCTGAAATATCAGGAATGTTGTACCAGATTATATTCTAATTATCCTGTCTACTATAATTATTTTGATATAGAAATATTTTAATTAATTTTGTTTAATGTTTTTATGAATAGAATTGAGATATCAAAATTATTCTTAATTTTAAAGAAATAGTTTTACAAATTTAATGTATTTTTAGCAGCTCAATCTTTTCTCTCTCCATTTTTTTTAATCCAAATCAAGACTTAGATTTTCTAGAAAATTATTTAATTACAAATTATACTACTTTATTTCGTTGTATTCTCATTATATCATTAGTTTTTTTTCTAATATTTTCTACAGGATCATTTCTAATGTCTAAAAGTACAAGTTTTAATATTAAAAAAATACTAATTATTTTTCTCACAAGAAGGGAGTTATATTCTTATAATTACTCAAAATTAAATTTGGAATTTAGAATTGAGTAGAGTAATACGTGACGAGCTACCCACCATGGAGGTCGGCCTAATTTTCCCAACCCGGCTCCTTATTTTATGAGTCCCGTTTTCACAGCTCTAAATTTGAGCCTGGATTGAGACTGTCAGATGATCTATTCAGTGGGTTCACCGGGGAGTTTTTAAACATATATTCCATTGCCAAATCAGCATGTACATGGGTAGGGCTGTCTATTATGTCGGGTAATCGGGTACTCGATACCCGACCCGTATTTAGTCGGGTATCGGATACCCGATTACCCAAAAATCGGGTAGTCGGGTCGGGACCGGGTATCAACATTGAGAGATTTTCGCGGGTATATCCGATACATGATTTATTTTTGTAAATATATATTTTATTGATTTTTATATACTTAAATATTTTAAAAATTGAAATAAAAAATAAAATCAAAAGTTTGAAGACAAACAGTGATAGCTATATTTACTCTTCTCTGCCGCTCTCTATATGTGGCGTCTGATTCTCTGGCTCTCTCTTTCTCAACCTCTTCATCGTCTCCGATCTCCGTCTTCGTGCCTCGAGTCTGCCCATCGCTCGTCACGCCACCACGTCTTTAACCTCTCGTTTGTCTGCCTTTGTTTATTCTACTCCTTGCTATTGATTGAATATGGGTTATGTTTGGGGGTACTGTTAAATATCCATTTCTGAATTGGGAATGAGGATGCCACCTGCTAAGTATTGAGTAGTTCACGGTTAATAGAGTCATCAGCAACAACCCCAGCTTCATCTATACATTTTCTAATTTTCCTCTCAACTCCGGATGTTGATTCACTTTGTGCGTTGAAAATTATAGGGCATGTTCTTGAATCTAATTTAATTCGGTATTCCTATTACCCAATTTCGAGTTCAGGTCCAGCCTAATCTTGCAATAAAGCCGCCGGAGCAACAGCGGCGCCACCTTTCTATACGAAGCAGTTCTCAACGTCTTTGCAGCCAACGTCGTCCTGCTCCTACTTAGCCGCATCATGCTCAGCTTCGAAAATCAGGTGCGTAAATTTGAAATACTATAAAAAAGCAATTGGGGTGAAAATGGGTAACCACGACAAGGATCCAAAGTGAAACGGTGCTCTGTTCTATTCTGCCGTGAGAGAATATTTGTGTAAATCGGGTACATTCGGATACCCGTGTACCCAACTCAAGTACTTGAGCCGGGTATTCAGGTACCCGATTTGAAAATGCGGGTGAGGATCGGGTATGAAAATTTGATGATTTTCGAGGTTGGGTATGCGATTTTTTCGGGTAGGGTACCCGATCCGTACCGATTAGACAGCCCCATACACGGGAGATGCTCTGAAGTCATCTCTTCAATGACTGCACATTTTACATTCGTTATCGTTTTCTTTCAATGTCACGCTGTGATGCCCATATAGACATTCTGATGGTAATTGGTCTAGTGATTTTTTTAGAAATTGTTGAAATATTGTATACTAATTGGATAAAATAAAATAAAATCGTGACATACATCATTGGAAAAAAGTTCAAATATTATGATACTTTCTAATTTTTTGATTTCCTATAAATTATAATCAATTAAGCAGCTAGCACGTTAGTTGATCATTATTAGTTATATCATAGAAACCCGTCCGTACTTCCGGGAGCGACAGTGAGAGAAAGGGATAAAGCAGTTTTGATGGTGGAATGGGAACTGGAAAGTAATAAAAATAAACCATTACTTTATTACGAAATTTATTTTGAATTTGTTATATTTATACGTTTATTTCAGTAGCTTAGAAGGACTAATTGTGTATGGATGACTTGTTTTGTTTATAAACTCCCTACTTGCGATGGTCTCGAGCGTTAATTCTGTTCAGTTATGGCCCATCAGTTCTTCAAATTTAATTAGTACATCAAAATAAACAATGATTTCATCTATTTTTTTAATATCTTATATACATTATCTTATAATATTAAAAGAAAATATGAAATAAATTACTAGTACTTCCTCCGTCATATTTAAAGTGTCCATTTTTTTTTGGGCATATGTATTCAGAAAAAGATATAAAATAGTTAAAGTGATAAAAAGTGGATAGTGTACATACTTTTTAAAGGGATAATAATAGCTTCATAAAATGGAATGAGACTTTTATAATGGGACAATCCAAAAAGTAAAACATAACAATTTAAATGGGTCGAGTAATATATACATTTACGGACAAATGGTGGTGCAAAATAAGAACATTTTTCAGGTCCATATAGGGGTAACCTATCGACACGACTTTATATATATTTAATCCGTCATGTTTAAAGTGTTCTATTTCTTTTGGGCACAGATTTTTAGGAGAAATGTATAAAGTAATTAAAATATTAAAAAGTGGGTAGAGTCTACACTTTTTTAATGGATAATTATTTCCTAAAATAGAATGAGACATTTGTAATAGGACAATCTAAAAAGGAAAATGAGATATTTTAAACGGGATAGATGACAGAATGAGACATTTAAAATCGTACGGAGCCATGAAATCCTCGAAATTGCTTATGCGAGGACGACTTTGGCACTACCAAAAGCAAAGAAAATGATTCGTCTTCGTCAGCGTCTTTGTCACCTTTCATTTTAAGTCTTAGGTTTGAAGTCTTCCACCCTGCACTGTGTTTAAATTTACCTGAACTCTCTCTCTCTCTCTCTCTCTCTCACACACACACACACACACACTCAATGTATAATTTAGTTTACAGTACATTAATTTGGTGATGATCGGTGATTGCATCTCGAGCTCGAACCTTGCTGATCAGGTAAATTCTTCTTACTTTTGTGGTTGTTGCAGATCTGATGAGAACTTCACGTAGATTATTTTTCGTTGGAAGTTTGCATCTGGATTTGGATAAAGGACGATTACAATTGAATTTGATATTTGCTCTCCCACACTATATAATGATTAGTTATTTAGTTTTGCTTAATTTTTGGGATAAGATGGCAAGTGGCAACACTTTATATTCGGTAGGAAGTTTTATTTTAGCATTTTATATTATCAGTTGGCTATATCTTCTTTAAAAAAATAGACAGGATGAAAAAAAATCATTATAAGGATCCATACATAATTGGATATTATAGTAATTTTGTCACATATATAAAAAAATAGACAGGATGAAAAAAATAGCATCTTGTCACATATAAAAAAAAGTAGTCGTCTTCATACATAATTGGATATTATAGTAATTTTGTATAATTAGTGATTAACTTGCCATTAATAGAGATTAAATAAATTTCTCAATGTCTTTCTATATATATCCTTTCGGTTTTCCACCTGTAAGATGTACAAATATGAACCTATGAAGTTCACCTGTAAGAAATTTAAGTTCACTGAAGATAATTGAGTTGATTTTTACCTAAAATTAGTATTTTACAAGCCTCATAGCCAAAGGAATATGATTATTAATCTTCATTTTTTTAAATAATGTAGTAAATTCTTATTAATTAATCGATTTAGCATAATTTGACCATTTAAGCAAATTCAGAACCGATTATATCTCGAGTGAAAATTAGCTTTACCTAGCAGCCACATGGACTTAATAATAGTTACACATGATCAAATTTGATACCTCACCTTTTTTTTTTGTATTTGTATTTTCTCCAAATCTATAACAATAACTTTTAACATGATAAATTCTTTATCCTTTCTTGTTAATGTTTATGAAGCACTATAATTGTGACAACTAGTGGATCATGAACATAAAAAAGGAAACTATATATAAATGACAAAAAGTTATGTACATTTGGATAATATGTTGCATCCATCCTAATTAGGTTCCATCAATTTCAATTAAAATTTATTAATTCTTAATCAAATTTTATGAATTACAATTAATTTAATTAGATCGAATACACCATATCCGATGCAAGTGTCTCTCTAAAAAAATCTCGTGACTAAAGTAGGCGGACAACGGGCTTAGTATTTTGGAGTTGGCTGGTCCGATGAAGCAATGTTCTATAAATCTATGTCACGAGGGACATGTCTACTCCAAATTGCTAAATTAGAATACATTTATGTAGTTAATTGGCACTTGATTGTTCCAGGACATAGTAATGTTCGCTTGCCTTGAAAAGTATTAAGGCCTTTGAATGTATATATATATATATATAGCGGAGGGTTAACGTGAGAACTATTTTTATCATGAGAACATGAGAATCAAAAAATGATGAATTCGGTGTGAAACTTGATAAATCCGTTGGGAAAGATACTGAATCCAAAAAAATGAAAATTTTCGCCTCTCATTGGATTCGAACCCTGAGTGAAAATTCCGAATTTTTGTATTCAATAACTTTCTCGGTAGATTCATTAACTTTCACAGGAAATTTTTGTTTGTAAAGAATTTTGTGGTTCTTAGTTCTAACGTTAAAATTGGTTATTATTTGAACCTCACTCTCCCTCCTCTCTCTCTCTCTATATATATATATATATATATATATAATGAGATCAAGTTGTCCGTGCGAGTTTAGCTTTCGGTTGGTTAAGAGCTAGTAGATTTGAAACAAGAATGAGATAAAGTACAAATTTTCCTCCTAATAACTAAAATCAATATGCACCATTGATCTTCACTAATGGATGCTCATGATTGGTTAATGCTTTTATATAATAATACCTCTTTTAGTGTTAAACGTAGATCAGACATGATAAGCGGTGCAGATTAGTGTTTAGCTAATACTCCATCCGTCCCATTTAAAATGTCTCACTTTCTTTTTTGGGCTGTCCCATTACAAATGTCTCATTTCATTTTAGGAAGTAATTATCCCTTCAAAAAGTGTGGACCCTACCCACTTTTTAACACTCTAACTATTTTATATATTTCTCCTAAATAACCATGTCCAAAAGAAAATGCTTGTTTTAAACGGGACGGAGGGAGTACATAAGAAAAGTTTATATCTTATCATTACTCTATATATCTAAATAGAACCCAAAATGTCTTGTTTTCCAAGTTGCATGTTCTTGGTCTTGCCCTGTTTTAATTCAATAATATTTTTTATTTGATTTCTACAATAGTAAGTTTTGAACTTACAAAAATCGCTCTTCATGAGTGGATAACTCAACATTGTATCAACAAATTTTAAACCATGAGCCTTTTGAAAGATTATGGACTAAATTAGGATATATTAGATATATGGGCTTTAGTTAATTAATTATTGGACTATTAATTAATTAAAGCAGATTAAAGAAAAAAGCCCATATAAGCTAGGGCTTTAATGGACTGCTCTATTTAATATAAATAGAGATAATTATTCTTTAGGTCAAATACGTAATCATAATCTTGAGAATCTAGTTAAATTCAATCGAGATTTCTTGACTTTCTCGGTTGAACTTTATCTCGAGGAATTGTTCTGCATCGGATTTGTCTACACGCGATACCATAGTTGTGGATACAACCTGTAGGATTCATTGGAAGCATTGCAACCTGTAAGTTATCTATCTAACTTGTTCATAGGGCTCTTCACATGCTTAATTATATATCTAAATCTGTTTCTTGACTATTTATTCCACTGCGTATAATTAGAAGATGTCAAGAATCACTAACACCTTTTGGTTATAACAACGCTCACTGCATTACTCGGTATTGGGCAACCAGTGCTGACTCCGACAATATCCACAACCAGCTTTTACAGTTCTAATAATTATACATGATTCACAGCTTACTGTGTACAATTAATAATTTTATACGAGTCTTTGCTTATTCGTAACTTATATTAATTCTTATAAGTATTTTAAAATTTAATTTCAACGCATAAAAGTTAAATTTAATGCCCATTTAACATTGCACAGATATTATTATGACATAATACTTTATGATGTGATCAGGTAAAAACAAATCCATGGGAGCAAGGGTATTGGGGAAATGAAATGAAACGATTCGTGTTCAATAAAGACGGGAAAAATAATCTCGGGAAGCTGCGCAATTAAGGCATGCCATCAATACAATGAGAAATTCCTCCACAAAGCAAAAACTCAAATGTTAATTATCTCTTTCCATGAAGTGTTTTGAAGATAAAGAATAATGGGAAATTTCCAGAGCATCAGCAACAGATTCGTGGCCTCTAGAACCCCAGATGAAGAAGAAGGTGAAAGCCCCGCTTATGCAAATTTGCAGAATCAATACAAACCAAATGGAGATTCCTCTGAAAATCATCACTCAAGATATTACTTTCGTATAGTTCAATCTACAAAGCAACAAAAGCCCTACTGCTGAAGCTATGTCTCGTCTTCAACTACTCGAGTCCAAGAAAAACAGCACATCCATTACTCCCAATTCAAAATCCAGCATCAAGTGAGCCGTTATTGATTCCAACACCTCTAATTTTCTCACGCAGGAGTAGTGACGATTCATCTTCACACTCTATCTTGAAAATTAAGTTTGGATCTTTAACTTATTCGAGCGGCATCGATGATGAAGAAGATCGATGTGAAATGAGAGATCGTGAATCGGTTGTATCTGCGCCTGAGGTCAGATGGTCGAATGAGATTGAAGAAGAAATTGCTCCACAAAACCCCCCTTGCGTGGAAGAGAGCGTGGGGATATACTCATCAAGAGAAGGAGAAGCGAAGAAGCAGGGAAAGAAGAGTATTGTAGTGGTGGGGAAAAAGAAGAGTATTGTAGTGGTGGGGAAAAAGAAGAGAATAAAGCATTACAGCAGCCGCCATAAGACACTGTTGGTGGGAGAGGGTGATTTCTCCTTCTCCGCTTGTCTCGCGGTTGCTTTTGGCTCCGCTGCCAACATTACTGCAACATCCCTTGATTCTGAAGGTATAGCTTTTTCTTTCAACGTCGTTTGCCGCTGTGCCTCGTCTCTGCGTGTATACATGCATGGAGCTTCAGCATCCCTCTACAATTTTTAATTTTTTACTCATTTTGGTGATTTTTTTAGCACTTCTCATCACTGGAAATATTTGGTTTTAGCTTCCCAAACGATTTCTTTTGTCCATCCCCTTTGCCCAATTGATCGTTTAGGTGTGTGATTATATCAGCATTTTTGAAGAAGCATTACGCGAATGCCATGTCCAACATCTCGGAATTAAGGAACAGAGGTGGCAAGGTGATGCATGGGATTGATGCCACTGAAATAGCGAAGAATGAATTGCTCGGACAAGTTAAATATGATCGCATAATTTTCAACTTCCCTTTCGCTGGATTTTTCCACAAGTTGCCAACCGAATCTCAGCTTCGGTCAGCCGCAATTTTGTTTGTCTATATTGAATGATTCATATCTGTTATTGATGATAATGTTGTGAATTGTTTGTGTATGCATGCGCAGTCGTCACAGGAGACTCGTGAGCCAGTTTCTGATGAACGCGAAGAAGATGATAACTGAAAATGGTGAGATTCACATTTTGCACAAGACCAATGGTATCCACGCCGAGTTTAACGTGGAAAGCATTGCTTCTTCGCACGGGCTCAGGCTTATTCAGGCGGTCAAGTTTAAATGCTCTCATTATCCGGGCTACAACACCAAGTATGGATTTGGGGTGATTCCAACTTCAATTGCTACCCAAGCAAAACCTTCAAATTCGGCCTTAAAACGGCATCTCTTTCATGAATATATCTTCTCTTTTGATTGCAAGGTTTCGTGTGCTATGATTTTGGTGTTGGGACCTTTTGTGCATAATCTATTTTGATGCCATTTTGGACTCTGGTTTTTTTATGTTTTTGAAGTTATAAGATGGTAAACCCTTTATTATTAGCTAAATGTTTTTTTGGAGTTCATGGATAATCAAATTGTATCAAATTAAAATGATCTAGCTTAATAACAATACTAAGGATGCTGATTCCACGAGTTTAGCTTAGTTGGTTAAGAGTTAGATTTAGAACAAGGATCAAGGGTTGAATCGTAGTGTGTGAGTTTTATATTCTTCAATGTGACTCATTATTGGTACTAGGTAAAGTCTTCCTATCTTCTAAATTGACGAGTCACCATAATTTACTCTTATATTTTCATGAAATTGGGGTACCTAACTGCTTTTCAATGGCTCAGGCTATAGTTAATTAGTAGAGATAACCACATGAACTGTCCCATGGTCTACTATGGGCAAATTAACCCTTGACTCGGTTTTGCAATTCAACGATTCCACAATTACATAACGACTTTAATTATTTAATTACAAATTATACTACTTTATTTCGTTGTATTCTCATTATATCAATAGTTTTTTTCTAAAATTTTCTACAGGATCATTTTTAATGTCGAAAAGTACAAGTTTTAATATTAAAAAATAACTAATTATTTTTCTCACAAGAAGGCAGTTATATTCTTATAATTACTCAAAATTAAATTTGGAATTTAGAATTGAGTAGAGTTATCAGGACGAGATACCCATCATGGAGGTGGGCCTAATTTTTATTTTGGCGGGTACCGTTTTCACAGCTCTAAGTTTGAGCTTGGATTGAGAGGGTGTTTGGCTAAGCTTATTTTAGAAAACTTATAAACTCCAATAATTTATAAGTTGTTTTAAAAATTTATAAGACATGGTGTATTAAAAGCTTATAAGATGCTAAAGTATTTGGATAACAAGGTTAAACATGGAAACCAAGAAAATATATCAGGGTTATTTTTGTAGTTTTATTGTACCTTATAAGATCATTAAAAAATAAGTTGGGTTTTGGAGCTTTTTTTTAATAGAGCTTATAAGCTCTTAGACCTTATTTTGAAAACTTATAAGCTCTCTAACAACTTAATTTTCCAAACACATTGATTAAGCTTATAAGCTCTTAAAGAGCTTATAAGCTCAGCCAAACACCCCAGATGATCTAATTAGTGGGTGCTTGTTTAATAGTATAAATTTTAATTAATCGGTTATGTGTCTTCTTTATTATACTTCGTCTCTCATAGGATAATTCTTTTAAATTATATTTTCAAATTATCTCAGCCTGACGTGGAATAGGTGATCATGACTTTGAACCGAATCAATAATTTTAAGTCAAGTCATCGAATTTATAGTGAAATAGCAATCAAGAATTTTCAGCATTACAAAAAAAGTCAAATTTTTATCTTTATGATAAATTAAGATTTAAACTATATCAAATAAATCTAGAACAAAATCAACTATAAAAGTAGATTTCATCTCGAAGGACTTAGGGTAAAATCACATGTTCACCACCTATGATCAGTTAATCACATTAATATGCTCGTCAAAATATACAAGCGTCGTAAATTGCATATTGATATATCTACCACCAATGATTCACATATTAATTTAATGACGATGATTAGATGTTTGTTTACCACAAAACAAAACAAATATGTTTGTTCCTGCGTATATGCATCCCAAGTCTAATGCAACTTGCTGGATGAATCTTCTACGGGTTTTTTTTTGTTTTTTTTGCTATCAATTTGGCATCTTTCCCCTTAGGTTCGAGGAATCTTCCGATCATTAATATCATTGGTAGAAAGTTGTTATTTGTCAGGACCAGCGGGCACGAAGACGACAAGATGGATCCTACAAACTTTGACTACCAATTCCAAACTACCTAGATTTTTAAATTATGCAATACACATGCACATAACACTCATTACGTGAACTCCACATTAGAAAATCATGTATGACATGCTCAGAAGTATTAGTAGAGTTCGAACATTTAACTTTTTGGTTATATGAACTAACTTGTGTATGTATTTTTTCGAATTAAATCCATCAATACCTAATTATAATTTATAACTGATAATTAGGATTTCATTAGAGTGGATGACTGTGCATCTAATTACGCTGGAGAGTGATTAAATTATCTCTTCATGTAAGAACTCGGGCTTGATTCCACAACATTCTTATGAAATTAATACAGTATTTGAAATGTTCAAAATTAAAACTACTCATTAATTGGTGTGAAGGTTCAAGTGGGCACACGACGTGTAGACTTTGACCAGGTATAACATCATCGTTTCATTGTCTCCAATTTTTCTTTATATCCTCCAAAACTTGATCACCATTCATTCATTCATTCATTCATCCTAACAAACAAAGAAAATCGAAATAAGAATGGCAGAAATGGCAGTTGCGTCGGCGTTGGGTTTAGTCCAGATCATTATACCTCTGCTGAGCAAACTCGATCTCCGAATTGATGTGAAGAAAGCCGATATGGAGAGCATGAGAAGCTGGCTTAGTTGGATGCAGGCTTTCCTGGAACATGAGCACGGGCGTGAACGGAACCCTATGCTGCTAGATCTCATCCCCAAAATCCGCAAAATCTCCTGCGACATTGAAGATGTCATTGATGACTTCCTCTTTCACTCTCCGCCGTATACGTTTCACCACCACCAAATCACTCGCGAGATTCACTCCCTCGCCCACAAGTTCCGCCATCATTTTCCGCTCCGCAGCGTCTCGAAGAAAATAGAAAGCATCAAAATTCAGATAAAGGATGTCAGGGAACAGAGTGGTTCCAGTCAAAGTTACTCCACTCAAGGACCCTCATCCTCAACCAACAGGGTGCTGAGTCCTCTTCTCCTCGACAACGAGATGGTTGGCTATGAAAAGCCAAAAAAAGAATTGATGAGGAGATTGGTAGATGGAGAAAAGAGGCTAGTCACACTAGCCGTAGAAGGTGCTGCTGGCTCCGGGAAGACTACGTTGGTGAAAAACGTTTTTTGGAAACCACAAATTCTGGCACAATTTGATTGTCATGCATGGCTTCATGTGTCCCAACTGTTGGAAGAAAGGAAAAGAAATCAAGAAGATCAATTAGCAATATTCAATGGATCTTTCCTTATACAATATCTTTCCTTATACAATTGTTCTCAACCCTATAAAAAGGGTTTCTGTAATGAGCAATGATATACAAAAATAATACAGCCTCTGATTCCTCAATCAAACCTTTACAATTATGTCTATACTATGATTTTAACATGGTATCAGAGCAGGTTTAATTCTGGGAACTCAGAAGTTGTTCATCATAGTTCCAATACCTTTCTCGACCTTTTTTCAATCAAGGCAGAAGCCTTATTCATCCATTCCTGAAACAAAACAGATACAAAATGTCAGACGAGATGCAACAAATAACAAACCCAAATCCAACAGCCCAGAATGAGTTAACACTACAGATCGCAAATTTAGTGCGCAACTCCGACAATGTCACTCTCGGTTTCAAATTGGATGGAAACAACTATCCACTATGGGCTCGCCTCATGAGGGTAGCCATCGGGAGCAGGGGCAAGTCCAGCCACATCACCGGACAACCTCCACCACCCAACAGAACAGACCACGCTTACTATCAGTGGGAGAAACAGATTTATCTGTTTTCTCATAGCTATCTGAGAACATGGAAGGAAGGTTAGTCACAAATTTCGCACAACATCAAACGCAAAAGTGTATGGGATAGCCTAGCAATCACATACGGAGTGGAACCGATCCATTCCAGATTTATGATTTAGAAGTCAAAGCCAACAAAGTAAATCAAGGGCAACTTACTTTGGAAGACTACTGGAATGAATTACAAACAATATGGCTCACCATCGACCGAAGAGAGCCAAATCCCCTCGGCTATTGCGAAGAAGGAATCAACAAATACCGGAAGTTGATCGCAAATCGGAGATTATATCAGTTTCTCTCCGGACTAGATACCAAGTATGACGGTATCCGACGAGATATCCTCAAAGAGGTGCCTGTTCCCTCAGCCGAATCGGCATTCTCGAAGGTGAGAAGAGGCCGCCTTGCTCTGATTTTGCAACCGCAACCAACCCGCCGACTCGGTGACCACATCATCGGGAGGAATAGGAGCCGGGCTTGCCACTCGTCCCATTTCACGGCCAGACAACTACCAACCGCAAACTACCGCCAGAGGACCACCCACTCGCTCCGGCAACCAGTTATCGCGAAAAAGGGTAGACAAATCGAAGCTTTTTTGTACTCATTGTGGAATGCAGAAACATACCAAGGAGATGTGTTTCCAACTCGTTGGTTATCCCGATTGGTGGGAGGATAACCATAAAAACCCACAGGCAAAAGGGAAAACGGCGATTGGGATAGACGGCCAGGAGGTGGCCGGGTCCGCGGTGGCGGTAAGCGGCGCAATAAATTGCGAAAGAGGGACGGCGGCAGCAAGGGGGAATGAAGGAGAGACGGCGGCAGAGATAGGTTTTTTTAACCCAAACATGGACGGGAATGAAAGGGAGGCGGCGCATGGAGTTACAGGTATAGGGTTTGGTGGTTCACCACTAAACCCTCATTCTTCTACATATATACAGATTGACCCCCATACATTTCAGCCCTCTCAATTTAGCCCCCCTCGAGTTTCGGTTAATTCACAAAGGGACCCCCTATTATGTAAAAATTCCTCCACTATGTCTACTGCATGTCAAGCTTTATATGATAAAAATGATAGAGATAGGGGATGGATTTTTGATTGTGGAGCTACAGATACAATGACTTTTGACAAATCTGATATACTTGGGTCATCAAGATCATCTCGAACACATGTTCAAACTGCCAGTGGTGACTTGACTCGAGTGGAAGCAGCCGGAACTATAGAAATTTCTCCTACTTTACGGCTTTCAAATTGTCTATATGTTCCATCTCTGTCTCATAAACTATTGTCCATTAGCCATGTTACAAAAGAACTCAATTGTACACTGCTGATGCATCCTCACTTCTGTATTCTTCAGGATATCAGGACGGGGAAGATTATTGGGCGTGGCACTGAGCGGAATGGATTGTATTATGTGGATGAGATAGCTCAACAAGGCAAGGTGATGCTGTCTCATGGAACTGCAGACCGGGAAGCCTGGCTTTGGCATCGGCGGTTAGGGCATCCTTCTATAGGTTATCTTAGGATTTTATTTCCAAAATTAGTACCAACTCAGACATTAACTTGTGAAACTTGTGTTTTGGCTAAAAGCCACAGACAATCTTTTAAACCTAATAATACACAAGTTAATTCTATTTTTTCTTTGGTACACTCTGATGTGTGGGGTCCTTCACCTGTTATAGGGGGTCAGGGTTTTAAATATTTTCTCCTCTTCATTGATGATTGTTCTAGGATGACATGGGTGTATTTTCTAAAACATAAATCTCAGGTTTTTGAAAAATTCACCCATTTCTATACTATGGTTCAAACCCAATTTCAGAAAAATATTCAAACTCTTCGAACCGATAATGGGGGGGAATTTGTCAATAATTCTATGAAAAACTTATGCCAACAAAAGGGAATAATCCACCAAACCACATGTCCACATACTCCCGAACAAAATGGTGTTGCCGAACGGAAAAATCGAATTATTCTTGAAATGACCCGAGCCATGATGATCGAGTCTCACGTTCCTACCCATTTTGGCCCAAGTTTGTTACTACTGCTCACCTTCTAAATCGCCTTCCTACCAAATCTCTCCACTCAAAACCCGTTACAAAATTATCCACTCGCCAAGATACTCTCGCTTACTCTCCACCTCGTGTCTTTGGTTGCTCAGATTTGTCCATATTCCCAAACATGAAAGAACAAAACTCTCCTTGTGCTCTTAAGTGTGTGTTTGTGGGTTACGGTGTGAACCAAAAGGGGTATAGGTGTTACAATCCAAAAACTTGTCAAATCCTAACCACCATGAATTGTGATTTTCTCGAAACAGAGTTCTTTTATAATAACCACCTTACCAGTCAGGGGGAGAGTGAGAGGGCAAGTGAGATCGACCTGCTAAGTTGGTTGCCAATGCCAGAACCGGAAGCGGTTCCAACAGAAACAGTTAACCGTACCGCTGAGCCCGTCTCAAACACTCAAGAGCAATCTGAACAATCTGGCTCACCACTGCCAGAACCAATATCTCCTCCACCACTGATATCTGAGGAAGAGAATACAATAGATGGTGATACTGGGCGATATGTGCTACCACCCAGGAGTAATCGGGGCGTTCCTCCCAAACGATATACCCCAGAGAAGACCATGCGGAATAGTCGATATTCCGTTGGAAATGTTGCTAAGGGAAATTTATCCAAGAGTGCTATAGCCTATGAAGCAGCTTTATATGAAGAGGAGATTCCACAATCCGTAGAAGAAGCTCTCAAGTTCGAGCATTGGAGGAACGCTATGAAAAAAGAGATAAATGCGTTAGCTCGGAACCATACGTGGGAAAAATGCAAATTGCCAAAAGGGAAAAAGCCTGTAGGGTGCAGATGGGTTTTTACAATCAAACGAAAACCAGATGGATCTATTGAACGGTACAAAGCTCGGCTTGTTGCAAAAGGGTACACACAGACGTATGGAATAGACTATGCCGAAACTTTCTCACCAGTAGCAAAGATGAACACTGTTAGAGCTCTTCTCTCTATTGCTGCCAACAAGGATTGGGTTCTTCATCAGTTTGATGTTACAAATGCTTTCCTTCATGGGGAATTAGAAAGAGAAGTTTATATGGAGGCACCTCAGGGATTCTCGGATGAGTTTGAAGATGGTGAGGTTTGCAGATTGAAGAAAACCCTATATGGACTTAAACAGTCCCCCAGGGCATGGTTTGGAAGATTTACTACGACTATGAACAAGTTTGGATACCAACAGCAATTCGGATCACACCTTATTTTCGAAAAACAAGGTAGTCGATTACTTGTTTGGTTATTTATGTGGATGACATGATCATAACAGGAGACGACTCAGAAGAAATCCAGAAATTGAAAGAAAACCTGTTTAGAGAGTTCGAAATGAAGGATTTGGGAAACCTAAAGTACTTCCTCGAATTGAAGTACTCGGTCAAAGAAGGAATCTTCATTAATCAAAAGTATACTCTAGATCTTCTAGTCGAGACGGGGATGTTGGATTGCAAGCCGGTGAAACACCCATTGTTGTGAATCATGGGCTACAAATTATGGAAGGAGTGAATTAGCAGATCGAGGGCAATATCAACTACCGGTAGGAAACTTATCTACCTTTCCCATACTCGTCCTGATATTGCTTATGCTGTTGGTGTTGTGAGTCAGTTTATGCACCAACCTCAAGCTGATCACTTGGAAGCCGCGCTAAGGATTGTAAGATATCTTAAGGGAACATTTGGATATGGATTGCTGTTTCGAAGAACTGGACATCTCGAGATACATGCCTACACAGATGCAGATTGGGCTGGAAATCCAATAGACAGAAAATCTACAGCTGGATACTTTACTTTTATTGGAGACAATCTCGTCTCATGGAGAAGTAAGAAGCAAAAAGTAGTGGCTCTCTCAAGTGCTGAAGCAGAGTTTAGAGGGATCAAGAGTGGTCTAACTGAAGTTCTGTGGTTAAGGAAACTTTTGATTGAATTGGGTCTTCACTCAGCGAAGACATGTCAGATGTTTTGTGACAACAAAGCAGCTATCAGTATATCAGAGAATCCAGTTCAACACGACAGAACAAAACATGTCGAGGTCGATAGGCACTTCATTAAAGAAAAGATCGAGGGAGGAATTGTGGCATTACCTTTTGTGCGATCTGAAGATCAGCTTGCAGACATTCTAACTAAAGCCGTAAACTCCAAGAGTTTTGCAAAAGTTCTCGACAAGTTGAGTATCGGAGATCCCGCCAATCAACTTGAGGGGGAGTGTTGGAAGAAAGGAAAAGAAATCAAGAAGATCAATTAGCAATATTCAATGGATCTTTCCTTATACAATATCTTTCCTTATACAATTGTTCTCAACCCTATAAAAAGGGTTTCTGTAATGAGCAATGATATACAAAAATAATACAGCCTCTGATTCCTCAATCAAACCTTTACAATTATGTCTATACTATGATTTTAACACCAACATCCTGATATCTTAGTGATATCCGAGAATCTGCTAAAACAGATGTGCAGTTCGAGGAAGGAACCTTATCCAGCTGATGATGGCTCAACTTTGCAAACAAGGCTGCAGAATTACCTTGTTGGGAAGAGGTACCTTGTTGTTCTTGATGATATTTGGGAAGACCAAGATTGGATCAATCTGAAGGACGCACTGCCCGATTTAAGACGTGGGAGCAGAATCATTGTCACCACTAGTTACTCAAATCTGTCTGCGTCATCATCATCACAAGATCATAAATGTAAATTACAGGGTCTAGAACAATCAGACGCATGGAGACTCTTCTGCAGAAGGGCCTTCCCGGACAGCAGGGAATGCCCTTCTGAGTTGAAGGAAGTTTCCAGCAAAATCATGGCAAGATGCGAAGGACTGCCTCTAGCAATTCTAGCGGTAGCCGGTGCACTCGCGCAGAAGCCACAGATTCCGTGTGAGTGGGAGAGATTCCACACTAACCTTGGAAGTGGATCGCTTTCTCCCATCGACAATGCGCTGCTTCCCAGCTACTTGGATCTCTCCAGCAGCCTCAAGAGTTGTTTCTTGTACATGGCCATTTTCCTGAGGATTACACTGTCAAGTGTGGCAGGCTAATACGTCTCTGGGTGGCCGAAGGCTTTGCAATAGCGACGGGGACCAGACGGCGGAGGAGGTCGCAGAGGGCTATCTCAAACAACTCATTCACAGGAACTTGCTCCAAGTTTCCACCTGGGATTTTGATGGTCGACCTAGAAATTGTCGGGTTGGAAACATTGTGCTCAAGTTTATCATCCAGAAATGCAAGGATGAGTTTTTGCATCAATTTTTGCCAAAAATTATACATATCATAATCAAAGACAGATGATTCGACGGCTGTCTGTCCACGATGGCTGCCAGCATTTGCCGGGAAATGGTGACCTTTCTAGTGTTCGCTCCATGTTTCTATTGAGGTGTGTTATATATATTCATCAACCTAACCCCTCTTTCTTTGTTATTTCTGATTACATAAGTTTTTAAGCTTAGTGTTTTTTGATAGGATGCTTGAAATACGTCCCTCAGATTTTGAGAAAATTCTATGCGAGCTTAAGTTGATCAAAGTCCTAGACGTGCAAGGTGCGCCTCTCACAGAATTTCCCGAGGAGATAACCCGTTTCACGCTTATGAGTTATCTGAGTTTTAGAGACACCAAAATAAAGTATATTCCCAAAAACATAGAGAAACTATCTTACCTTAAAACCTTGGACCTCAAACAAACCGATGTGACAAAGCTTCCGAAAGAAATATCCAACCTCCACAACCTCTCTCACCTCTTTGCCTATAAATACAATGTGAGCAATTACGTAACTTTTGACTCTGTGAGAGGTGTTGAGTTGCACGAGGGAATTGGAAAATTAACAAATCTGCAGAAATTGTCCCTCGTGGAGGTGAGGCCAAAGGGTAGAATCCTAAAAGATTTGAAAACATTGACCCGACTAAGGAAGCTAGGCGTGACGGGCCTCAAAAGGGAACACGGCAAACATCTGTGCGCAGCTGTTGAAGCCATGGAGAGTCTGAAAACTCTTGATATAACCTCAGCTTCAAAGGAAGAGTACATTGAAGTGGAAGAGATGGAGCCTCCTCCAAAGACTCTTCAACGTCTGTATCTGAAAGGCTGTTTGAGAAAGATTCCGACATGGATTGGCGAACTGGATTATCTGGTGAGGATTGGTTTGCAGTGGTCGAAATTGAGCGACAGCCCTTTGGAGACTCTGAAACGCCTCCCGAATCTAACGGAGCTTCAGCTGGTTGATTGCTTCACTGGGGAAGACTTGACATTTGAAGCTTCAGGTTTCAAGAAGCTCAAGATTCTACTGATAGAGGATTTCACCAAAGTAAACATGATCGTGATTGAAAATGGAGCGATGCCTGAGCTCAAGAAGATGTCTCTTCGTAGATGCCCTAGAGTGGGGATGGTATGGGGAGTGGAGGGTCTGATTAAGGTTGAGGAGCTGATTCTCTACGACATGGCGAAGGAGCTGGTAGCTAAACTTAGAATCAATGGTGAATACCGCGGATATGTTCAACACATTCCTCTCATCCATTCCTTCACTCTCACAGATCGCGGATGGTCGCTTCAGAATCTTTCTGGTCCCGTTTCTTTTTCACATTGAACCTCCTGCTTTTCCGCTGTGCATGCCCAAAACATTGCTCCCGATGAGAGTGAGGTGTTTTTTTTTTTGGAAAATTAATCGTTGTTAAAGAGATGTTAGTGAGATTCAAACCTATGATGAATTGTTATTTTATTTTTTTTGAATTCACAGGATTAGTTGCCATTTTTTTTTAATTCATGGATACATGTAGTTGCTACCTTTAGTGTGTAGTAGATTTTACCTTCAGTGCTCGAGATTCAAATCAAACCTATGATGAATTGCTATTGCACCGATTAAATCCACATTGTAAGCCATACAAGTAGTAAGCCACATTTGAAAATTTAGGTGTGACATGTTAAAACCTATAAATACGTTAGTGAGATTGAATCTATGATTTTTTGTCACAAAAACTCACTTTACATGTACGTTCTTTTTTTGGTGGGGGATTAATACAAAAATTAAAAGTCGTGTCACAATTGCTTTGTTTTTTGAATCCATGGGAAATTAAGATCCGTTATTTTTGAACTTCGGATAAACCCACATTCCTATAAAGTAGTTAGTAGCCTACCGACCACATTTGAAAATATGATTGCTTTTATTTATATTTATCGTTTAAAGGAGTATTGGGTTTTCCTTCTTGTTTGTTTCGCACCCATTTAATTAGAAGGTTTTTTTGCTCCATTAATTTTGAGACATATTCTCTTCTTCACGTGTTCAACAAAGTAGTGCAATTTCACCCTTCAATTTTACGGGTTAGAACAATCTTGTTCATCATGCCATGTTTTCTGGCAATGTACGTGAACAGTATAAGTTTTGCCTTTCTTCCTCACCTTTTTCTGCTTTTGTTATATCCACTTTGCTTGTATGATTTAGATTATTTCTATAGCTCTGCTGTTTCCCAACAGTCATTCCTAGTTGTTGATAGGTTGTATTATTAAAACTGTAAGTTAACCAATTCGGCTATTCTACTTGCATTTTCATAGCTATCATTTAATCCAATGAGAAACTGCATCAATCTTTGATGTTTCTTCTCTATTAACAGCACCATTCTTCGCGTCACATACATATATAATTTTAGGTATTTTATGGTTATTTTATTTTAGGTAACATGTTAATTTATTGTGACTTTTAAAAGCTAGCTAAAATTTTCTTATTTGTATTTAATAGTCTAGGGTGATCTTCTTAAAAATATCATAATAATCTACCTGTGCCAAAAAAAAAAAAAAAAAAAAAACTAAAAATTATTGAAAAGCATCAAGAGGAATTAGGTTTCTTGTTGTAAATACAACTTAATTTCTTATAATTTTTTTGAGGGGTAATTACTGATAAGTTTTAAGCTTATACCATCTAGCATATTCCAAATTTGTCTTTGAAACTTCCTTTCACACACGCGTTAAGAAACTAAAATGAAGGCTTATATTGGTAAATTAATCTGAAATTTTCTAATTTGAAAACTAATCACGCCATTTCGTTTGGTTGCTCATATTGTATATCTGCAGATACAACACGCGAATCAGATCCAAAGCTTGTTCAAATCTAAGCCCACAAATCTTGAATATCCAATTGCATGCTTTCTAAAATAATTCATACGTCCACAAAATTCGTTTACTTATTTCCGTTTTAGGTCATCCACGAAAAACGTTTATTTTTCTCTTATGGACATGGACCTCACATAACCCTCCTAACTTTGCCCTTATATATACTACCCACTTATTTACAAAAAACCATGTTATGATCCATTTTTTTAATTTCACTTAACATTAACTTACTCATTTTTACCTAATACTTCTTACAATTGTGGGTCTCATTCTCCACTAATTCTATATTCATTACAATTTATTAAAATTCATGCCACTAAAATTTATAAATGAATTTCGTGAATAAAATGAGTATCTATTTTCGTAATCGTCTACACATTTGTTTATTGCTATGGAAAGACTGATCCTCGACAAATTGACAAGTGAAGCAAGATAGTCTTGGTCTTCTCGAAACTTGCTCGAGGAATCTTGTATTGATTAATTAGCAGCTTGCTTCATTTGTCCTGGAGTTCACTAGATAATGGCCACATAAGGATGTCAATATGTGAGTTTTACTCGAATCAAAATCAAAAAATAATTAATAATTCTGGTTCTGAAATCGATTCATTAGACACTGGATCAGATCTGATCCGGACCATCAACTATGGGTCTTAAACGGTCCGGATCTGAGCGGGTTTGGAACCAAAATCGGATAAGAACCAGAACTGAAATCGAAACCGTTGCTTTATAATTTAATGGGTTATGAGTGATTTCGAATTGATATAGATAAAACTAGATCATTAACATATCTATTTAAACTTAGGCTTGTCAATAGAAGGGTTTTACTAGGACCAGAACCAATAAACAAGTACTGGTTCTGGTTCTAGAACCAGATTCGGCGGACCAAACCATCAAACTATGGATCTAAATAGTCCGGATCTAAAGCGGGTCTGAAACCGGAACTAGAACCAGAACCAGAACTGCTGCTTTAAAATATAATGGGTTTTGAACGATTCCGAAATCGATCCGAATAAAACTCATCCATTGACATCCCTAAGTCCACATAAAACTTAGCATCAATGTTTATTCCATCTACATAATTGATGTACGTTCTCATTTGCGTGTTTTCCTTCTATTCTAATTTGACGCGAACTTCTAGTTACTTTTTATTTTGTAAGAAATTAAGTTTTCATCTTGTACTCTTTATTTTCATTAATAATATTCTTTTGACTTAAAAAACAGCATCCATGTTTATTATTTTCTTCCTCACATCCAAAATAACTTACTTCTTTTCGATACGATTATAATACATAAAGTGGTTACAGTAATAAAAAGTAAGTATTACCCATATCTTTTGTAAAAAGAATTATTTCCTAAAAATGAAACATGTCAACTTGAATGAACAGTTAAAAAAAATACAAATAATCTTGAATAAAATCGAACGAATATCATTTGCAAGTATTCAAGTCCTCATTGCATGGAATTAATACAGCCTGATTAATTATTAAATTGGGAAGTGTATTCAGTATATATATATATATAGGGGATGGTTATATAGGGAACCATCCCAATGTAGAGAACTAATTAAGAACTAATCTATACCATTCAAATTCATAAATCCTACAGTTAACATAAGATAACATGTATAATTGAAATTCAATCACATTTAGTAAAAAGCGCATGATTTATGGTTTAACACACGTTTTGGGATATTTTGGTAATTTCGTGTACATATCTATACAAACACATTTACATCACCCGTATTTACCGCTGTATTCTATCTTTCACAACCCTAATTAACTGATCGAATAAACATAGCGACGTAATTGTTGGATTGGAAAAAGTGGTGCTTTTTTGGAGAAATCGTGTGTGGTTGCAAACTCGAAAATAAGCAATTCCGCTTGTGTTATGAAAATAATTGGATTATATTTTATTTGTCGATGCGATCCTCGCATGGATTACCCCCGTGAATTACGCATTATGTACAATATTCGTCTTTCTTGGATTTTATTTTTAAGTGAATAATGGATATGGAAAATGGTTAATATATGTATGAATAATTAACATATGTTTATGAATAACCAACTGATATTGATTATTATGTTAGTGTGCCTTGTTTTCAGTGGATAAAAGATATGGAAAATAATTATTACCTCTTATGAATAAGTAACATATGTTTATGAATGACATATTCATAACTATCTATAGAATTATGCATACATTAGCGTAATCATAATTGACATGCATAATTCTATACAGAGATGTGAATATGTACAAGTAGTTGTTTATATTGGTTTGCATAACACTATAGATATGTGATAAAGAATTTACAAATTATTCACAACTACATACATATTTATGTTTATAAAAAATAATTTTATGTAATATGAATAATGTCAAAATAGTCATGAATAACGGAGTAATAATATTGTTTATTGGATTGCATAAATTATGTATAATTTGGCATGGTTTAAAAAGGCGATGGTGAGGCGCGCCTCGAGGCGTGCCTCGGTGCGAGGCACCGGCAAAGCGCCTTCGAGGCGGCGCCTCACATGGGAGTGTTGAGAAGTACGCCTCTGGAGCTCCGAGGCGGTGCGAGGCGGTCAGAGGCGGTGGACCTCCATCTTCCTCTCATGCTCTGTCCTTCCATCTCCCTCCTTTTCCGACGGCGGCACCGGTCCAAGAACAACATAACGAAGTAAACAGCAAGCGAAAGCAGTAGAAGCAAGAAGTTTCTGTAATTTTGTTTTTTGTAAGTTCTGTTTTGTATTTGGAAGACGAGACGTGTATTGTTGGTTGTATATTTGTATTATTTAATATTTGCAAACTGACATTCACAGCACGCCTTCCAATATTTGCTGTAGAAGTTGTATATGACAATATTCAATATTTGCAAACTGACATTCACAGTACTTCAATCAAACGACATGTATAATTTGGACTTCAGTACTTCATCACAGAAAGGAAAAATCAATTCTTGGATATCCACACGGTCACAATCTTCATTATATATATATGTCCTTCTGAAATATAATTGTGCATAAAAATTAAACTTATATGCATAAATAATAAAATAACTTATTAACGTATTTATGCATATCATATTACTATGTTATTCACATATTATTCCAAAATTGATAAAAAAAAATCATGTTGATGCTGTAAAGTAAATTAACCAAATTCAAATTTGAACACAACCTTTAACAATAACAAATGAATGTCGTGAGAATCAAAATAATACAACAAAAAAACATATGCGTACATGTGGATTCCATTGTTAATATAATGTGTGAGAAAAAAAAACCGCTATGTGCGAACAAAAACAATAGTACGCATATCATGCATAACATGCATAATAGTACGATATCCTCATTGAAACCGTGATGATATTATATGAGTCATACACATACCGCAAACCCATGGCAACAAATAAATAAACATAAAAAAACGTAATCAATAATTATTGGATAGAAATGATAATCAAATAAAGAATTAGTTATCAAAAAACTGATCATAGAACGGATATGGAGAAATATATACATACCAAAAATAAATACATAACTTCCATATTTGTAGGGATACCATAAATAATGGAAATGTGTATATTACATTAATGACCTTTTTGAGTATAAAAAAATACAAAAAATGTATAATAATGAATTAATACAGACAATAAGATGCATCGAAATCTACGGTTATTAATGGTTCTCATTTCTCAAATATATATGGGTTCTCATTTGATCCATCCCCTATATATATATATGGGTTAACGTAAGAACCATTTTTATCATGAGAATGTGAGAACCAAAAAATGATGAATTTACAGTGAAAGTTGATGAATCCGCTGGAAAAGTTACTGAATCCAAAAAAAATGGAATTTTTGCCCCTCATAGGATTCGAACCAGGGTTAAAAATTCTGAATTTTTGAATTCAGTAACTTTCTCACCGGATTAATCAACTTTCATACCAAATTCATTTGGTTCTTAGTTTTTAGGATAAAAATGGTTCTTATTTGAACCTAACTCTATATATATATAAGAGGATTAAAGTAAAAACTATTTTTATTGTGAGAACAAAAAGTAATGAATTTGTTGTGAAAGTTGATGAATCCGTTGGAAAAGTTACTGAATCCAAAAGAATGAAATTTCGCCCCTTATGAGATTCAAACCCGAATAAAAAATTTAAAATTTTTAAATTTAGTAAGTTTCCCTATAGATCATCAACTTTCATATCAAATTCATTTGATTCTTAGTTTTTAGAATAAAAATATTTCTCATTTGATCTTAACTTTCTTTATATATATATATGAAAGTTTTAGTGGAAAAACTTACGTCAATGTCGTTTCGCTTGATTTTATATAAATGATAATTATTATTATTATTATTATTATTATTATTAAAACACTAAATATCAGAATATGTAGGATTTTTGGAGCATATAATGGGAAATTGTATCCAGTATTTGAAGCATGATGACCAAGTATGCTTCCAGTAATTTAGTATCTCAATAAATTAAATAAAATAATCTTCTCAAGGGAATAACTTTTTAAGCTAGCCCAGTCTTGCTCTTGCCATTTTATATATCACATGTAACAAAAAACTAAATAGCTCAGCAAAATTTAGTCGAAAATTTTTTAGTCAAAATAAAATTTAATACATTGTTTACTTTGATTGATTAATTGAAATCTTGAGATATTCCAAGGTCCTTGATAATTTCTATTACTTGAATTAATTTAACTTGATTCATATCTCATTGAAATGTAGGATTTGAGAAATTCTAATAATAATTATAAAATACTTAATAATATATCCTATATCAATCATAAAAAGTAATCCGTCCTTACGGATTAGGGAACTAGAAAATAGAAATACTGCTCCAAATAACTACGGGACCATGTGAACTTTAGCCGGAATATGATCAGCCCCAAATGAGTATGATCATAACTTAATTGAAAAATTAATAGAAATGTGTCTTTAGTCAATTATTAATTGTAAATATAATTAATCATTTATTATTAGACTCTTGAGATCTATCTTATGATTTAATTTCCTGAGAAAAAACCTAATTGCCATGTGAAATCATGAAAATAAATAAGCGGTAGGCGTGTGAGATAACAAAACAATGGAAATATTATGGAGTAATTTAATAACCGTTAGTTGATGATGCATAATCCATAAGTATAACATCATGATTTATCCATCACCTCATTTCCCAAATATTTCCAACTACCAAGAATTATACGACATTCGTTCAAATAGTGAACGTGACAAAGACTTGGATTTCGAGCGTGTTAGATTTGGTAATCGCCAACCCTAATCTCAATTCATTAACGACTCATTGCAGGATCTAAACAAATCCTTTTTGATTTGCTGTCCTTTTTTTGGTTTTATTTGTATATAAACCAGTCGCCATCTCTGCTTGTATTTGCAAATTTGGATGATCTACTTATTCATCAGATCTAACTGAATTAGTCAACACTACGCGCGAGACAAACATAATACAGATCGAGTTCTTAAGTTTATGTTCCTATAAACAAAGATCAATGGTCAATCGAGATTATTAGTTCTTAAATAAGCTAGGTCTGATTATCAGTCATGCTCTAACATTTTCTATGCAAAATAAGAAATTAATTTAATAATTTTCTTTAATCATATTATATATTTATATAGGCCCCTTCTAGTCGGACCCCAAAGAGAATGTGCTGCTAAGTTTTATTTTTTATTTCAATAGAAAAAGGAAAAACAAATAATATGAACCAAATATTTCGTAAATATATATATATATGCAGTATTTATTAGTTATAAGCTATCTCTTATAGCTAACGGGAAAGAGTGGTTAATGCTTGACGCCAAAGATCTTGAGTTCGAGTCTACCGTGACGCAATTTTTAAAAATTATGTATTGATTGAAAAAAAAAATCAGACATATGGACATATATATTTTGGCCGAAACTAGACTAGAGAAAAATATTGATGACTTTCTCGTCGTAATTACGGATAAAGTGATACTTGAGATGCAAGTAAATTAAATGCATCTGTTTTTCCCTCAAAAGAAAAAAAATGTAGCTGTTTGAATGACGCAGGAAAGTTTGACACTATTCTTAAAGTAGAGTTGAGTATTGGTCAATTCGGTTTTCAACCGAACCTAACATCTAAAACTGAATAAATCGAAATTTTAAAAAAGACCACCGATCTGACCAAACTTTCCGGCAAAACCGAACCGATCCGAAGTTCCAACTTTGGTTTTCAGTTGACCGAAATTGTATTTATTTTTAAAAGAAATCCCATCTATTTTTTAGTTGTTTAGGTTCTAGAAATCAATTATTTAATAGATTACTAATGGCATTAGAAAAAAAAATAGATTATTATGATTAAATATAATTTAATAAAAAATAAATATTAAAACTTCGATCGATTCGGTTTGAACCGAAATTTTGAAAATCCAAACCGAATCGAATCGAAGAAACTTTGATTTTAAAAATTTGATCTGAACCGAATCCAAACTTATTTATAAAAACCGAGCTGAATCGAACAAATTGTATCGATTCGATTCGGTTTAGGTTTTTGTCACCCCTATCTTCAGGGTTATTTATACTAATATCAAATTGCGTATATAATAACTGAGTGAAGACTGTTTCTTCATTAATAAGAATACAATATTAAAAGTCCAACAACGACGCGTAACGCAACCCAGTTCTACTTCTGAAATTACCTAAACCAATGGTCTTCTCGGCATTATTAGCATATAGGGGCAGCTATTCCATGAATGACACGTTGGATTCGGAATTCGATTATTTAGGTTTATATTTGTTATTTTAATCACAGAAAATCCAAGGAAGGTAACTAGGGCTAGGCGCGTCCGACGCTTTTTCCTCTTTAACATTTGTTTATAAATACCGTTTCTCGATTCTCCAACTTCAAACAAAACGCAACAATTCCCTCCATTATCTTCTCATCAGCGCAGCATGAAGGTACTGTTCCAATAAATATATAGTGTCATTTCCAAGTTATTATATATAGTTGTGATTTGAATAAATCTTTCACTCATTAATTTCTATTTTATGCATGCAGAAACGGATTGTGATTAACGTCCCAATGAATGAGGAGGACGGTAGGAAAAAGGCCATGAAGCTTGCCTCCGAAATGAAAGGTGTGTATGGTTCTAATTCATTCATGCTATATACACATCATATTAATTATTTGTTAGACTAAATTGTCGATAAAATTAAACATACAGGAGTGAGCAAAGTTGAGGTGGTAAGGGATAGGAACCATTTGGTGGTGGTGGGAGAAGGAATCGACTCAGTTAAGCTGGTCAACTCACTCAGGAAGAAATTCTGCTTCGCCGACATTCTCACTATTCACAATCACAATGCAACCACAACTGTGTTCGAGGAGGAGAGGCGCTCACACGAAGAAGACGAGCGCTCGCCGCCCCGAATCCGCTACCAATATCCGACCCGAACTACTTATGACCAACCCGGTAACTACTACATGGCTTACCCGATTTATGATCCAGATCCACCAACTTCTTGCTCCATCATGTGATTATATATTCAGTTTCTAGCTTTGAGTTTCCCGTTGAGTATATTTCATCTCTTTGAATGACTCAGAGAAAACATGTTCATCGTTTTTCCTGGATGATGTAATTGTAAGATTTTTGGTGGATGATGAAAATCCACCCAAAAAAAAAAAACCTCTGGTGTCGTGTTATTTAATTATAAATTAATAGTTTAGTTATATAGAATTTTAATTGAGGTTCAATGTAATTTTCAATTACGAATCGATTAAACTCCTAATTAAGTTTTTATTATAATTTATTAATTTCTAATTAATATTTTATAATTATATAAAAAAGAAGCTGAAGAAACCTGACGAGTGAATTGGTTTTAATTTCACGAAAATCAAGAGATCCAACTTGAAGTCTACGCTACCAAGTAACAAGGAAACACAAACTACTTCACAATCCTTATATTAGGGTATCAAAATCTCATAGTTTCAAGCAATGGCGTAAATTTTCAATGTTCATATTGTGAGAGGGAGAGAGAGAGGATGAGAGAGATTCGAGAGAGAAAATACTCTTATCTCTCTCTCTCCTCTTCTCTCTCTTTCTCTCATGCTATGATGGGTTTTGAAAGAATCGGTCATCAAGAAACGCAGGATCGGTTATGGAGATGGAGATTGCGACGCCGTTGTCGAACAAAAGAGAGTTCTAATGATATGTGTAATCATGTTCTTCTCTTGATTAATAATAATTTCTTTTTCTGGTAATCTTTAATCATTTAGATCTTTTTTTCACCTGCTTTTTGTGCCTCTTTTTTGTCTACTTCTTGTTCCTATTTCATCAATTCTGTTCAATATTTGCCATCAATGAAATCTTGGTCAACAAGATTATAGAGAATGGATTTTGGAAGTCTGGTTCTAAACCTTAAGGGCTCGGTTTCGAAATCGTTAGAACTTTTTCGTGTGTTAATTGTAAAATAAAAATCTCAAATGAATATAAGTAACATAAATAATGTGTTGTGGATTACTTTTTTCTGTTTGCTTATTATTAACTTGCAAAGTGGGCCAATTACATCCAAGAGGCACGGTTAGGGTTCAATAAATTTTAATAATGTGTTGTGGATTATTTTTCAGTTTGTTTATTAATAACTTGAAAAGTGGACCAATTACAATATTTAAGAGACATGGTTAAGGCTCAATAAATTTTCGACGCCGTTGAAGAGGAAAGGAGAGTTTTGATATTGATATGTATAAACATCAATAATAATAATAATAATAATAATAATAATAATAATAATAATAATAATAATAATAATAATAATAATAATAATAATAATAATAATAATAATAATGGCTTTTCTCGTTAATTTTTAATTATTGATTTTATATCTTGTTTCATCCGCTTTTGCGTCTCTTTTGTTTACTTGGTTTCTGCTTTCACATAGAGAATGAGTTTTTGTAGTTAGGTTCTAAATCATACATCAAGGGTTCGGTCTCCAAATTGTTCAATTATTTGATGTGTAATTTTAAAATGATAAAAATTTGTGTGCATTCGGAGGCATGGTGTATTCATTCTAATTAGGGTTCATAAATCCCCAATTACGATTTAGAAGTATTAGTATTAGAATTACAGTAGATGCATCGTAGATCCACTCTAATAATCAATTCACATGGAGTTCGTAGCGCAAGGCGTCCCATGTTGTATATGTTGATGGCATAACGCTAGTGGTGTTTGTACCCGTTGGATAGTATTGTTTGTATTTTTAATTGATTTGAAAAATACCGCCATATGTTTAAGTAGAGCTTATTAAAATTAAAATTTATAAATTATAATCGAATTTAATTAAAATGGATGCATTGGATTGATTCTTATTAAAAGTCTAATCGTTTCAATTGTTTATGCTAACTTGCAAATTCTACTTAAATGAAACTCATAAAATGTCCACCAATCTTCTGATCTATTTACCAAATACTTACATACTGCCAACTAATATAGTTAACTCTGACCTAACTATAAACAAACCTTATATTAACCATGGTTAGTAGCACGCATGTTCGTTTAATCCCTCCACTGTAATATCCAATGTGGCGCACATATATCAACAAATTCTAGCTAGAGAGCAATTATTCGAAAACCGTTTTCACAAGTTGGAATTTCTGACCGATAGCAACAAAATTACGCCATGTAATGATAGGAGTCACGCAACATCCCTCATATATTATAATTTAAAAAAAAAAATCGTTGACTTGTTAAATGAAGGGTTATTAGTGTATAAATACATCAATTTTGGGTCAATTTTTGTTTTTCACATGAACTTTAAAAATTGTCATAAAATACACGAATTTAATGACTTTAATGATTTTACCACGATTTCAAAGTCAGACCAAATTATATCTGACTTGGTATCTCGGAAATTTACTATAGACTAAACGGTTAGTGATATAAACGACATCGTAGAGAAAAGACATAAAACATCGTCGTTCCATCAAAACAAATCAAATTTTTTGATTTCTAGGATTCATCGCATCAACCGTCATTACAAAAATCAAGTATTCTCGTTTGTTTCATCGTCTGGTTTTAGTTGGGATCGAAACAATCGATATCATCTCTCTAAAATTGTCGTTTATATCACTGATCGTTTTATCTATGGTAAATTTTTGAGATGTCAAGTCAGATTTAATTTAGTCTTAATTTGAAATCGTGGCAAAATCACTAAAGTCAATAAATTTATGTATTTTGTGATAATTTTTAAAGTTTGTGGGAAAAACCAAAATTGACTCAAAGTTTGTGTATTTACACGCCAATAACCTTTAAATGAATAAAGGAGATGATAATTATTAACATATCAGATTACGTGGCAATCAAAACGATAGTGTTTTAATTGACACTTCATTTTCAATTTTGCCATTTCTAAATTAATTTGGAGCCAATTCAATTTCGTAAAAAAAAAAGTAGCTAGACAAATCAAAAAATGGTTTATTTGAATTAAAAAGAATGCAAAAATAGGTAATTAATTGTTCAGTGTATAACTTCTTTGCTCTTTCTTCTTTTTTTTTTCAATTTTCCTCTCAGAAATTATTTTGTTTTGACTGATCATTGCCAATCAACAAGTCTTATTACCACAACGGTTGAAGGCTTCAAGATTGAGGCCTCAACTTAGAATTCTCATCTTTACATAGCTAAGTCTGCTGCGAAATGTTTCTCAGTATAATTTACACTTTCTCAACTTAGAACATAGTTTACTTGATGTACACCTTGCATTGACTAGTGACTACAAGCACTTTGAATTCATGAGAAATAGTAGAAGTCCAACAACAGCAAACAACTAGCTAGAGCAACTTGTAAAATGAAGAAATAATAAGATAGTATTTTGGCAAATAACAATTGGGGCAATATATAAATTTTTTCAACAACTTCATAATTTATAGCTCTTTTATATGAATATATACTAGAATTTATATCTGGACCACCAAATTATCGAGCTACATTGCTGGAATTCTATATTGCTTAGTGACTTGGTCCAATTAATTAGTGATTTGATAACTCACTAATAATACTACATACATGAATATTCTTAGTTTACTTCCCAACATGCTGCAATTACGTGTTCGACGAACTATCTGACTTTCTTTTGTATATGGACATCTTAAGTTTCAATTACTGAAAATCGTACAGATTTAACTTTTGGGGAAGAATAAATTAGGTAATTTATATAGTTCAAGTAGCAAAACGTAATCAACTAGCATATTTTATATATTTTATAATAACTACTATCATATCCGTGCATATAAGTTAAATTACTATGTTGGTTCCTATACATGTAGCTGGGTTATTATATATATATATATATATATATATATATATAGGGAGGGTTAACGTAAAACCATTCTTATTGTGCGAACGTGAGCCGAATATGCTATGAAAGTAAATGAATCGCTGAAAGTTAATGAATAAAAAAATAGAATTTTCGCCTCATGGGATTCGAACCCCGTGAAAATTCTGAATTTTGGATTCATTAACTTCGCAGAGATTCATTAACTTTCATAGCATATTCATTTTGTTTTCGTAGTTCTTAGTTCTCACGTTAAAATTGGTTCTTATTTGAACCAAACTCTATATATATATATATATATATAGGGAGGTTAACGTAAAACCATTCTTATTGTGCGAATGTGAGGCGAATATGTTATGAAAGTAAATGAATACATTGCGAAAGTTAATGAATAAAAAATAGAATTTTCGCCTCATGGGATTCGAACCCGTGAAAATTCAATTTTGGATTCATTAACTTTCAGTATTCATTAACTTTCATAGCATATTCATTTTGTTTTCGTAGTTCTTAGTTCTCACGTTAAAATTGGTTCTTATTTGAACTAAACTCTATATATATATATATATATATATATGGGTTGGTTTTGGTGAGAAAGCTCTTTAATATATGAAAATAGGAATAGTAGCACATCTTTCATATTTGTGTAGCACAATCGTAATTACTATATTGCACATGTTAGTTTAGCACATATTTCATCAATTCAGTAGCACATATGCTAAATATATTAGTTAGCACATCTTTCATTGTAGCGTAGCACAAGAAGAGTTATAAGATCGCACAATAATCGAGTAGCACACAAAACACAAAATTAGCACACACATAAATTAAATCTCAACCATTGATATAGCAAATCAAGGCCCGATTCATTCTTATTTCCTACCAAATTATCATTTCCTACCGATCCATCTTGTATATATATATATATATATATATATATATATATATATATATATATATATAGGAGGAGCCAGGATTTTGAAACCGCAGGCGAGATTCCATCCAAAATTTAATTGATTTCTTTCAAATAAAAGTAAAGAGTCAAGTCAAATTTCAAAATATTTGTTTTGTTTGCAACTTTTACTATCAAGAATAAGATCGAAAAAAAAGTAAATTCTCCTAAATATCAAAGGTCATGTTTCAAAAAATGGAACTAATTAAAGTGAAGACAAACTGACAAAAATGAAAACTTTATATATAATTAAACATACCAAAAGTTTCTCAAAATGATACAAACCAGATAAAATAACATTAGATATCAAAAACTACGCAACACATTCACTTACCAATTCTAAATTATGACCTTCGTGTTTTCATGAGATCAAACTCATTTATAACTGAATCAATGTCAAAACTTTGAGCAATTAACTTCTCGATATACATTATTAGAGAACTAGATAAAAAACCATCTTCCATTTTATTTCGCAACCTTGACTCCACAATTTTCATAGCGGAGTATAAGCAATATAAATTTAAAATAGTAAATTATATAAAGCAAGAGTATTTCTAAAAAAAGGCAAAACTTACTGATGGTGATGATGGATTCTTCAATATGGAATGTTTCTTGTGCTACTGTTTTCGACTTTTCAAAATAAAAACAAGTTTTTTTTAACTTTTGGAAGAGGAAAGTGTGAAATGAAGAAGACAATAAATTTAAAATGAAAATCTCATAGCATTGGAAAAGTTAAGAAGAAGGAGTTTCTAGAATTTATATAAATAAAGGAAAAAAATACAATTAAATGGGAATGGGGCGAAATTATAAAATATTAAAATAACAACTAAACTAAATATACTAAAAATAAATTCTTACCGGACGACTGCATAGTGAAACCAGTGCTTGAACCCGCCACTATATATATATATATATATATCCACGTCTTCTAATACGTACGACGATAGGTTGTAGACCTAGCAGTTCGTCGCAGATTCCACATATTAAAAGTTATGCCGGTTTTGCCCCTTACAAGTTATATATATGTGGAGTTTAATTACACAGATGAAAAGTAGTACTCCAACTCGCTCAAATATAAATTTTGGTAATCTCTCAAATTAATTAAGGAACTATATTTCTGCAGAGCTAATTCAAGGGATTGCGAGAAGCCAGAAATGAAGGTAAATTTTTCAAGACTTCATGCAATTAGTGTCTGCGTTATTTTTCATGATGCACACATGAAATATATATGGTAAAGTGATAGTCAAGTTTATGCCATTAATCTTTATATTAATAGCGAAAGATTGTGATCAAAGTGTCGATGCATAAAGAGAAGGATAAGTCCAAGGCCTTGCAGATTGTTGTGGCTGAAGAAGGTATGTATATATTTCTAATCTGAAAAATAAAATTAATTTTGTCAATTTTTTCGATGTAAAATGAAATTATATTATATGCAGGAGCGATCTCAGTGAGTATTGGAAAAGAAAATTATCAGCTCGAAGTGATCGGAGAAGGAGTTGATTCTGTGTGTTGGCCAAATCTCTTAGGAAGAAATTTTGTTTTGCCGAAATTTTAACCATTGCGTAGTTAATGTTAGTATTCGCTCTTGACAACATCTAATGCGCGGAATAAAACATCAAGAACAGATCTAGATCAATAATTAAATATACGAAGAGCCCTATGAACACGAGGATCGATGACTTACGTGTTTGACAACGCTTCCAAAATTAGTAAAGCTTCCGAGTTTCCAATTGATTCGTTTCCACAACTATGGTGTCCATGTGTCTTTAATCAGCCGCAGGAACAATTCCTCGATGTCAAAATTGAACGAGAGAAGCCAAGAATCTCCTGTTCGATTTTGCAGTACGTTTTCTGTAGTGTGTGTTCTGTGTTCTTTTCTCACGTTAATCTCAAAGATTAACCTACATTATAAAGATAACCACCCACTAATTAGTTTAATGGGTTTTAGGCTTAATTCATTAATGTCTAACATTTAATTAATTAGGCCCATAATCTAATTACTAGTCCATTAACTTTCAATCTCACACTTGGACTAGCATTAGACAACATACTGTGCACCATGCATATATCCTTGAACTGATTAACAATAAACTTGATAGTGTGACCCAATAGGCCTCCATTACCGATGATGATCTAATCAAAGTCTGCACAAAACTCTTGGACTGCGTTGTGCAGCGAACTCGATATATGACGGACGTTTACGTGGAAAACAGTAAACTAACCTTTACATGAAGTTTATGTAATATCCTTTCATTCATGACACACTCGATTGAGCCTAGGATTTTGCTATGTGTCTATCCCAATAGCTCAACCATTTTTCTCATCTTTATTATAAGACCCATATGATCATATTCAATTACTTTAATTGAATATATCTCTTGCATTGGCCAATGACTTTATGGTCGAATAATATAGAGAAAATAAGTGCTCACTCGAAAATCTAATCGAGGAATGAATCTCATTCTTGGCTCAACTACCATTTTCATTTGTCTCATGATGCACCCAATCCAAGCCGTGTCTTGCCACTGCAAGCATTGCCTTGGTCAAAGTACAACACTCAACAAACAAAATGTGTAATGACCTCAAGTCTAAGGACTATTACATACTCCACGTACTAAGAAATCGTAGACATCTAACAAACGATTTAATAGCAGGATATACCAATACTCTCCAAAGTATTCATGTGTCCATCACGGATATCAAATATCTCGTAGTTGCGAGAACCACTACATGCTAACATATGACATATCATCAATATCCCATTCTTGATGATCATTGGTTATGGCTATTTTAGAATTATACTATATCATTGATGTCTCACAGTAAAAATGACAGTGATAATTCAAGGGAACAAATATGAGAATAACGACAAACATTAAAATAATTATTCCATTAAATGTACAAAACCCATAGATAAACATTATCTTTAATTGTGATCAAAAGAAAGTATGTCTCAACAAAGGAGTTTCTAAAACATACAAACTATAAACTCCCACTGAATCAAAGCCAATTTCCCACATGTCTAACACCCAAGCCCTCAAAATGTTTGTTGTGTTTTTCTATACACAACGGCTTGTGAAAGGATCAGCTAAGTTATCGTCAGTGGGTACTCTTTCTAATTTTACATATCTCATTTCTATTATTTCTCTAATCAGATGATATCTTCGAACATGCTTGTTTCATTTGTGGCTCTTGGTTCTTTTGCTTGCGACCGCACCAAGATTATCACATAACAATGGTATCGGACCGCTTGCACTTGGAACAACATCCAATTCTTTCACAAACTCCAACAGGGCAACCGCCTCTTTAGCAGCTTCAGATGCAGCAATATACTCGACTTCGGTGGTGGAGTCAGCAGTAGTAGTCTGCTTGGAACTGCTCCAACTCATCGCCCACCATTGAGGATGAAAACATATCCAGATCGAGACTTATAGTCGCCATGGTTTGTTTGAAGCTAGCATCGATGTACCCAACACCGATAGCTTTGGCTGCCCACCATAGACTAAGAAGTATTCTTTAGTCCTTCTAAGGTACTTAAGAATAGTCTTAACAGCTTTTCCAATGTTCCTCATCGGGATTTTGTGAAATCACATTATGTTGCTAAGATAGGCCACATCGGCCTAGTGCATATCATGGCATACATGATTGATCCTATAATGTAGCATATGAGATCCTTTTCATGCAAGCAACTTCTTTGTCATTAGAAGGACAATCCTTCTTAGACAACTTGATGCCATGTCCCATAGGAAGAAATCATTTCTTAGAATTTTCCATTGAGAAACGCCGTAGCAATTTGTTCATGTTAGTGGATTGTGACCCCAACAATCTATTAGGTCTATCCCGATAGATCTTGATCCCAAGGATGTAGGAGGCCTCACCGAGATCATTCATCATAAAGGATTTAGACAGCCAGTCTTTCACGGATTGCATCATGGATCGGTCGCTACCCATAATCAGAATGTCATCGACATATATTACAAGGTAGACAACGTTTACATTCTCGCGCTTACTATAAACGCAAGGATCCTCTTTGCTTCTGACAAAATCAAACAATTTGATAGCTCTGTCAAAACAAATGTTCCAACTCCTCGATGCTTGCTTAAGTCCATAAATGGACTTCTTTAGCATACATACTGCATTCGACCTCTCTTTGGACACAAAACCTTCAGGCTGAGTCATGTAGACATCACCTTCTAGTTCTCCATTGAGAAACACGGTTTTGACATCCATTTGCCAAATGTCAAAATTGTAGCATGCAGCTATTGCAAGTAATATCCTAATGGACTTGATTTTTGCAACTGGTGAAAAGGTCTCATCATAGTCAATGCCTTCACGTTGACTATAATCATTTCCCACCAACCTAGCCTTGTAGGTTTGTATCTTACCATCTGTATCTCTCTTCTTTTTGAAGATCCATTTGCGCCTATAGGATAGACCCCATCGGTAAGTCATCAACTAGTTCCCGGACTAGATTGAAATACATCGAGTCCATTTCGGATATTAAGGCTTCTAGCCATATCTTTGAATCGGTGCCGATAATCGCTTCATTATAGGTCTTAGGTTCATCATCATCCGATTCGACTTCATCATCTTGGTTCTCAACCATTAGATTCAATCTTTCGGTGCACGACGAGTCCTCTCGTGGCCTATCGAGTTAGGTTGTTTCAAGAAGTTCAGCTGCTCATTACGAACGTGAGTAGGTTCTTCCGTGTTGATCCGATCAACATTTTGGATATTCTCAAGAATTTCATAATGATTTTCTTGAGGTGGAGGTGGCACAACTATTATGTCATCTTGTATTTGATGAGTCTCATTGTCTTCTTGAGATGGTAGTGGCCTCTCAACGATCATTTCCTCCCAATAGATCATCAAATGCTCCCACCGAATTCTTGTTTACACCATTAAAAAATCCTTCGTCATCTGTGTCGTTTTGTGGTTCTTGAATTGCTTCAAGATCTACCTCGTTGTGACCTTGTTCCTTGGAAACATAGGAGTCTTCAAGAAACGTCACATTCCTAGAAATGATCACCTTGTGATCTCCAAGTGAGTAGAATTCATATCCTTTTGCTTCCTTTGGATATCCCACAAAATAACATTTCTCACTTTTTGATTCCAACTTATCAGTCTGCATCTTTCTAACAAAAGTAGGACAACCCCAGGTCCGCATATGTTTAAGACTTGCCATTTTACCACACCATAGTTCATATGGCGTTTTCTCGACTGATTTAGATGGAATCCCATTCAGAATATAAACGGCAGTTAGTAAGGCATGGTCCCAAAGGAATAGAGGAGACTAGCGAAACTCATCATGGATTGAACCATATCTAATAAAGTTCGATTTCTTCTCTGATACACCATTCATTTGTGGTGTCCTTGAGGTGTCGATCGACCGATTCCATGTGATTTCAAGTAATCAAGAAATTCTCGGCTTAAGTATTCTCTCCCGATCGATCGAAGACTCTTGATACTTTTACAAGTTGTTTCTCGACTTCTAACTTAAACTCTTTAAATTTATCAAGAGCCTCATATTTGTGTTTCATCGATACACATATCCATATCTTGAAAATCATCGGTGAAAGTTATGAAAGACGAATATCCACCTTTGCTTGAGTTGGAAATGGTCCACACACATCCGAGTGGATTAACTCTAGCAATTCTTTAGCTCGTAACCCTTTCCCTAAAGTGGTTTCTTAGTCAACTTTCCTTTGAGACAAGATTCACAAGTACCATATGATTCAAAATCAAATGGTGTGAGATAATCCAATTTTCTCAGTCTTGCTATCATTTTCTCATTGATATGACCAAGTCTACAATGCCAAAGATAAGTAGCATTATTCGTATTACTCATCTTAGGTCGTTTGTTTTCCACATTGTAAATATTTTGTTCACATTCAAGCATATATAAACCATTCGAAAGAGAAGCATTTCCATAAAGAACTCCATTAAGCGAAAAAGTGCAACTACTGTTTCCAAAATGGAAGGAAAACCCTTCAATGTCTAACATAGGAATGGAAATAATATTCTTCGAAATTGCAGGAACAAAATAACATTGATGTAAATCTAGTCTATATCCCGAAGGAAGATCTAATCTATAAGTCCTACGCTGTCAAAGAACAACTCGCTCCATTACCCACGCGCAGATCGACCTCCCCAGGACTCACCTTTCGGCTGTCACTTAGTCCCTGCACATTATTACAAATGTGTGAGGCACAGCCGACATCTAATACCCAAGAATGTGAATTATTTATAGACATATTTATCTCAATGACAAACATACCTGAGCTGCTACCCAATGCACCTCGTGCCTTAAACTTTGGGCAGTCTCTCTTCCAGTGCCCCTTCTCATGACAGAACATGCACTCATCCTTTGCAAATGTCGGCTTCTTTTTTTGAACCCCTCCACTCTTCTTAGGCTTGAAGACATCTGATGCCTTCTTCTTTTCTTTCTTTTGCTTTTTCTTCCCTTTGGAAGATTGAGCAGAAGAGCTCACCATGAGCACAGATTTGCCATCAGAAGTAGAGGACTCAAAAGTCTTCAACATGTTGTGAAGATCAGACAATCCCACCTTAGTATTGTTCATATTGAAATTCACTATGAAATTCGCAAATGAACAGCAAATGATTGTAAAACTAAGTTGGTTGAGACATTGGTCGGCAAGGTCGCACTAATTGACGCCACCTTTCAATTAACCCAATCATCTTCAAAACATGTTCGAGACCTTGCTCTATCATGAAGTGTACACTTGAATAGATCCCGAGTATCTCATACTCCAAAGTTTGTGCTGTAAGGCAAACATGACTTTTCAAGTGTGAATCATTTCATAAGGAAGCATGCTTTCATGTTGCCTCTGCAGTTCCAAACTCATGGAAGTCAACATGATGCCCTGAGCCGACATAGCATCCTCAACGTGCTTCTTATGAGCAGCCCTGTCAATCGAGGCATACTCAGGAGAAAGCTCATCGTGATAGTCTTGATTGGTTTGTCCAAGACATACTCAATCTTTTCCGTCCTTAAACCAAACGCAGTAACGAGCTAATCCGGATAGTTTGACCCGGTCAAACAATTTGTTTCCACCAAACATTTAAACAACATAGATGACATCGAATCGAAACGAAAATAAAGAAAAAGACCAAAATTAGAACAAAGTAAACACAGATCACAATCGTATCACTAATCAAACAAGGGTTTATTGTATTGATTAGCTCCCACTAATTTTAACATATATTGCACCCCCAAATGTAAAATACGAATTTATAACAAATATAAATCTTAGTAGTCCAAGATCCAAGTCAATATTATTACAGCCTCTGCTTTGGCTGATGACTGTAAATAATACCACTTGGTGAGCCTCAAAGCCGATTGCAACATTGATTTGTAGTGATTCAAGTCTTATATTATTATAGCCTCTGCTTTGGCTGATGACTATAATAATAATAATACTTGGTCAGTTTCCAAAACCGATCACAACAAATAAATTTACAATTCTTGGTTTATTAATCCAATTAATATGCATCCACTAATTATTTTGATCGCTTTGGCTGTTTTAAAATAATTAAGCAAATCAACCCCATCACACGATGCCAACCATGCATCTATGAATGAGCCTTTGCCTTGTCGATTTGGGAGTAAACACTTTGATGTAAAACTCTTGGACGAAAGAGGCTAGGATCCTCATACAATTATGATGGACGATGCGTTTTGTTTCAAAAACTAGACTTGTATTTAGTGGGGATATAAAAACATGTGATATTAATTGTATATTTAATATCCAATATTAAATTCAAAACAATTCTTGGGCCGCCTACCAGGCATGAAATACTGGACCACACATATTGGGTGCCGCCACCCAAACATAGTTACACTGACTACAAGTATTGGGCGCCACCCAAACATAAAAGCGGTCTCTAACTACTATAGTTAAAATATAAGCATAAAATCAAATAGCATGCTTATCACGTAAAAACAAAGAATAGGGCTCAACTAATAAATTCATTAATCTAATTAATAATTTTATTCTCTAATTAATTTTATATTAATTCCAAATTAATATAAACATTCATTTAGTATTATTATTTCTAAAATAATAATCAAATAAGATTTATTAGTCCAATTAATAAATCACCTTTTCAATTTATGCACATTAGAAGATTATATTAATTCTAAATTAATATAAATCAAACTTTATACTATTATTTCAAAAATAATTACAATACTAAAATTTATTAATCTAATTAATAAATTAATGTCCAAAATTTGGGATTAGATTTATTAATTCTAAATTAATAAAATTAATCCATGTGCATATAATTATATTAATTCTAAATTAATATAAAATAAAATTAATATTATTATTTCAAAATAATAACAATTAAAATTTTATTAATCCAATTAATAATATTATTTGTGTAATTGAAAATTAAATTTTGTCAATTTTAAAAACACTAAAACGTTTTTTTTTTTAAATGACCCAAAAATTACATAAAAAATTTGGCCCAAAATCGACATGTGCCATGCCCAACAAGAAGTTACCCAAAGCTCACAAGACGGCCAAGACGCCGCCTGTGCCCACCCCATCGCTAAAAACAGCCCATTCGCGTGAAGCCCACCGCGCGCCGGATCCAAGACCGACGACCGACCGCGCCGCAAAGAACCCAATTCAATTAGGTTTATCGCGAGAGGTCGCGCCCGCCGCTTGCCTTTCGCGCTGCCTTTCACGGCGACCATGCCGGACGCCAGACGCCAAGCGCCGCGTTTCTCCATTCCGTCGACACCGTGTCGTGCTCCGCTCGATCGGTGCTCGCGAAAGCTAAGGTCCCAAGACTCGCGCACGCCAAACGCGCGATGGGCGCGACTGACCATCGCACAAGACGCCCGACGCGGCGACGACGATCGCAACCGCACGCCAAGCATGCGGAGGAGGTGGCGGCGAATTCGGCGATGGAGACGGTTGAGCAATGGCGATTTCAATTTCCAAAATCAAACAGGTTTCCAAAAAAATTCATACAGAATAAAATTCAAAAATTCGAAAATTCCAAATTCAGAATTATTTTCGATTTTCCAGAAATCAATTTTCACATTATAATTTTCAATTACACAAAATATCTGATTTCTAAAAACAGATTTCCAAAAAATTCAAAATTTTCGAAATCCACAATTAAATTAAAACACGAATTAATTATAAATCGAGCCCCGGGCTCTGATAGTATTCGTTCTTGACAACATCTAATGCGCAGCGGAATAAAACATCAAGAACAGATCTAGATCTATAATTAAATATACGAAGAGCCCTATGAACACGAGGATCGTGACTTACGTGTTTGACAACGCTTCCAAAATTAGTAAAGCTTCCGAGCTTCCAATGGATTCGTTTCCACAACTATGGTATCCACGTGTTTTTAATCAGCCACAGGAACAATTCCTCGATGTCAAAATTGAGCGAGAGAAGCCAAGAATCTCTGCTCGATTTTGCAAGACGCGTTTCAGTAGTGTGTGTTCGTGTTCTTTTCTCACGTTAATCTCAAAGATTAACCTACATTATAAAGATAACCACCCACTACTTAGTTTAATGGGCTTTAGGCTTAATTCATTAATGTCTAACATTTAATTAATTAGGCCCATAATCTAATTACTAGTCCATTAACTTTCAGTTAAGCCGAAGCCACCGTCGCCGGAGTACCTGCCGCCTCCTTGTATGTACCCGCCACCACCCTTCCAACCTTTCTACGAGTGCCAATATTATGATCCGGGACCTCCTCGCTAATTGCTCCATTATGTAACAAAGTTATGTGTTGTTCGTAAATTAAAACATAAATATATAAAGTTTGGTTCAAATAAAAACATATTTAAAAATAAGAAATGAGAACAAATTTTCACTATTAATTTTTGAAGATGGGTGGTTGTGATTAAATCAAATTAGGCTATGATGGTAATTATAAAATATTACGGAAATAATTGTCCCTTAATTATACGGATTGTGATAACTTAATCTTGAACTATTGATTAATGACAAATGGATGACGAAAATGAATTCTTATTTATTATTTTAAGGAGGTTTGTATTAGAACTCATCCCTATTATATAATATGTATATAATTTGAAATAGAAGATGTCGTGTGTGTGTTTCATAGATCACCTCTCATCGGGTATTAGTGTGTTACCAAAAAGCTCAACAAGATTCATCTCTCTCAATCTGTCTAATTATATGTTGGAGTTGTATACTAAGAAAAAAATGGATGGATATTGAAAATTGTATGTGCTACCATTAGTTTCAATCCATTTGTGCCACGATCGCCATACCTGCCACGACCGCCATGGCCATGGTGGTTGTCATAACGCGCCAAGTGAAATATGTCATGCCATGAGGTGCTCATGGTGAAATCTATAAAACCTGCCACCGCCATCGGCCATGGCATCCCGTCATGACGGAAATTTGATAATTTTGGTTTCAATTATTGAAATATTTCTAGCTTGTTCAACAAGGTTCCTCTCTCTAGATACCGTTTGTTATAGATTTTACTGATCGAAGCTATTTTTCAAATATGCCACATGAATGAAAGGAGATAGTTAAAGTTTTGTTTTTTATTTATTTGATGACAATAATATATATTAAAATATATAGAAGAAATAATCACTTCTTTGTTCAAAAGGGAAAGCTCTTCTCCGAGAGAGCCCACACCCATAAGAAATGGGGGAGCTCACACCCCAACCCGCCCCATGAGAATGTGATGAGATAAATTACGGTGACTTAGCGGTTAAAAAGTTAATAGAATTTTTGCATAGTACTAACGATGAGTCACTCAAAAGATGGTGAAACTTTCTCGCTGCTGCTGCTAGGACTTGATCATTGGTCATTGTCCCAAATCTTCTATCTGTTAACCAACTACCCCACTAATCGCTTCTTTGTTAATTCAGTTAGTTGCCGAATATCTCACTCCTTGATCAATTTTTGCAAAAATTTAACACTATTTTCAAAATGTTTAATTTAATAATATCATCAACTTTTAGTTTATAACATATTCATCACTTTAATTGAGAGAGTGTGTTTTTAAATAGTTGAAGACTGATTGGTCACAACATTTAAAATTCTAATAATACCGCATCCGCATGGATGGAATTATCTCCAAAAGAAGAATTGAGAATAAGATGGTATGTGATCGATTACTTATTTGTTATTGCAAACGGAATTTAATAGTCTTAATATTAACAAAAACTTGGTGCTTTTGTAACTAAATTTGACCGTTTCATAATAACTATTCAATTATAAGAGGAACCAAAAAGTTCAAACTAAAAAATTGTTGTATCGAGATATCACTTTTATTATATTTTAGGTTACAAACTAATAATCTTGTACCACTCAGTTTGACATAGATGAAATTGTGAGTTACTCAATTATAAATCATTAAATAATTAATGTTACGTGATTCGATACTATTAGTTAATTTATAAATATTTAACTATGTGTTAATTAATTAAATGAAATATTAGATATAAGTCGTACCGAACATGAGCTAGCAGAAAAATGTTATGGTCCGAAATATGCGTCTTGTTTCCATATTTCACTATCAAAACGGAAGTTTGAAGTAATGATTATTATGGTTAACTACAGGCTGTAATAATATTTAAGCAAACAATAGGTCAACGTGATAAATGTAAATGTGATATTTCGGAGTTTAAACATGCATCAAATGGGCCCGTAAGATTAGTTTAATTAATACCAACTTCCCCATATATATTAATGATTATTATATGGAGATTGACACACTCTTCGTCTTTCTTTATTTCTCAACTAGGATTCACGTTGGACCAACAACGTAAGCACGACTTAACTATACTAGTTTTGAATGATTTTTTTGTTTTTTGTTTTCAATGCGAGAGAATTAATTAAGGATGTTAGTACGGAAAAGTTGTTATGGTCAATTTATACAATCTTTTTTCTGTTAAAATCATTCAATTATGTTTTGGCAAATTCTGGTATAATATATATGATCGACCTTAATTTCGTGAGGGAATTAAATACGCAAGAACACTGTGATTTACGTGGTTCGATCTATGAATAAGATCTACGTCCACGGGGAGAGAGAGAGAGACTTCGTGTATTGATAATATGAGGAGTGATTACAAAAAGTGTAGATGTCATTTTCCGTCTAATCTAGCCTCTATTTATACACAATTATGTTGACCTAGATCTCGAATATAAGATCTCCTCTAAGATAGGATCTAAATCCTATCTCTTCTAATTAGGATTTTCTTAGATAGGTCAATCTTCCGCTGCTCCCATCGTTTTAGGATTCTTCTTGGGTCGAACTCGTCGAGCCGAGCTTAATGTCGCCTATTTATATTGGGCCCAATGCTTGGGCTCGATGGTTTGTCAGATCCTATCACCCCCAAAAAAAAAAAAGACGCAAGAGAGGTCGTGATGGGTTTGGGAGTTGTAATTCACGGAGATTCGCTTCGACGAAGTGAGCGCGATCGATTTTGTTGTCGTCCTTCTATCTCGACTCGGCTTGGTGTTGCCGAGACTTTCGTCGATATCGCATCTTCGCATGTCCGGGTGCTTTTACCAAGTCATGTTATGCGTTATGCCGAAGTCTTTTTGCTGGCATCACCTGACGAGGTGTTATGCCGAGGTCGTTTGGCTGGCATCACCTGATGAGGCGTTATGCCTAGGTACCTTGGTTGTCTTCTCCTTTCGAGGCGTTATGGCGAAGTTATTGGCTGGTATTACCTACCGAGATGACGTTGTGTTGAGGCCGAACACGGGATTCTCTGACGATGTCGAACACGAGATACGGGATTTGCATTTAATGCGCATTAAATGTTGCAGCGGTTGAGTTCCCGATAAAGTGTATTATTGGGGGAATAACTTCCTTGATACGCCAATTCCCGTATCACTTTTGCCATTTCTGAATCCCGAAATTTCAAACATTCTGCAAAACTGAAAAGCGCTCAACTGTCGTCATTGTTGGTCCTGCAGAGTTGTTCGCCATCTTCCTCGATCTTACATCAAGAAAACCAGTAAGTTTTATGGCTTCTTCATCTCCTTCTAAATTTATACCTTTAAATTGCTTCCCCCTTCTGTGCGTAGAGTAGGATTCCCTTTATTCAGGGATTGTGGTAAAGTATCTTCCATTCCTTCGATGTTAGATGCCTGTGCTATAGCAGATTTTTCTTCTAGGTATTTCATTCCAGAGTATTTTGAATACGTTGTTCCCCGGATGGGTGATAGGGCTAGCGCTCCTCCGAGGGGTTTTGTTACGGTATACGAGGATAGCCTTAAAAGTGGCCTTCGTTTTCCCTATCCTTCAGATATGTCGAATCGCAACAGCTTGTTCGCCATTCCTTAGCTTCAATTAATGCCGAACTCCTTTCGGCATTTGACGGCCTGGGGTCTATGCGACGCATAACTTCCCTTTGACCTTAGGACTCGCTCTTAGGTTTTTTCGCTTAAATACGGTATGGGTGGTATTATTGTCACCTCGTTGCAATTTCAAACTAAAGACGAAGTCGAAGATCTCCAACCGCGTAAGAAATTTTCTTTGTCGCTTTCCTGGTTATTTCACCGATCGAATAACGAGAAGCTTACTGACATGGCCACGGACTACGACTTCGGTGGTTTGGAGCAATCCTTGGACAGGATCGGCTTGGTTGACGAAATCTTTTCCGAGGCTGAGCTTGCAGCAGCGGGGCTGAGCCCTCATGATCCTGCCACTTCGGTGGAGCCGGTGAAGGGTGAGGCCCTATTCTTCGACTTCGTGATATAGTTTCTTTTTATTTTTATTCTAATGGTTGTTTACTTCCTTGTAGTGAACCCGCCGGAGGAAGAAGAGGAAGGTCCGGCCCAGCTCGGAGATCCCCACTAGACGTCAAGGATTCACGAGGACTCTCTCGGAGAGTGGCGATATCCCGAAGTCTCCTTCACCCGTGCCGCTTAAAAGATTAAAGAGGATAAAGCGTGCGATCCTCGAATCCACCGCTCGCCGATCCGAGTGCGAGATCGCCGCCTCAACCCGCACTCGTATATTTCCGCGGTAGTGTATCCGCTCATACCTTGTCAAGGAATGTAATTATTGTGTCCCTCTGACCTGGTTGGTTTTTGCACACGGGGTCGAGGGTGTGGCGGCCGAGCTTGCGAAGGCATCCGGCCTCGTGACAGAGGCATCCGTCCTCGTGACGGAGTACATGAAGGGCGCCGTTGCCCAATTTGAAGGAGTGGCTCGCTATGCTCGGGAGCTGGAGGAAGAGAAGACTCTCCTTGTTTTGGATGTGTCCGGGCCGAGGCTAAGGCTCGGATCTTGCCAAGGAGGCGGGCGGCAAGGGCGCCATCGAGGCGGCGGGCTACCGAGGCGGCAATGAGGCTAGGGCTGTATGCGGAGATCGAGGTTGGCTTGATGAAAACTGAAGTGGAGGGAGCTCGACGGTGGGAGGCCGAAGTGGCGGGCTCAGAAGGGAGGTGCCGCGCTTTGCGAGAGGCTACCCTATCTGGGGTTTCTCCAGGCTGGCCGCGGGCGTGGCCGAGGTGCTGAACAAACGCAGTCTCGGACGTCATCGAGGAAGTTGCCGAGGATTACCCAGAGTTGGATAAGTCCAAATATGGGCATGAGGTAACGGAGGACGGCGCCTTGCTACGGGCCTATGCCGAGGTCCTTCCCCGCGGTCCGGGCGAACCGCCTGTTGCAGTGAGCTCGACTGCCATCGCTTTGCCGATCATGAGTCTGTCCGTGCTTGCCCGGTGGACCGTGACTCCATGCTTGACGCCTTGATGGCCGGCCTTAATAAGGGATCAGGTGAGGTGGCATCTAAGGCTTCGGAGGACGTCGAAGCTCCAAGGGTCCCCGAGGAAGTCAAGCTCCGTGGTCCCCGAGGGTCAAGCTTCCCAGAGTAAGAGGGGTTCAGCCGCCGGTCGAGGAGGTGCCAAGAAGTCAAGTCCGCAGAGGAGGTCGCCGCTTCTCAAGTCCGTGAGGGCCGAGTGGCAGTCCGAGGGCGAGCTTCGGAGGGTCAGTTGAACCCTTTTTTTTTTTTTTTTTTTTGTAGACCAGCTTGTAAATATGTCATCATTAAGATGTTGTTTTTGACTTGCCTTAAGGGCTTTAATAAAATTCACTGTTTATCTCAAGAGACTCGCCTTTTTTTTCGCCTTCTCGAAATTCCCGACGCCCCTGGTTGAATCAAATCGAATCTTTGACGCGGGCTCTCGAATTGAAAGAGATCGAACTCCTCCATATGGGGAACAACTAGACCATGTGCTTGGTGAGGCCGACACGGCTTAGGGCTGCCCAGAGAGTTGTGACGAGCCTGTGCCTCGCCTGGAGTTGGAGGAGAGGTTCGAGATCGCCACGAGAAGGCTAAGACAAGAGTGGCTGAGGAGCACTCCGAGTATGAGGAGGTCATTCGCCGAGGTGGTGGGATGACCATCCCTAAGGTCGAAGCTAAAGTTATTGAGACCGCCGTCATTGGCGAGGTACAAGCGTGAGTACGGCAAGAAATCCGGCGGTTTATGAGCGGTTGCGAATTGAAAAGATCGGAGGCATATATAAGATCGCTATTGTTCGCCAACCACGCCCGAGGAACCGCTTCAACCGGATACAGAGGTCTCTTCTTCTCGCCGGGCTTCTCCGCCCGCCAGACTTCTCTGTCTGCTAGACCCTGAGCCTTTTTCTCATGGTGGCAAGCTCAAGAGAGGCGTTCATTGCCCAAGAGACGTAGGCCACTGCAACCGAGGTCGGTGTCATCGAGAGGCCGAGGTCGCCTTAAGGGACCCGAGGTCGGATCAAGGGGCTCTTAGTATCGATCAAGGACGAGGTAGGGTAGGATTAGTATAGACGATTGTTGAATCCTCGATTTTCCAGGATCGCTCACTTTTCCCGCCCCGGACCTTCTTCGCCCTCGTAATATGTAAACCGTACACTTTGAAATAAGAATAATTTTCTTTGCTTTCGGTTGTCTTTCCAAGAACACTGTCCCTTTATTACCATAACCAATAAGAAGGTAGGTCGTCGGTCGTCCCCGTTTTCACGGAGGTATTCATCCTCGGAATAAACGAAGGTATTTCGTCTTCGTACGAAGGTAGTCATCCTCAAGGTATTTCGTCCTCGTACGGTATTCATCCTCGAAATAAACGAAGGTATTTCGTCCCCGCTTAAGGTATTCATCCTAAATAAACGAAGGTATTTCATCCTCGCACGAAGGTATTCATCCTAAATAAACGAAGGTATTTCGTCCGCGTACGAAGGTAAGTGGTTCTGTTTGGCAAGAAGTATTGCTGGGGTGGTCCCTCTTCCCAAATAAACGGAGGTATTGGTTCCTTATTTGGCAAGTTTTATCACTAGGGTGGTCCCTCACGCTGCTTAGTTCGCCCCTCGATTAAACGAAGGTAGTCTGTCCTCCTTCGAGGGTATAGTTCGTCCTCCGAAGAGGGTATATTATATTGGAGAAGAGATAGTATGCATAAGTGGCAAATTAAACATGCAAGACAAATGAAAATGAATAAAGAAAAGATTTTATTAACAAAGAAGCGAAAAAAAATGTATCAGCACCCAAGGTCGTAGACGACCGAACAGACTCAATGACACGATAGACTCAACTTTTGATACTTATGCAAAATATTTCTTCAGATGAATGATATGCCACGTACTGGGTATTTGCTGTCCGGATATATGGGCGAGCTTATACGAGCCTTTTCCGAGTACTTCTTCAACTCGGTATGGTCCTTCCCATGTGGCTTCCAGCTTACCGAGCTTTACGGCTTTGCTGATATCATTGTTTCGAAGTACGAGGTCGCCTACTTGAAATTGTCGGTATTTGACACGCTGATTGTAATACCGAGCTACTTGTTGCTTATACCGAGCTTCTCCGATGTAGGCGAGGTCTCTCTTTCTCGAGTAGATCTAGAGCGCATCGTAGATTGTCATCATTGGCTTCACGGAGAAGTGAATGGCACGGGGCTCGGCACACCGATCTCGCAGGATCACCGCCGGTTCCATATACCAAGCTCTAGGCGTTTTCTGCTTGATGTCCGAGGTGTAGTACGATATGACCATAGGACTTGCGGTAAATTTTCCACCCAATTGCCCTTTACTCGATCAAGGCGAGTCTTGAGTCCTTTCACGATTGTCGGTTGGTGACTTCGGTTTGACTATTTGCTTGAGGATGAGCCATGTTTAGTATGATTTTGTGCTTATTTTTCATATGTTTATGCATTCCGTTTCCCGTGGTTTGTACTATATATGTCGTTGTTTTGATTAGTATTTATCGTTTCGGACTTACTTGGTTTGTTTCGATGTTTTGTAGAAAAATGACATTAAATAGGACGAAATTAATCATCCAATATCTATCCTATATTGAAGAGAATCTCGATAGGAGTCCATAGGTGCAAACGGATCGCAATTCGGAGTTCGGACGAGAGAGAACGGAGCGAAACGGCGGTCGCGCCAAGGCCGCGTCCGGCGCTGCACGCGAGTTTCTGTCCGCCCAGGCGTGCGTTTGGCCTCCCCCAGCGTGGGTTTGGCCTCCTTCTCCACTCCCCAACCGGCGTTGGCCCTCCTCAGTGCGCGTTCAGCGCGACGCTTCCTCCCCAGCCGCGCTTCCCTCTTCCTTCCAACTCCCAAAGACGCGCGACGCATTCCGCAACGCCATGCCGCCCTTCCGTCCGACGCCTGGCTCCAGCCATCACCTCGCGACGTCTCGCCTACCGCTTCCGGTGCTGTGGTCAGTCCGGCGCTGGATGCTTTCTCCATTCTTTCCAGAGACGTCGCGCGTCCGGCGCTACGACGCGTCCGCACAAGCGACGCCTTCTTGTCCACTCGGTGGGCGCCGCGTCCGTATTGCGCCCAATTTTCGCTGCGCTATAAATACGTAATTAAACGCACGGAACCCTAAGCAAAACATATTCAGATTTTCTCACGCTCGGTCGCACCCGCTTTTCGCTTTATTTTTCTTTTCTTTTCTTCTTTCCTTTTCCTTTAATTATTTTGTGCTTGGATTAGCAAGTGGATTGTACGATTCCGGATATTTGGAAGACGAATTTATCTATGAATGGTTTGTAAGTTTTTTTGATTTTAATTATGTCTATGTAATTGGAATTGGATGAATTTCTACTATGAGATGAATTATTGTTTTGTTGAGAAATATATATTGGATTGTTCTTGTCTTGAATCGTGATTAATTGTGTTGTTGATTTGCGAATTCCTCATCCTTATAAATTGTTTATTTTATGATCTTCATGCATGGTGTTCGAAAGAATAGTGTAGGTTGATTGTATGCTTATGTTTGATTATGAAGATATGCGAGAGCGATTTATATTAAATATAAGTTTGACAATGAAAGTGATCGAGAGATTGGTTTGTTGTCAATAAATGATATATGTGGTTAGGGGTTTTGCTATCGTGTGCCTTACAATAAAATATCCTTCGTAGTTGATGGTTGGTTGATCGAGATCCCCATCATTAAGTTCGAGTTCAACGCCGACGTAATCGAGATTAGTTAGTGTTGACCGTTTGGTGAGGCGTGGGTATTTTATGCATTGTGTACCGGTCCTTGATTTATTAATTGTGAGGATAGATTCGAACCCTAGAACTCCGCTCCAATTCCGTATCGTCAATTCCTATTGTTATCCAAGTGCATCCGCTTTCTCGCTTTATTTTATTTCTAGCTTTCGTCCTTTTCGTGACACCCCCCATGTTAGACGTTAGTTTTTCTTTTTCTCGCTCGTGTTTGACATAAAATCGTAGCTCATTAAGCATTCCTCGAGAGATTCGACTAGGGTCGACCTTACCATTCTATAAGGACCTCGCACTATCATGAGCTTAATCGAAAAGAACAATTTGGTTTGAACAAGCCACCAAGTGAACTTCGGATCCAAGCTCTTGACACCATTCTTGAATACTTTATCCGTGAACCGTGTCCCATTATCTCAAATAAGGATATGAGGGATGCCGAGCGACACACGATGTTTTTCCAGACGAAGTTAAGGCGTTTTGCTCGTGATTTTTACCAGAGGTTCGGCTTCCATCCACTTCGTAAAATAGTCGATCGCGACAATTAGGAATTGAAACCGCCCCGAGCTTTGTAGAAAGGACCTACGATATCGATACCCCATTGCATAAATGGCCAAGGACTTTCCATGCTTGCGAGGTCAGTTTGGGGGAGCTTGCACGCTTCCATGGATTCGCACCGGACATTTCTTCACGAGGTCGATTGAGTCCTGGAACATTGTTGCCAATAGTATCCCCATCGCATGACTTTCTTCGATAGGCGGGGTCCGATGTGACTTCCACATGATCCTTCATGCATTTCTCGAATACGTAGTCGGCTCGGTTCTGACCCAAGCACCTTGGGAGGTCAAGATATGATTTTCATAGAGAATTCCCCGCCCAAAGGTATATCGTAGAGATTTGCTCAAGATTTTTCGAGCTTCGAGCTTATCATGTGGTAGTTCGCCTTCTCCGTACTCTCGAAGCGAGTCATCCAATTGGGTCGCGCCGAGACTACGCTGACCTCGGCGCCATGACGTGATCGCCTATGCTTCATTTTGGATTTATTCTACGGACGGGCTAGTTGATGACGAGGCTAATTTGCTCAAGATGTCAGCTCGGCGATTTTGCTCCCTGGGATGCGAACCATCTTGAAGTGTGAGAAAGCTTTTTGTAGGCTTTTGGCTTTTTCAAGGTATTTCTTCATCCCGTTGCCTTTTGCCTCGCACTTTCCCATCATGTGGCTTACTATGACTTGAGAGTCACCGTGAACTTGCACAACTCGTATCCAAGTTTTGAGCTAGCGAAGTCCCGCAATTAAGGCCTCGTATTCCACTTCGTTGTTCGTATTTTTGAATGTGAACCGGTGCGTGAGGTGATCTCGCCATCGGTCCTGGGAGTAGGACACCGCCCACTCCCGACTTCCCGAAGCCCGCCAACGAGACTTGCCAGCAATCCTCGGTGTTTTATCTATTGGTTCGTTCTTGGCGTTGCTGTCTCGACACGGACTCGGTGGCTTCGCCGGCGGTTAGCCTCGACAAGAAAGTCTGCTAAGGCCCGACCTGATGGCTTGGCGTGTGCAAAAAGATATATCGTGTTCGCCTAGTTCAATTGCCCACTTCGCAATTCTCCCTGAGGCTTCAGGCTTTGTCAATACTTGCCGAAGTGGGTGATCAGTGAGGACTTGTATGGGATGTGCATGGAAGTATGGCCGTAATCTTCTTGCGGCATTTATTAATGCCAGCGCGAGCTTCTCCAAAGGTTGGTACCTTGTTTTCGGTCCTTTCAATGCTCGGCTGATGAAATATACGGGAAGCTGACGTCCTTCCTCTCGTACCAAAACTGCGCTTATGGTTTCGTCCGAAGCAGCGAGGTATAAGGAAAGGACTTCTCCTTCTTTCGGGACGGATAGAGTAGGGAGTTCGACGAGGTAGTTTTTGAGATCTTCGAAGGCGGACTTGTGTATGTCATTCCGTGAGAACTCCCGAGCCTTTTGAGTATTTTGAAGAATGAGTCGCTTATCCCATGCTTTCGAAAGGAACGGCCGAGCGCTGCAATGCACCGTCAACTTGTGTACGTCGTGGATTGTCTTTGGCACCGTGATCTCCACAATGGTTTGAACCTTGGACGGATTGGCTTTTAAACCCTCTTGTGAAACCCAACACCCCGTAATTTTCCGGATCGAACCGCGAATGTGCATTTTGGGGTTCACTTTAGGTCGACCTTTCGAGTAGGCCAAGGACGATCCCGAGGTCGGCAACACATGCGGCTTCCTCAATGCTCTTCGACGACGATGTCATCTACGATACTTCTACATTCCGTCCTATGCAGTGGTCGGAATATTTTGTCTACCATTCTTCGACAGTGGCCCCGCATTCTTGAGTCCGAATGGCATCTTCTTGTATACGAAGACCAAGTCCGTAATGAAGGCTGTTTGGGCTGCGTCTTCGTCGTCCATCAAGACTGGTGATATCCTTTGTACAGTCCGTAAAGTCAAGACTTCGCATCCACCAAAGCGTCGACCTTTTATCGATGTTGGGAAGGGGGTAAGAATCTTTAGGGCAATTTTTGTTGAGATCGGTATAATCGATGCACATTCGTCACCCTCTTCCGCCTTTCTTCACCATTACCGGGTTGGCTATCCAGGTCGGATACTTGACTTCGAACAGTATGCGTGCCTTTAATAATTGCTTCACTTCGTCGTGGATGACTTGATTCCATTCGGCTGCAAAAATCCATTGCTTTTGCCGAACTGGTTTTACATTATTGTCAATGTTGAGACGGTGTGTGATGATAGATGGTGAGACCCCGGTCATATCAAGGGACGACCAAGCGAACACATCTCTGAATTCCCTTAGGAGTCGGATTATCTGTTTCCTTAATTGAGGTATACCGGTAGAGCCAACTTTTACGACCTTGAATGGCTCGCCTTCATACAATGCGACCTCCTCAACCGAAGTTATCCGGGGTCGCGACGCCTTCTCCTGCCCAACTCCTCGGGTTTCTTTGATTGCTATGCTTGCGGTTGCCGGGGTGAAGTCCCCGCACCTCGTGGCGACCTGCATGCATTCCTTAGCTCGCTCGTCTCCCGGATCACGGCTATCCCTCCTTTGTGGGATTTTCATTGTCGTGGTAGGTTGAGCACACCACCCTCACCGCATTTAGCCGCCTTACCCAAGTATAACGTTGTATGGCGAACGGGCACCGACCACGAAGAACCGCACCACTTTGGTAGAGCTCGCTCGGTGCCCTTCCCTCTCGTGACGGCAAGTCGATCACCCCGTCCGGGCGTGTCTCTTCCTGCACGAAGTCTGGAGTGGTAGTGGGGGCGCGAGGCGCGCTTCCTCTACTCCTAACTTTTCAAAGCATTCTTTGAAGATGATGCTCACTGACGCGCCATTGTCGATATATACACGCCTTACCAACTTGTTGGCGATCATCGCTCGATCACCAGCAAGGCCCCTGGTGGGCACCACCGTAGGTACGGGGTCTTCCTCGGAGAAGGTAATTGCCTCGCCCCTCCCGAATCTCTTGTTGATGACTCACTGGTATGGGGACTTCGGGCCTCGGCCTTCAGGGAGGACTTCGTAACTCCGCGTGGGAGACCCGTGATGGTGGAGATGACTTCGTCGTACTGAGGTTTGTCATCTCCTTCCTCGTCTTCACCGCGCTTCGTCTTCTTGTGAGGGGCACAATTCCCCCTTCTCGCCTGTTTCCTCTTTTTCTGACCTCGATGAGGGGCCTCGTATTGGCCAGCTCGTCGGTCTTGTCCTTTGTACCTTTTCAGGACTCCATCCTGTACCAGTATCTCGATCTCTCCCATGAGATCTCGGCACTCCTCTGTGTCGTGCCCGTAATCCTCATGGAAAGAGCAGTACTTATCCTTGGTTCGGCGCTTTAACCCTCCTGTCATTGGTCAGGGCTTCTCAAACATATCCATGTGGAGTTCGTATATTTCTGCCATTGGCTTTGTCAAATGAGTATATTGGGGTTGTTCCGAGGTAGTACGCGGTCCTAGTCCGACTCTATGGGCGACGATTCTTTCGTGGCACTTCGTCGCCTTGGCCCCGGCCTCCCGTCCTCGCCTCCTTCCTTTATCAGAGGGTTGCGCCTTTTCTGCTTCGCGCTTCTTTCTATCAGCCTCGTCCGCCTTGACGATCTCTTTATATAAGGCCCCAGGCAGGATGCCGTTTTGGAAGGCCGAGATGATAAGGAGATCATTCACGTCTTCGACTTTCAGGCACTCCTTATTAAACCTGGTCATAAAGTCACTAACGGACTCGTCTCGACTTTGCCTTACGGTAAGGAGGTGTGCCGACGACGTCTTTGACTCAGCCTTCTGGAAGAACCTTCGATGGAAGGTCGCCATCAGGTCGCGATAGGAACCAATGCTTCCGGGAGGCAGACTGTCGAACCAACGACGGCGTTGTCGACTAGTAGCTCCGGAAGAGCTTGCACATGTGAATAGTGTCGAGACATTGGTTGATCATATTGTCTTTGGGCCGAGAGGAAGTTCTACGTCCCTTAGTCCGTCATAGGGGGCTATGCTCGGCACCCGGTATTTGTCTGGGAGCAGGGTGTCGAGTATTTCATTTGAGAATGGAGTAACTATCTTCCGCATCCGTCGGGCCGCCCTCCGAGAGTGGAGTGGAGTTCGCCGATCGAACTCGCTTTGGTAACTGTGATCGCCTCGCGGCGGTCGCGACGCCCTTTCCGTGCTGTTCGCCCTCGCGGTTGGTTTGGGCCCCAACTCGCAGAGGTATGAGCGCCCACGACTTGATCTTTGGGGATCCACCTCGTTGTGGTGCCTCGTGTTTAGACGAGGCTTGACGTTAATTTCTTTGGGATGCGCCGACCTTGTGCTTCGCTAAGGTATCGAGAAAGCTCTTGTTTTTCTCAAGAAACCCTTCGACGACGTCTTCAAGGTTTATCCGCGGAGCGGAGGTGCTCCTTAGTTACTATTGCGATCTCATTCGCTTTGATATCCGACTTCTTCATGCAAGATCGATCGCCTCGTTCGTCATCGTTTGACACGACCTTCGGGTTGGTTCTCTGGCGGGTTTTTCCCGAGCCGAGCTCGGCGTGCCGGCCGCCGTTGTTGCGGCGGCGACCACTCGATGCGTGACTTCTGGTATGCATTATCGTGATTGATTCCCTGTAAACGATGGTTGATCGAAAACACAAAATTTCGGTTCCCACAGACGGCGCCAGTGATCGATCTTAATTTCGTGAGGGAATTAAATACGCAAGAACACCAGGGATTTACGTGGTTCGATCTATGAATAAGATCTACGTCCACGGGGAGAGAGAGAGGCTTCGTGTATTGATAATATGAGGAGTGATTACAAAAAGTGTAGATGCCATTTTTCCATTTAATCTAGCCTCTATTTATACACAATTATGTTGACCTAGATCTCGAATATAAGATCTCCTCTAAGATAGGATCTAAATCCTATCTCTTCTCTAATTATGATTTTCTTAGATAGGGCCGAATCTTCTGCGTTCCCACTGTTTTAGGAGTCTTCTTGGGCCGAACTCGTCTGGGCCGAGCTTAATGTCAGGCCTATTTATATTGGGCCTGATGCTTGGGCTCGATGGTTGGGCCGTATCCTATCACTATACATTTTTCCAGAATTCCACAAGAAAAATTGACGGGCTCGTCGATTTGGGGATTTCTTGCGAGGATCAATAGATTTGGCATATTTTAAAACTCTGTATTAATTACTAATAATAAAAATCAAATTACTAAATATGAATAGAGAACTTAATATAAGGAATTAGTTGAGCCGGCCTGCCAAAATACTAGTAACAAAATGAAAATATAACAAACGGCTACTATTGATATTTCTAGTTGGACACATTCTATCGAGCATTGCATCCGAACTGCATGTTTTATCCGAGCTTAAGTATTTTGTACTCTCAGATGTGTTCATGGAAATCATATATTGATTAACCAAATTGACTAGGGGTCAATATTGCTTTGTCTTGAAGTTAAGATAAATCATCTGGAGCGGCCATCGATGATGGATATGTTTCCTTAACTATTGTTGTGATTGGATTCCCACATAATTTCAAATGAATGTCATTTGGTACATCAATATTTGTAAATCCGTGGTTAGCTCCACCAAAAAGACCATCCCATACTGCTGTCACCTAATCATAATTTTTTTGTAATTCAATTGCTTCAGAATATCCTTAACCTAAGAGTGCTCTAATTAGTTATTATTTTTATCTTTCTTTGTTGTACAGAATATCCTTACCCTAAGACCAACGAAAAAGGATATGTTCACATAATTTGCATTACTAAATGTGTAATTTTATTTCACACCCACCAACTTTAACTATGGATAATTAACAATCTCGTTCATATATAATATGTCATAAATTATAAAAAAGACAACAAACCTGATGTCTCTCCTTTCCGAAAATTGAAGTGAAAGTTATTGATTCTAACGTATCAAATTGAAAAGTGTGTTTTTAATTATAAAAAATGGACAAAATTATGGGTGTGAAGTGTAACTAACCCACAAAATGTATTGAATAGTTATAAATAGGTTCTTCAAAATTCCACACTTTTGAATCGACGGATTCCTCAAGTTTTAAAAATAAAATAAAATATCTTTAGTTAATTGAGTAATTTAACTTAGTATTCAATAATAATTGAATCTATACGTTTTTATTTTAGTTCAAACTGGCATAAAAAAAAGACGTCTCTCCTTTCCAAACCTCCCCCTTAGTTATTCTTCCCCATTCCACTTGAATATCGGCTCCCAATATTTCCCCCATTGTGTCTGCTTAAAAAATACAAAATATTTTAAAGTAAACATGCACCTTAGTTTGTGTCATATAGTGAAAATTTTACATTATAAGTATATATTATAAATTTTGTATGTAGTCAAATTTAAATATTTAAAAATAAAATATTTGAATTATATTAAGATAAGTATATTCGAAACCATCCAAATCAATCACAAACATTTTAAAACGACAATGTTCGACTTCAAAGCCATATACCAATTGAGACAATGAATAATATATTGTGGCAACTACCCTTCTAACTAATTCCAATTTTAATTCATCTGATATATAATAGCCAGAATTTTAAAATAAGTACTCGTGCAAGGAATGCACAAGTTCAGGTCTTTTTAATTTGGAAATCAATCCAATTCAAATACAATGTACTCAATCAGCGTACTTATATATGACACAAATGATTTTACAACGTTTGGTTTTAATTCAGAAGGCCAACAGAAAAACCCAAAACGTGTTTGGAAAATCTATAGATACAGAAAATATTGAAAAGGAACAAAGAATTGTATTTTGGAAGAAAATACACAAAATATTAGCATACCGTCTAATCTTGGAGTATGTTTAATTGCTATTAGCTAATGAAGGCTGCCCAACTCCTTTGTATATGTGTCACACAGTTGATGTTTTATTCCCACCTCTATCAGCTCTACTAGACCTCTTTCAACTATGGTTATACAAATATTAAATCCGTAACAATAGAACATTGATAATGTGTGCATAACATTCACTTTTACCATAATATTAGTGTCACAACCCTACTACTTAATTAGGTAATTAGGCCATAACGTGGGTTAAGAAAGATCTTTTGATAATCAATAGTAACAATTGTGACCAATAATTCATATCAATAGCAATGTATGACCTCAACTTTTATCATGAAGTAATCAAACATTTATGGTTCAAAGAAGTGGAATGGAGTTTGACAAATGTTGATTTTAGGTTCTCAAACCATAATAAAGGATCAAATGAAGAAGAAGAACAGAATAACCAATATAAAGAATGCACATTTATCCAACTTCGACTAGAAAGAAAAATAATATAATACACTTATATATATATATATATATATATATATAGGGGTTGGTTATAGAGAGAACCACCTCTTAGATAAGAACTAAGAACCAATAACTACCGTTAGATTAAGTAAGATCGGACGACACATAATTATTTAATGATAAAAATAGTCAAATCCCTAAATTTTCGTTATTTGGATATTTCACATTTATTTTTCGTTGTTCATATAATTCATGTTGTTATTCATATAATCATAGTTCTTGTGCATGCTATTCATTCCAATTCATTGTTATGTTCATGTAATTCATGGTGTTATGCATATAATTGTAGTACTTATGCATACGAGAATAATTACGAAAATCAATATACAAATCCCTTGATTTTAGGGCTAAACGGTTATCATTAAATTATGAGGATAATTAACTATTTATAATTAATATTGACCATTAGATTATAAAAATGAATGGACCACATTAGTTCTTAGTTCTCAAAAAAGTTGGAGTTCTCATTTGATCCACTCCCTATATATATATATATATATATATATATATATATATATATATATATAGTTGGGTTCCCGTAGTACCCGATCCCCAGATAGTATGTAGTACTCAATCTAGACCACACATTTTGAATATGTGGACGCACCACAAGCCGACACGTGGCATTCCCTTTTCATTTATTTATCTTTTTAATTTTCGTAGCGTAATATTGGGCAAAATAAAACTTAATCTTCTCATTCTTCTTCTTCTTCTTCTTCCTCCGATTTTCTTCATCTTCTTGAATTTCTTTACGGCGGGTGACGACGAGCGCGATGGTTGCGGTGTGACAAAGAACGACGGTGGCGAGGCGACATCAACGGTGTGAAGCATAAGACAACGGATTTTGAAAGATAAAAGAGAGGAAAAATAAGATTTTGAGAAGAAATTTGAGAGATTTGTGAAAAAATGAGATGTGGATTTTCAAGGATTGAGAGACATGGTGGTTATTGCAGAGTTTACGTGAAGTTCGCGTAATCGGAGAAAGAAGCTGCAAAACGCGGAGAAGGATAATGAGAAATTTTGCTGTCGAAAATGAAGTATGCATGCTGCATAACGTAAAAATGCATACCACAAAACGTCAACATGCATTCTTTAAAACGTAGACATGCATACTAAAAATATAAGCTCAGATATTTTCTAAAAAATATGCATATTATAAAACAATAACATGCATACGATTAAACACAAACATGCATGCCACTTAAACACAAACATGCATGCTTTAAAAAGAAAATCATAGGTTTCTCATTCACTATATCTCTTTATATCTCCTCCAATATACACAAACACTTATCTTATTGATCATTTGTTTTCTTTATTCTTAATCATATGTTTTCTTCGAATTATGAAGTTAAGTAATAGATCTAAACTTGAGAATAAATTTGAGAGAAATCAATCTCATATGCATTTGTGTTCAAGATTATGCGCTTTATGTTCAATCGTATGCGTTTTCTATATAACAATATGCATGTAGTTTACGGAGAAACAAATCTCATGTATTTTTGTTAACACGTATGCGTTTTATATTCAAAGATATGCGCTTTGTGTTCAAACATATGCGCTTTCGGCTTTAAAACATGCATGATTTGTTTTCGCAATCACATAACAAAGCAAATTACTAATCTACCCTTACTTTTGTGAAAATCAGCGAAATTAAGCTTAAAAAGTCCGAAAAAATCTCAACCATAGGATCTATGGGATGAGTGGATGAGATTGAGTACTACATATTATCTCAGGCTCGGGTACTATTTGATCCCTCCTCTCTCTCTCTCTCTCTCTATATATATATATATATATATATATATATATATTATATGTACATATATATTATATGGATCCATGGACGGATCTGAATCGGATCCGATCTCGTAAATCGAGATCCGATTCAATTTTAAAGAATGGACCGGATCCGATCCGCATCGATCGGATCCTATTTTTGAAGATCCGGATCCCGAAAATGGATCTCGGATCTACGGATCCGTCCAGTCCCAAATCCATTGCCATCCCTAGTGGGTGTTCATCCGTGTGAATCAAAAGATAATACTGACATTCATGTACATTGGATCTCAGCGATCGAGGTGTTATAATTTACATATTCAAGCCAGAAGAGAAGGCTCGACAAAAGAGTAATTGTTTACATATTCTAGCAAAATGCAACATATTCAAGTGTTTGCAGCGGAATCGTATGAGATGCATATATGATGATATGCATTCAAGGTTACGTATATTTACATTGTCAAAAGATTACTCTGCTCAACACATCATCATTGCAACACCAGCTCAACCTACACATCAAAAACGAATATGCAAGACTGAGTACTAGGTACTCAGTGGACATATGCCAAATACTTTGAATAACATATATTGAAATGCCCATCACAATAACACACAGGGTTTTATTGGAAATGCATGTCCTTACTAAATATTTTTCATTTTCATAAGATTGTCCGGAAGGACCATTTTCAGTCAGCATGATCCCTATCTGTAACATATGCACCGGGAAGGTGGCCACCTCCCACGGACGCTGTGATCGGCCGAGAACTTTTCAGCATACAATCACCATAATTTACACGTTAATCCGTACTAGAAACCTTCGACTAGCATAGGATTCGAATTCGATTATCATTCATAGTTGGCAAACCAACACATATAGGATTCACACATAAACACAAATATTGTGGCGCGCAGTCAATATAATCAAATACTTCATATCACTTGATTCCAGTAAAGCATCATGGATGAAAAATTTAGGTTCATCGTTTCGTAAGAAAGCCCACCTGATATATACTTTTAGCCACACAGCGTACTTCTCATTTCTCTTCTTCTGTTACCCTCGTACTTTACCTTTACGTAAAAGAAAGGTTTGGTACTTCATTTGGTTCTTAGACAACGTCGATTATCATCAACGAACTAGATAACTTTTAATCTCTTAGGATTTTGCATCATCATTATTGAATAAGAGATATAAAATATCTCAATTTGGTTTCACCTGGTCATAGTGGAGCTACTATTTTCGTCCATTATTATATTTTCTTATCAGCTTAAATTTCTTATTTATTCTTAAGCTTTGGGACAAGCTTATTCATAAACATCGAATCACATTAAAATTTTAAGTCCTCGTTTCATTTCTTGTAACTCATGAATACGAAGACGTATCGAAAATTCAATGGTTGGATCTTGAAAAATTGGAGCTTGAATTTTCAAAAATTTTAGTGTGTGTAGTGTGTGTGTTGGACGAAAATATGGGAGAAAAATTGAAGAAGGTGAATAGTAGTATATATATAAATATCCACAAATTTTTCTATTTTATTTTTCTTTTTCTTTAATGGTGTTTATTCACTATAATTCTAGAGAATTCTTTTTCTTTCTCCATTTTTCATTTTCTTTAATTATAGTGAATAATCCTTTTTCTAGAAAATTCTCATTATTTCTTTCTAGAAATTAATACTAATGTTATAAATACATACTGTTAATCCATACCGTTTCGATTTCAAAACTCAATTTCTGATAAAATGTTCTCTGCTTGAAATTCTCTTTTAAAACTCAAATAACATAATATAAATATCAAAATTTGATTATAAAAACTTTTTTTGCTTCAAAAACCATTTTGGGTATTCTGCCGACGATTCGGGTTTATACGGCAAACATATGTAACAAAGAGTAAAAACTCTGAAATTTGAAAACTCTGACATCAAGACTTCTATGAATACATATCTATCATCTTAAGACTTTTGAAATCAAAGTCTTCTTATTCTTGACAAGTCCTAAGAATCTTATTTTAGGTTCTATCTTCTCGACTCGAAGCTTAACTTAAAAGCTTCTAGCTTAGACGATTCTTTCTTAAGGATGCAATGCCCTTCTTATAACTCTTAATCATGAGCTAATCTCAGCTATAGGAATGCGGGGTATTACAATTAGTGTGCTTACCTTGATATAAAATATAAACGTGCCAATTGCGATGATAGATAACAAAATTGTCATTTTCAACTATTTTTCTCATTAAAATAGACTATCTCAATTTATAAATGGAGTAATCAATTTTATATAGATACTACCAGTTAAAATTATATTTGTAATAATTGGCACATGTCATTGTCACAAACCCGATTAAAAATTGAATAAATTATAAACCTAGTGTGTGATGGTAAAATTACAAAAAATAATTAATTGTGAGACACTAAAATCGAACTGTCGGACTACATTATTGTTCGCTCCATATATTTGCATTCACATGAAATAAACTGTAATAACCCGAAAATTTTAAAACTTTTATTAGTGATGTTTGAATCACTTATTTGTGGTTCTTAGACCTTAATTATGTTTAAGGAAACCAATGAAACGAATTAGAATCGATTCGAGATCGAATAATAAAGAAATCAAAATCGATAACTAATCCCACTAGGATTAGGATTTTCGAGTAGCCTGAACATAGAATGAAAGATCGAGAATGAATCTCCACTAACGGATTTCATTTTAGAATCCTCACACGAAAACATGTGAGAATGCAAAGAATGAGAATTTTCAGCATACTTGCGGTCGATCTTAAAAACACTATTTACTGAGTTTAACAACTTCCGGTCCGTGCTAATCATAATAAATAGTGATAACAACCAAAATCATGAAGGAATAATTTATTATGAATTTAGAAATTATAAGAATCAATTTAAGGGAATTCTCAAGAACTTAACCGAACGCCGGTAAAATATACTGGAAAACCCTAATTTGATCCGAACGACCAAACTCAAACCGAGGGTCTAAATCAATAAAATATGCTTTATAAGACTTAAATTATTTAGGAAAGCTCAAAATTCAAGAGAATTTTGAATGAACATATTTTTAATCGCCGGACTTAGTTTTCCGCGATAACTCGGAATTGACTTATCGAACGACGTCCGAACATCGTGAAATTTTATGAACATTAAAATAAGTCTTTTAAAGGCTATTTAATAAGATAGAACCTTAAGGTTCCGAGAAATCGATCGAAAGTGCGTTAAAACTTAAAGAGTCAGTATTAACATACCAAAGCGGGTAATTTGACCAATCCACCTCCCAACTACCACCAAGACCACCCCAAAATGGGAAATGACAGCCATTAGGTCTGCCATAACAAGGAAAAACGTCCAAGAGCAGCCCATTTCACCCTTTCACATTTTGCTCTCATTTTCAAATTTCTCTACACTTTTCAAACCCCAACTCTAAATCCTCCTTTCCAACCTCTCCCACACTCAAATAATCCTTCTAAGACCATATTAAGGTATTATTCATCATCCTCTTCCATCCTAATGGAGTGGAATATTTATTTTGAATTTTGGGTTTAAAACCCTAGTTTGCTCCCATTTATTTTCGTGACTTTAGAGCTCCAAATGCTCTCGAGTCGTGAATGATAGAATGATGTTCTAATGGCTCTGTAAAATTTCATAATTTTTGGAGCATGTTTATTTTTTCGATTTATGCTTTATTTATTTTTAAATATGTTAAAGCATGATTTTGTGAATGTTATTTGATATTGTTACTTGATAATGTGTTATAAGCATTTATAATAAATATCATAATTTTTACGTAATTTTGGATTTTTTTTTAAAAGGTCCGAGAGTTATTGGCTTATTTTAAGCTTTGATTTTAATTTTTTTGTGGAAAATAGTTGAGATATGGTGTTTAATATATGATGCGAACATCATATATAAATCTTGGATTTATGAAACACATCTCCTATTTTTTTTAAATGGCGAATAGTATATATATATATATATATATATATATATATATATATATATATATTTGTTGTTTGATTTTTGGTTGAGGAAAATAGTTGAGATATGGTGTTTAGGGTATGATATGAACATCATACATTAACCTGAATTTATTCAAACACATCTCCTATTTTTTTCTTAGAACCGTGGCTTATACATATATATGTAGTCATTTATTTGATTTTTATTGTTGAAAATAATAGGATGTGTAATATTATGAATATTGGTAAATACTTGGTGTTAATATTACATGCTATTACATATACAACCATATTGTGAAAGATTGAAATTTTGAATATGTATATGTATATACATGTGAATACCGAAAATAAATAAGGATGAAAAGCATGGGTTTAAATTTTTAATGCATGATATGAAGTGATATTTCATGTTTAGTATATAGTATAAGCATGAAATAATTTTGTGGAATTTATTGAACACCAAAGCTTGTTGATTTGAAATTGCCGAAAATTACAAAGATTTTAACCTATGGTTTAAAATTTTATATGATGATATTGAGTTGATAATTAAATTCTATAGTATGATAGGAGTACAACATGATTTTATTGGAATTTATTGGATACGTATGCTAATTGTTGCTAATTATCGAAAACGAACGTAAATGGCTAAGTATGAGTTCGTTTCTAATGTTAAATGATGCTATGATAGTTAATTATAAACTTAGAATGAGTGGTTGTGATTAGGGTGGATGAATGAAACACTTATGCACACTTACACAATGATTGTGTATTGCATTAGAAATTAGGGTTTTCTAATGCTTAGCATAGTTTATGTTGTGTATGGTTTTGTCGATGTTGAATGTTTATGTTTATGTTGAACCGACAAACCAAAACCCCGAACGTAAACAACATAATACTATATGAACGAGAATCCAAAAGAAATCGACCAATTTCGATAACTTAAGATGGAATAAACAAGAATCGAAGTTAGATACGAATTAGGGTTTTTATTAATGAAATGATACCCACACGTGAGTTCCTATGTTAGAAAAACCAAGAGTCGAGCTACCACGTTAATATTCAATAACGACAACTCAATACGACATTAGTCGGGCGTAAACACAACTCGATAATGAATAACGATTATACGACATATGTAACCTCCGGCGAGTTAAGTTAAATAGACAATGTCGTAATGTGTAAGCAACGATTCGAACACATGATGTCGATCCTTATGTCTCAAAAGCCGAGTTAATATTCCCGAAGTACTCCATTTAATCTTAAGTACTAATTACTTACATGATGGCATATGTCCACTTGATTTGTAAGTCAACATTCCTCTTTAATTATCGTGCTATCGACGACAAGTCGTCATAACCTACTAGGGACGTAACTATAATTGTTAAGTCTAGTTAGTGGCTTGAGAACTTCCTAATTTACCAATCATAATTTGATTATCGATAACCTATAACGTAATAACGTTATAATAAAACTAAGGTTAAGAGTCACGGATAGACTCGGATTATGTAATTCATAATTGAAGTTCACCTATGGACGATGAGGTAATATAGCACGAGAATTGGGAATGTAGGATAATAGAAATTATCTTAAAACAATCACATTAAATCATAAAGAAACCCTAATTGGGAACTTTAAAGTCGTAATTTATAAACGACCATCGATCGATAGAAAGAACCTAAGAACGGCTATTTTCTTATGAAGGGTTCGATCGGGCGTAGTTGCTGAGGAATGATACTCACCCCCTTTCATTTAGAACCACTAAGCTTTGGATTAGCGGTGGGCTTTCTTGAAACAAAATGTTATGCATATCTCAAAGCATGTTTTACAAAGCTTAATGAAATATTATCACATGAAATGTTATTGAGCGCCAAATGTTTATGTTTTGTTGTTATCCTATCCGAGATTGGAATATCAATGTGGTATGTGAATGTGTTGGTCCACCAACGTTAAAAAGGGTAACGATCGGATCCGACTTAGTTGAGGACTAACTCGGATTGTGTACACGTTGTGACTGTGTGTTAAGGTTAGCTACCTCGACCGGTCACGGCGACTATGTGTAGGTGGCCACTCCATAGTGCGTGAATGGAATGAATGAATGAATGATCGATATGGAAACAACGTGAATGAAATAGTCGCCCGACGCTTTTGGAAAACGATAAAATATTTGATAGGCATGAGTCTTTAACTAAAATCCTCATGCGCTATTGTGGGCGATTAATAACTTTTGACAAAGAAAATGTTTTCGCAACGAGTCCATCGAGTACTTTTGTACTTAGCCCGCATCTCGTTTTTGATGTGCGGGTTGAGCAAGGATCGATGATAGGTGCGGTGGTGCGAGTAGCGACTATTTTTGATGCTTAATTAGAAAGGTTTCTAGAACCTTGGGCATGCATCGTCATATGCATGTCCACATGCTTATTGCTGCCTAACTCGATATTATTAACGTTTTGATTATAGCGCTTTTCAGTATTGAATTGAGGTCGCCTCGTACTTTAAATTCGCCTTTGATTGGGCTATGTGGACCCCGAACCCTTTTCGACAAGTCCTTCTAGGACTTGAGTTGGTATGGACTGTTTATTCCTTTTTACTTATGCATTATTAAGTAGTTGATTGGTTGATTGCCTTGATTAGTTATGTTTATTTCCGCTGCTTTATCATACCGGTGACGATCCATATGATCCGTACTTCATTGGAAAGTCGGGTCGTCACATAAACAGTAAAATTTAAGATAACAATAAGTCACATGAATAAATAATAAAATTAATTTGAAAACTACTCACGCCATTTCGTTTAATCAGATCAAAAGCTTGTTCAAATCTAATCCCACAAATCTTGAATATTCAATTGCATGCTTTCTTGAATATCTATTAGAAATTGACAAGTGATGCAAGATAGTCTTGATCTACTCGCAACGTGCTCAATCGAGGAATCTTGTAGTATTAATTAAATTATAGCAGCTTCCTTCATATGTCGTGGAGTTTCGACGTGCATCAAATTAATGGGAAGTTTGAAGTAATGATTATTATGGTTAACTACAGGCTGTAATAATATTTAGCAAACAATCAGTCAACGTAACGTGATATTTCGGAGTTTCAACATGCATCAAATTAATGGGAAGTTTGAAATAATGATTATTATGGTTAACTACATGCTGGCTTTTGGCCGCATGATTAGGGACGAGCAAAATATCCGAAATCCGAATATCTGATCCGAACTAAACTGAAATTTAAAATTTGGTTCGGATTTTCGGTTCAAATCGACATTTTTCAAAATTTTGGATTTTTGGATTGGATTTTTTTAAGTCGAAAAATTTCGAAAATCTGAATTATATAATCTATATATAATAATAATATTTAGCAAATAATAAGTCAACGTGATAAACGTAAACGTGATATTCGGAGTTTCAACATGCATCAAATTAATCAGAAGTTTGAAATAATGATTATTATGGTTAACTACATGCTGTAATAATATTTAGCAAACAATAGGTCAAAGTGATTAAACGTAAACGTGATATTTCAGAGTTTCAACATGCATCAAATTAATGGGCCCGTAAAATTAGTTTAATTAATACCAACTTCCCCATATATATTAATAATAATTATATGGAGTATTGACACACTCTTCGTCTTTCTTTATTTCTCAACTTGAATTCACATTGGACCAACATAAGCACGACTTAACTATACTAGTTTTGAATGATTTTTTTGTTTTAATGTTTTTTTTTCAATGCGAGAGAACTAATTCGGGATGTTAGTATTGAAAATTTTTGTATTTCTATTGCTTCAGAATATCCTTAACCTAAGAGTGCTCTAATTAGTTATTATTTCTATCTTTCTTTGTTGTACATAATATCCTTACCCTAAGACCAACGACAAATGGATTATGTTCAAATAATTTGCATTACTAAATGTGTAATTTGATTTCACACCCGCTGATAAACCTTATTTTTACCTAATTTATAAGGCATATTCGTTCAGTTTATAATTGATAAGTGATCATTTGAGCTGCCATTTGATATATTTATGTTTACATTGGAATATATTATGCCGTATGTATTTCGTATCATTTTAGCACATGTATTGATGTAAAAAAGGTAGATCACGATAAAGAGGAATTGTTGGCCCGTGATAGCTCGTGATTTAGCATAGCAAGGAAGACTCGCGAGCAAAGATCGCGAAGAAAGACGTATTCAGAAGAAGGATGCCTCGCGAGCCTTCCTCGCAACCTTTAGTCGCGAGTGAAGGTCGTGAGGAAAGATGGATGACACAAGTAACGATTAGTTCGCGACATGCTATCGCGAGACCTGTTAGCGAGCTAGTCTCGCGAGCCAATGCGAGGCCTAGGGTTGCGTATATCAGCGCAGTCAGAACGGAAGAAATCATCTCAAACTTTACATAACACTTTTAGCTTTTAAGTTTTGCACGGGAGAATAGTTTACAGGACACAATTTTAGCTTTGAGTTTTAGATTATTTTCGATTCCAGTTTCGTATTGTTTGAGAATTCAAAATATTCACGGATCCAAGTTGCTACATTGTTCATCGTGGATTCCTACGATTTTATTTATTTAATTCAGTTTATGTCATCTTTATTTAATTCTTATTTTAGTATTTTAATTATGAGTAGCTAAATTCCGTATTAATCCTAGGGTTTATATGTCTGACTAGATTCGTATGATTCATCTGTTGATACTGTTTTGTCGTCTCATTCATGATTTATGATTCTTGGCTTCAATTCTCATGTGTTGGTATCTGATCAATATTAATGCATGCTCATTATGTGATTGATGTCCGGCGGAATTAATTGCATAGTCGATATCTTGAATACATAATACAGATTTTACCTTGAGACCTGGCGGAGATAGGTGAACTGTAGAAGGTTATTCTTTGTGTGCTTTTGGTAATTAGCTTACTTCTCTTGAGACCTGGCGGGGATAGAGTTTAGGCTAACCTACTAATATAGGCTGTCCTGGCGGAAGACTGTAGTTACATTAGTGATCCTTCATATAAATATGGATTAAATTGGTAAACAGATTAACAAGTTAATTGTGTAAATCTGGTTAGGTTAAGTACATCCCTAGGATCAGTCTTTTATTCTTGAATTTATTCTTATTTTAATTTGAGTCTACTTTTATAATCATCTCTCTTGATATTGTTACCTGGATAATAATAAAGATTTTTTGTTAATTATTTATTGTGTTCTCGAGTTGCAGTCCCTATGGATACGATATATATACTTGCTATTTTTACTATCATTTAATTGGTAGGAAATTAAGCGATCAAATTTTGGCGCCATTGTCGGAGACTGTTTAGATTTCATAGTGATAATTTTCTAGATTGTAGTTATTAATTCAGGCTTATAAAAAAAATAAATATATATAAAGATAGAAAATAAAAAAATAAAAAATAAAATTTATGTGTTTTTTATTTGATCTGATCTGTTTTTTGTCTTATTGCGCAGTGCATGATTACAAGATCTCAAAGGAAAGAAATTATTCTATTGGATCTTGAGCTTGAAAGATCACATAAGAGAGAGCGCAGAGAAATGAAACAAATAATGGCCGACAGACACCCCCAAGGCCATGATCGAATGACCGAGATGGAAGAGATGCTAGCTGCAATGCAATGCTAACTGGCGTTGTAGAACCAGATGAGCCAAGTTGGAGGCCGAGCACAACCAACACCGCTCAACCACATGTACAGGCCACCGACGGATCAGTTCCAAGGTGGAGGATGGGGGCCAAACATCAATGCAAATAACTTCGAGTTAAAGCATGCCCTCATTAGCATGATACAAGCAGAACAGTTTGGGGGAGCGGCTACTGAAGACCCCAACGAACACTTGGAGGTATTCCTTGATATATGTGATACTATCAAGCAGAATGAAGTGCCAGCTGATGCCATCCGGATGCGGATGTTTATATTTTCGCTGCGGAGTCAAGCAAAAGAATGGTTCAAGAGCTTGGGCAGATCAAGAATCACTACATTGGAGCACTTATGCGAGAAATTCCTGTCCAATACTTCCCACCTGCCAAGGCTCAGAAGATCATTGTTGAGATCTTCCATTTTCATAATTAGGAGATGAATCATTATTTGAAGCACGGAGAGATTGAAACACCTTTCGAAAGTGTCCTGAGCATGGGTTTTCACCTGAGCAGCAAGTGACCCAATTTTATAGTGGAATCAATGCTAACACCCGTAGCATTGTAGATGCTTCAGCCGAAGGATGCCTTCTCAATCAAGGAATAGATGAAACGTTGAGAATAATTGAGGAGATGGCGTCCAATAGTTATCAGTGGCCGATGGAGAGACAGTCGATCAGGAAAGTTGCTGGTGCCGAGCTTGATAACAGATATAATGATTTGTTAGAGAAACTTACATCTTTGCAGAAAGAGTATGAAGCCGAGAGGAAATGGCAAATGACTGTTGTCATGGCGCAGAATATTGAGGAGGTTCAATATATGAACCAAATGAACAATTTTCAAGGGAATCAGAGTGGGAATCCACCCTATTATCCCAATAATAGGAATCATCTGAACTTTTCCTATGCCAATGCGCATTATGCACAGCAACCACCACCTGGTTTTACTGTTAATAATGGGATGATTGTGGAGCCAAAGAAGCCTAGCCTCGAAGAGATGATGCAACAAGTGTTGGTGAGCAATCAACGAATTGCAACAAGTCACAAACAAATAGTGGCTCAGTAAAATATTCAGATCCAACAAATTGAGAATAGGCTGAACACTCTGGAGAGCACAGTCAACGTCATCAATAATACTGTCATATCTCTTAGCAAACAATTGAAGATGGTGGAGAACCAAGTAGGGCAGATGGCCAATGAGAGAGCTGGGATGCACAGGCAAGGGCAATTCCCAAGCAACACTGAACAAAATCCGAAGAATCATACTCCTATGAATCAGTGCAATGCAATCTATTTGAGGAGCGGAGAATCATATGCTAATCACATGGAACATGAATGAGAGAAGTTGGATGAGCAAAGAGCCGAGGATGAAGAATTCGAGGATTCTCGCGACATCCCATCGCGAGGAGAAGCGGGCCTGACACAGAACCAGGCCTCGCAACCTTCCATCGCGAGGAAGGGGCGCGAGGAAATCCCGTGAGGTAAGATATGCCTGAGGCAGAACATCACCTCGCGACCTTACTTCGCGAGGAGGGGTCGCGAGCCAATCTCGTGAAGACACACGGTAGAGACCTCGCGAGGGAAAGATGCGAGCCATCCGGCGTCTCCAGTAGCCACTGCTCCATTTCCTCAGTGCCTCGGGAAGAACAAATATGATGAGGAGTTCACCCGATTCAAAGAGATGTTCCAAAAAGTAAACATCAACATACCTTTCTTTGATGGGCTCCGAAACATGCCCGGATACGTCAAATTTCTCAAAGATGCAGTGGCAAGCAAGAAGAAGTTGGGTAAATTTAAAAAAATTAAACTTTCTGAAGAATGCAACGCGATTTTACAGAGGAAATTGCCACTGAAACAAAAAGATCCTGGGAGCTTCATGTTGGAGTGCGAGATTGCAGAGCATACATTTTCTAACGTGTTCTGTGATTTGGGAGCGAGCATAAATTTGATGTCCTTATCTGTGTTCAACCGCTTAGAGCTAGATAAAATGAAGCCAACTACAATTTCATTGATGATGGCTGACAGGTCAGTCTCATATCCTAAAGGAGTAGTTGAAGATGTGTTGGTAAGAATTCGGGACTTTGTCTTTCCAGCTGATTTTGTTATTTTAGACATACTTAAATTTAAAAATCAACCACTAATCTTGAGTCGGCCTTTTCTAGTCACTGGTCGTGCTTTAATTGATGTGCAGGAAGTTGATCTCACATTTCGTGTAAACGATAAGGAGCTGAAAATTCAATCTATGATGCCATCAAGCGACACGATAGTTCAGAGCATGAAGATTTCTATTCAATCACCACTGTCACAGCTAGCCCAATCTCACACGTAGATGTCAACCGACCAGTTGAGGGGGATGCTACAAAGAAGAAGTGGACTCGGTATGGAACCCCGAATGAATTGTTCAAGTTTGGGGGGAGCCACTTCCACACTCAGTGGTGGTCTTCGGTGAATAATAAATATAGAGGCAAGCACAGGTTTGGAAAGAAGTCGGCTGCCAAAACGCCAGATTGATCGGGGATGAAATGATCTAGCTAAAGACATTTAAATTTAGCACTTGTTGGGAGGTAACCCAATGTTTTTCTTTGTTTTGTTTTGTTTTTCGTTTTTGTTTTGTTTTTTTTTTTTTTTTTTTTCTTGTTTGAGTTTTGTGTCTGTTTTGGGTAGAGTTGAATGACGAGCAGCTGACGATGAGAATTGTTTTTATTAGAAAATTTAATTGCAACTGTTTTTTTAAGACGAAGCATGTTATGATTATTATGAGTATTAAGCCTTTGAGAACTTGATCACATGGTCGAAACCTGTGAGACTTGAGCTTTTGACTGTCATATCTTTTCAGTCTTGTTTCTTTCTGTGTGAATTGTTTGAAATAGCATGTGTTTCTCTAGAACTTGCTCTGGATCTTTTTTGAGGTTGCATTGATGTGCTTAAGAATTGGGAGATGATATTAGGCATTCTTTTCTTAGCCTATATACTATCCAAACACTAACCTGTTAATCATTTTTTCCATTGATAAGCTTGTTTGAGCCTACCTTATTCTTTCATATAGCTGTGGGTTGGGTTATGTAGTTAGTGTGATTTTTGGCTGCTTGAATTGAGGGTTGAGAAAAAGAAAGAAAAGAAAATATATGATGAGAAAGTGATAATTAAAAATAGCTGCTTACTCATATAAGTTCAAAAAAAATAGCCTAATTTGTAAGGCCATATTCGTTTTGGCACAAGTGTGCTAAAAGAACATAAATGGGTAAGTAGTTAGAGCTTGAAATAAGTATATCACATATATAAAAATTATGTAGTTTTTAAAGAAAAATGACTTCTTGGTATGGAGAATTGAAATGAATTGTGAAAGTTTGGGAATTGTGTCTTGTGATACTTATGGTGTTTTTCATTATGGGATTATGAGTCACTGTCACAGCCCGGTTTGGCTTATCCTTACCGGACCGTGACTTGGGTTCGGTTTAAGTGAATATGAACAGAATAAGGGTTTCAACTCTTTTCATCTACGAAGAAATATAGATGTTCCTAACAGAAACGAGAATCATGATGGATCAAAATAGCTTATATATAAAAAGACGGTTTCAAGGTTCCAACAAAACAGTAGCTTTTACAAAGCTTAACATAGTAACAAAATATAACAGAGTCTCAAGAGTTTGGCAGCGGAATAAAACGTGTGAGACATGCATATGGAGATGCATTCTCAAGGCGAACCAAAAATACTTCATACAAAAAGATTTTCGCTCAAATCACGCTCTGTTCCATCACCCGCTCAACCTGCACATTTAAAAACAAATATGCAGGGCTGAGTACAAAGATGCACTCAGTGGACACATGCCGAAAACATTTTACTTTACGAAATATTGATCTTGCCTCACCACGATGAAGACCTGAGGGTTTTATTTGAAAAGGTCTTGTTCTTACAAAATACATTCTCATTTCTCAAAGTCGGTGGCGGTCATTTTCATATCACAACAACCACAACGGATATTCCAGTCGGCTATGGATAACGTGTCGGGAGGAGGCCTCCCTTCACCCGGACGCAAACTAACCGCCCGGTTCGAGCATGACCGCCAGTGTTCGGAGGCTCAACACGTGTACCTGACCCTAGCTAGGCTTTGTCCCTTACTCCTCTAGCATAGGATCCGATTCGTAACTTCTCATTGCCCGTGCAACCCGAATGGACATATACAAAACATAAAACATTTCTGGCAAACAATACCGTATCTCAAAATTTTGTAGTAAAACAGTACAGTAATAACAGTAAATCATTTTCCAAAAAAGCTCGTAATTGGTTTTAGTAAGAAAGCCCACCTCGAGAACTGAAAGTTCTTATGTCACTAGGGTTTTACTTTCTGTTTCTCCTCTCCTTCGAGTCAAACCTTATCAACGTAAGAAACGAGATTTTAGCATATCATTATGCTTCGCAAGAATCATCGATCCGAACCAACGTACGTACTATTCTTCCATTATTTCCTTAGTTCAAATCATTCGTCGTTACGTACGATCCTTAATTTCATATCTAACGTCGTCACGTACTGACTTTACTTCTTATCTTACGTATATACTCAATTCTACGTATTCACAGACATATTTTCCCTACGTCTCAACTTTTCTTGTATCATATCATATGATTCACATATCACATATCATAATGACATCATAACTCCTTTACTTCACAATTTTCGAAATTTTTCCAAATATTTTTCGAAAATTCTATTTTTAATTCACATAATATATTATTATTATCATATATCAATAATATGACATAATATTCATCATATACAACTTGTACATCACTATTTCATGCTTTTGTAAATTTCGAAATTATTATCTCATACTATTTCATATTTTTCCAAAATTCCACATAAAATCATACAATTTTAAACATGAATAACTATTATTATTTCATGTTCAAAATAACAATTAAAATTCATGTACATCAACATATAATTCATGTTTATAAACATCATACAAACGTATTTAACTAACAACTCAATCATATAGCATATATTTCACGTACGTCACATAATTTTCGAAAGCATGTAACAAAACATATCATATATGATTTTCTAATATTTTTGCATAAAATAGTAAGAGTAGTAAGGTTTCTAACCTTCTATTTGATTTTGGTTGACGTCGACGACGTTTTTCTATCTACGATCGAAGAGAACTTTTGGGAATACTCTCTATTTTTTCTCTCTATTTTTCTCTCTATTTCTTCCTAATTTTCGGTTATGATGGTTAGGGGGGGGGAGGGCTCCTATTTATAGAGTTTATAAAGTGTATTTAATCATTACTTTATAAAATATATTAATATAAAGTCAAAAATTACAACTCATTCTCATCTCCTTAATTTTCGAACCATGCAAGTTGTATAAGAGACAATTTTGATCTTATCTTATACTTTAATTATTCATCATATCTTATCTTTTTGAAATTATAACATATCTAGGTGTAAAATCAAAATTTACAACTCATACTTTATCTTTATGATAATTTCGGCCACTTCTCTTATATATAAGATAATTATTTTATTTTATTCCATAGTTTATTATGTTATTTTATCATTTAATTAATGTATCTTATATCTATCATAGAATAAATAAATTATCACTTTATATAATGTTTATGTAATTTTCGGCCACTATCATATGCTTAAGATAAATTTTTATTTTTTTCTATATCATATACTTTAATATTATCATACAATAATATCATATTTGAAAATTCAAAGTTTTCAACTTAGGATAATATATCATTTTCAAAGAGTTTTAAAAATATTTCCAACCTTATTCCAAAGTCAATAATTTCGGCCATTACACTCCAAACCATAGGTTACTTGTTTAATTTGACAATCATCTCTACTTTACACCTAATATATCTTATCTTTATAATTATAGCACCTCATTAATTAAAGCATGATATTTGTATTCATTTTCACACTAATAAGTCAAGATTTTTGGCACTTTTAAAATAACCATGGTACAATTTTTATTTTCTCCCAATTAATATCTATGTGATATAATATTGATCTTAGATGATAAAATAAATCATAGGAAAATTAATTAAGGTCATTTCTATGTACTAAAGTAAAGTAATCGGCAAATAATTTGAAATTAAGGATAAATTATCAAACTATTATTCTTTTCATAACCAATATTATTTTCATGAGTAATTATATAAATATAATAATATTATATCATAAAATAAATTTTTGGAACATTTCTAAGCAATTTTCCCAATTTTTCGAAAATTAGGGTTTCTAGGAATTAAATTTTATAAAATTCCATTCTTACCCTATTTCAATGATTTCGAAATTTATACTATTTTCTAGGAGATAAGATTGATCTAGAATCATGATATTTATCAAGTATATAATTAAATAAATTATTTAATATATTTATCACATAATATGGTGATTTTCGAAAATCACATGAAATCATACCTTATTTTCGAAATTAATGAGCTTCTAGATCCAATATATTATCTCCTATGATACTTATCACATTATCACATATTTTTATGAGATAAACATTATCCATGCTTAGTCATAACCTTATCTTATCATTTTATAAAAATATCATTGCATACTTATCAAAAAAAATGTCATTTTCAAACCTTATCATATACACCTAATATTTTGAAAATTATGCATGGTGTACAAGATATTTATATTATCATATACTACAAGATAAACATGACAACTCATCACATAAAATCAAGTGATCACATATTAAATCACAAATTAATCACTTTATTCCTTAATTTTCGAAAATCACCAATAAATAAGGAAAATATTTCCTTTTTCTTCCTTAGTGTAAATAATATCCCAAATATTCTTAAAAACATATTTATTCATATTTAAAATTTATTTCATTCGAATTTTTAAAAGAAAATTTGATTTACTCAAAATCGACAATTACCGACGTTCACTTTCATTCTTGTTTCTATTGTACTATACCTTCTTTATTTTCAAAATTTTTAAGCCCAGAAATTCGGGTTGTTACAGTCACTTAGCCTAAATATATCATACCTCACCAAAGAGCCTACATTATAACCTTTTATAAGACCTTTTTGATCTTAGTTCTTGAGCACATATTTGAGTAATGGAGAATTAGACGATTTGCAAGCTTATGGTAGATTCCGTGTGTTTTTAAACTTTGAGAGTATACACATCCTCCTTGATACACTTGAGTGTTTGAGATTTCTTATATATATATATATATCCATGTCGTGAGGATTTAAATTTGAAAAGGCTTGTGATCATGATTATTATAATGTGTGGAGTTGAACGAAAGATGTTGTTATTTGATTCACTTGATGTGAATCTTTTGTTGATCATTGTTCTGAGGCTTATTGCTTTTGTCGTTCGACTTATCACCTGCTTTGGGTCGTCTCTCTTTTGTTCTGCTTTGTTTGGGGACAAACAAAAGGTTAAGTTTGGGGGAGTTGATAAACCTCATTTTTACCTAATTTATAAGGCCATGTTCGTTCAGTTTATAATTGATAAGTGATCATTTGAGCTGCCATTTCATATATTTATATTTACCTTAGAAGATATTATGCCGTGTGTATTTCGTGTCATTTTAGCACAGGTTTTGATGTCAAAAAGGTGGATCACGATAAAGAGGAATTGTTGGCCCGTGATAGCTTGCGATTTAGCATAGCAAGGAAGACTCGCGAGCAAAGATAGCGAAGAAAGACATATTCAGAAGAATGATGCCTCGCGAGCCTTCCTCGCGACCTTTAGTCGCAAGTGAAGGTCGCGAGGAAAGATGGACGACACAAGTAACGATTAATTCGAGACATGCTATCGCGACACCTTCTCGTGAGCTAGTATCGCGAGCCAATGCGAGGCCTAGGGTTGCGTATATCAGCGCAGTCAGAACGGAAGAAATCATCTCAGACTTTACATAACACTTTTAGCTTTTAATTTTTGCATGGGAGAATAGTTTACAGAATACAATTTTAGCTTTGAGTTTTAGATTATTTTTGATTCCAGTTTCGTATTGTTTGAGAATTCAGAATATTCACGGATCCAAGTTGCTACGTTGTTCATCGTGGATTCCTATGATTTTATTTATTTAATTCAGTTTATTTTATCTTTATTTAATTCTTGTTTTAGTATTTTAATTATGAGTAGCTAAATTCCGTATTGATCCTAGGGTTTGTATATCTGACTATATTCGTATGATTCATCTGTTGATACTGTTTTGCCGTCTCATTCATGATTTGTGATTCTTGGCTTTAATTCTCATGTGTTGGTATCTGATCAATATTAATGCATGCTAGTTATGTGATTGATGTCCTGACGGAATTAATTGCATAGTCAATATCTTGAATACATAATACAGATTTAACCTTGAGACCTGGCGGAGATAGGTGAACTGTATGAGTTATTCTTTGTGTGCTTTTGGTAATTAGCTTACTTCTCTTGAGACCCGACGGAGATAGAGTTTAGGCTAACCTACTACTATAGGCTGTTCTGGCGGAAGACTGTAGTTACATTAGTGATCCTTCATATGAATGTGGATTAAATTGGTAAATAGATTAATAAGTTAATTGTATGAATCTGGTTAGGTTAAGTACATCCATAGGATCAGTCTTTTATTCTTAAATTTATTCCTATTTTAATTTGAGTCTAGTTTTATAATCATCTCTCTTGATATTGTTGCCTGGATAATAATAAAGATTATTTATTGTATTCTCGAGTTGCAGTCCATGTGGATACGATAAATATACTTGCTATTTTTACTATCATTTCATTGGTAGAAATTAAGCGATCAAATTAACTTTAACTATGGATGATTAAAATCTCGTTCATATATAATATGCCATAAATTACACAAAAAGACAGCAAACATGATATCTCTCGTTTCCTAAAATTGAAGTGGAAGTTATTGATTCTAACATATCAAATTGAAAAGTGTGTTTTAATTATAAAAAAGGGACAAAATTATGGGTGTAAAGTGAAACTAACCCACATAATGTATTGAATAGTTATAAATAGGTTCTTGAAAATTCCACACTTTTGAATCGACGGATTCCTCAATTTTTAGAAATAAAACAAAATATCTTTAGTTAATTGAGTAATTTAACTTAGTATCAATTCATAATACGATTAAGAGAATCTATCGCCACATCAGATTCACCGCCTACGTGTCATTTCAAATTTGTTTCATTCTGAATTATCTTTATTCTACATTTTATATTTCTATCCAATTAAATTAATGAAACGAATTAAGGCTGTATTTAAGTAGGATTTAAGTCCGGATTTAATGAAACTAATTAAGGCTGTATTTATACTTAAATAGGATTTAAGTAAGGAAGTAATTAAGGCTATATTTAAGTCTATTTAAGTCCGGTGTAACAATTAAGGAAACGCCTAATTGTATTCTTTAATAGCAAAACCTGTATTTAAGTCAAGTGTATAAATTAAGGAAACGCCTAACTGCATTATTAAATAGCAAAATATCAATTTTGTGATTTTTACTCTATTACTGATATTAAAATGTGAAAATTTGTGCAAATAATCAAAACCTGTCGCATAGATGATATTGAGAATTTGTATTATGAATCAATACTATAATATAGTTTCGATATTATAGTATTGGATTTGGATTTTGATCAATTCATAATACGATTAAGAGAATCTATCGCCACATCAGATTCACCGCCTACTTGTCATTTCAAATTTGCTTCATTCGAATTATCTTTATTCTACATTTTATATTTCTATCCAATTAAATTAATGAAACGAATTAAGGTTTGTATTTAAGTAGGATTTAAGTCCGGATTTAATGAAACTAATTAATTTGTATTTATACTTAAATAGGATTTAAGTAAGGAAGTAATTAAGGCTATATTTAAGTCTATTTAAGTCCGGTGTAACAATTAAGGAAGCGCCTAATTGTATTCTTAAATAGCAAAAACATATTTAAGTCAAGTGTATAAATTAAGGAAACGCCTAAGCTGCATTATTAAATAGCAAAATATCAATTTTGTGATTTTTACTCTATTACTGATATTAAAATGTGAAAATTTGTGCAAATAATCAAAACCTGTCGCATAGATGATATTGAGAATTTGTATTATGAATCAATACTATAATATAGTTCCGATATTATAGTATTGGATTTGGATTTTGATCATACAAGCATTACACATGACTCTCATAGAATTAAAGACATTATATGCAATCAAATCCATTTTTTTTGAAAAGTAAACGTGTATTATATATTCCAGTAATGAATACAACCAAATCAATTTATTTTGGAAAAGTTCAGTTATATTTTAATCAAAATAATTTTGGTTAGAAAAGTCTACTCTTTGATATATTAAGACTAAATATTTTTGGTTAGGAAAGTTATATAGTCATACAATTATAATTCTTATAATGGATCAATCAAAAAACTTTCATTTTTTAAGGAGTAACTTAAAAAGGAAACCTTATAACCTAGATGTCCATCTATAAATTCATGAATTATAATAATGTTTTCTCTTGCACATTTAGTTTTTCTCACGAGATAAAGGTACTGAAAGAGTTGGATTTGGTGAAGGTTACTTCTAATGGAATATAGGTGAAGAGTCTTCTTCATACGCTTCCGACGATGCATATATACTTGATATATTGTTTATCAATTTCAATTTTCTTTCGAAATTTAATTAGAATTTGTTTAATAAATGTTATGAAGCTCGGAAGTGTTGTTAGAAGCGAGATCTTATTTGAGTAGAAAAGCCCGACTTTTATGTTTTATGCAACAATTCACAATTTGTGCGAAATTGTACTAGATAATTCGGGATATTTTTTTGATAAAGTGGATATCGAAATTTAAAGTTATAATTATATATTTATTTTTTGAGTCAGATTAACTAAAATATTAAGTATCCTACTAGCCTATAATATTTCTTTTAATGTTATTTAAAATAGGGGGGGGGTATAGTTCTACACGTTTAGGAGTTCGATCACGTTAATTTGTTCCTAGATTAATTAATAATTAGCTAAATTAATGAAATGGAAAGCAATAACTATCTTTTTTGGGACAAGATGTGCATCGTTTTGAATTTTATGTTGAATAATGATCGAAATGACATAATATAGTGATCGAAATGACAAGATGGGACAAGGAAAAAGAAGATGTAATTTTATGACTTCGTTTCTCTGTCATTCTATAAGTTTGTATTTGAATATGTTGAATAATTTGTTGGTTATAAACTTCGAGGTTTTGGGCCTGTTCTTCGCTCTCCTCAATTTCTTTTTCTGAAAATCTAACTACTTTTTAATTTTTTTTTTTCCGTTCTCTAATGAGTAGCTGTACACAGTATATTTGAAAGAAAATGTCGCCGACCAATGGAATCATACGTTTGAGTGCCATCAACGAAAAAACGAGGAACGAAATTGTGATTGTGAGAATCCTATGCTTGTGGATTCAAAAGGATAAATCTGGCAAGGAAGGATTGGAAATGATTGTAGTCGATCGATGGGTAATTGTTTAATATAATTTGAATACTAACAATATACTTTTTGGGTGTATAATTTTAAAAGTAGTGTCATTTTGTTAAAATTAATAGTTTTTATTTTTATGTGGTGACAAAATCCAAGCATCCGTCTCTATAGGGTTTAAGGCGGTTTATGCCTCTATTGAAAGAGGACATATAATTGTTATTGAAAATTTTCAAGTATTGGAAAATAATCCAAATCTCAAAGTGCAAAAATCAACCACAGTGGAGGATTGGCTTTGGCCTTGCCTCAAAGGTGTCGAACCGAAGGAGCGTGTAAGCGTTGAGTTGTATGGTTTTGATTTTATTTACATTGGGATATACATACACACGATACCACGTTAGTCTTGGGTAAGTATATGTTATGACATAAAATATTACTATATTCTCATGTAAATTGCTTATACCATATCATATATTGAAATTTAATTTTAATTCATGTTGCGGATATTCTTGGTGAAGTGAAGACCAAATCTATTCACATAGATTGGGTGGAAATGAAAATGGCAAAACCTCCAGTGTGATGTAATATTGGTGATGTAGAGTATGATTTTCATGTATTTTCATTCATGAATAATAATTTTGGTGTTATTTTTGATTTTTCATGCTATCTTTACAACGATGGGACAAAAGTAACTTGTGTATTGTGGGAGTCGTTTGCTAATCAACTTAAATCATTTATGGAGAACAAATCAGTGAAGATAAAGAGCCATTAATAGTGGCTCTGCAGTTTGCAATGATATCAAAATTTAAAGGTATACATTTCTTTATTAAGTTTGAATTTTATCATCGCCTCACAATTTTTATTTCATTTCTTTAATTAATTTATTCCACCAAAAAATACTATGGAAATATTCAAATATGCTATATTTTGTATTTAATTAAATTCTTTAAATCAATTAAATATATAGAAAATGCGTGAATGATTAGTGAATAATGGTGTTGTATTGTTTTTGAAGTTCTTTAAATTATTTAAATCGATTAAATATATAGAAAATGCGTGAATGATTAGTGAATGATTAGTGAATAAACGCCTTTAAATTATTCAAATTCTTAATCTCGCGTGTATGGATTTCGATAATGTATGACTTTAAAGGCGTGTATGAAAATATTAAAATATAATGTATCTCCTTTAAATTTCGATATTGTATTTCTTTAAATTCTTTATCTCGCGTGTATGGATTTGGACGTCTTTAAATATTAACGCTTAATTTTTTCCAAGAACTATACAATTTCTGATCAACCACTGTCCCTCCCTCCTAATTTTATCATTCACAATTTTCATTTCATTTCAAGAGTGGCAAAGTTTCTACTATGAAGCATGCAACCAAATTTTTATCCATACGATATCCAAGAAGTCAAAGATTTCATTCTAAGGTTTACCTTTTATATTTTGGTTTTTTAACATAATATTAATAATATATTTTTCACGGTTGATATTGGGTATTTTGGTGATTGAATTATGTTGACATTATAATAGGCGGTGTTAGTGAAGTCCAAGCGATTACTCCATCGGTGATATTTCCAACTGCAACCGGGAATTGAAAAGTGAAGAGTGGTTGAATGCTTCTATGGCGAAAACCATTGACGAGATAAAGAATTCTGATGAGGTAAAAATAGTTTTACTTTTACCCATTCAATTATATTTTCAATATAGTATTACAAATATATAATTTATTCATTCTTTTTGAAAATAGGGTCGTACCTATACATGCAAGGGGACGATAAAGGACTTTCATTCTGCAGAACCATGATATTATGAATCATGTGGGAACGAAAGATGCTACAAATTTCAAAAGGTAGCAAAGTGGGGGATAATTGCAAAAAGTGCAAACAACCAATTGGATCTATCGTTATAAGGTTTTGTTATTCTTTTTTTAACCTTAAAATTATATAAATATTTAGTGCATTTTCAAAAAAATATTATATTGATAATAATTGAGTTATACTAATTATCTTTTTCCCTTGGTATTATTATTAGATATTTGCTAAAGGTGCTTGTGGAGGATGATAGTGAGAGGGCGTACTATTTGAGGATTATATTACCCATCAAAATTCGATATTGAGAGGACGTACTTTATTTGATAAGATGTTCCTTATAATTTGTCATGTAACATTCACTTATTTTTTTTAAATAACAATTTGGCGTAATGTAAATTTTGATACCACTTCAAAAATCATTATTAATTAATTTATTAAATAAGAGTACTTATACATCATGGAGTTAAATAATTCCCGTCGAATTTCGACGGGTTACAAACTAGTTCAATAATAATTGAATCTATACGTTTTTATTTTGGTTCAAACTGGCATAAAAAAAAGACGTCTCTCCTTTCCAAACCTTCCCCTTAGTTATTCTTCCCCATTCCACTTGAATATCGGCTCCCAATATTTCCCCATTGTGTCTGCTTAAAAAATACAAAATATTTTAAAGTAAACATGCACCTTAGTTTGTGTCATATAGTGAAAATTTTACACTATAAGTATATATTATAAATTTTGTATGTAGTCAAATTTAAATATTTAAAAATAAAAATATTTGAATTATATTAAGATAAGTATATTCGAAACCATCCAAATCAATCACAAACATTTTTAAAACGACAATGTTCGACTTCAAAGCCATATACCAATTGAGACAATGAATAATATATTGTGGCAACTACCCCTTCTAACTAATTCCAATTTTAATTCATCTGATATATAATAGCCAGAATTTTAAAAATAAGTACTCGTGCAAGGAATGCACAAGTTCAGGTCTTTTTTAATTTGGAAATCAATCCAATTCAAATACAATGTACTCAATCAGCGTACTTATATATGACACAAATGATTTTACAACGTTTGGTTTTAATTCAGAAGGCCAACAGAAAAACCCAAAACGTGTTTGGAAAATCTATAGATACAGAAAAATATTGAAAAGGAACAAAGAATTGTATTTTGGAAGAAAATACACAAAATATTAGCATACCGTCTAATCTTGGAGTATGTTTAATTGCTATTAGCTAATGAAGGCTGCCCAACTCCTTTGTATATGTGTCACACAGTTGATGTTTTATTCCCACCTCTATCAGCTCTACCAGACCTCTTTCAACTATGGTTATACAAATATTAAATCCGTAACAATAGAACATTGATAATGTGTGCATAACATTCACTTTTACCAGAATATTAGTGTGCTTACCTTGATATAAAATATAAACGTGCCAATTGCTAGGGGTGATCAAACGGGTATTGGATATCGGTTATTACCAAACCTAACCGATACCAATCGGTTATCGGTATCAAATAATCGATTAATTCGGTTATTGGATAGGTATCAGTTAATGGTTTAAGATTAATTTCGGTTATCGGGTATACCGATAACCGAATGGATATACCCGAATAATCAAAAATATAACAATTATTAATTTATTATTATTTTTATTAAATTAAAAATAAGTTTAATTGGATTCAAATAATAATAATTATTTATTGTTATTATTATTAAATTAAAAATTAGTTTAATTAGCCAAATAAGTAAATAAAGAAATTTTAGTTGGATAATTTCGGTTATCCAATAACCGAACCGAATAACCGATCGGTTAATTGGATAACCGATTAACCAATCGATTTCGGTATCGGTTAGTGAATTTATTAATTGGATAATCGTGATAAACGATTTGCTCCCATTCACTTATGCTTTAAACAAAATTTTGATGATTTAAAAAAAAATCAATTATCTTCCAATAAACGCTTATTGCATCCTCAGTTTCTAGCAAAACAATCAAGGTAAGTCACTTTATATATATTAGAAGATGATCGATAAGTTATACCAAAAGTGACACTTAATTATTGCTCAATATATTACAATAAAGAATACGATATCCACTATAATCGAAGTCTTAGAATTTTATAAAGTTTGATTAGCTTCTCTTAGTTAAATATTATTCTCCCCTTGGGCAGCCGTTAATTATGGAGACCTGATGAGTTCTTAGTCTTTCTTTATAATGTTTTATGAATTACTATATCAACTGAACTATTCTAGCTAGCATGACTTTTTATCTCATTTTCATCGGCATATTAAGTCGATAATATAGTGTGAAAACGATTAGTTTTTTTTTCATAATTAATATAAAATTGTTATTTATATTAATTCATAATTATAATTTATTAATTTATAATTAGAGTTTATTAAATTAATTAATTTTAATTAAAATTAATTTAATAATTAATTAATTAATTAATTAATTAAAAAATTAATTATGGAATCTCAATGTCTCGTTGTGCGCACGGCGTGCACTGGAGACCACCCCTTTATTTAATGGTCACATGATTCCCGGGAATTAATTTTGCTAATACCAATGCTATAATCTATGACTGTATATAAGCAATCTCTTAGTTAAATATTATCCTCCCCATGGGCAGCCGTTAATTATGGAGACCTGATGAGTTCTTAGAGGGTGTTTGGCTGAGCTTATAAGCTCTTAAAAACAGCTTATAAGCTATTTAGGAGATTATAAGTTATTGCAAAGTATTTAGCAAAATAAGCTTCTAAACAGTTTATAAGCTGTGAAAATAAACTCCAACAGCTTATAAGCTCTCTTAAAAATAAGTTAGTCAATTATCCACTTCACCTCTCGTCAATTTTTTCTCTCTAATTATGATTTTCTCTCTCTAACTCACGATTCTTTCTCTAGCTTATAAGATCAATTATCCAAACACTCTAACAACTTATAAGCTCTTGAGACATTACCTCTTATAAGCTCTTGAAACATCTTATAAGTATAAGCTCTCTAAAATAAGTTTAGCCAAACACCCCCTTAGTCTTTCTTTATAATGTTTTATGAATTACTATATCAACTGAACTATTCTAGCTAGCACGACTTTTTATCTCATTTTCATCGTACAGTAAACTATATAACAATTGCCACGGCACAACAAATTCGTACTGCAGTGAAAACATTATTTATTGCCACGGCACAACAAATTCGTACTGCCGATTGAATAATGAATATAAACAAAATGAGGTCAACCAAGTCAATATTAATTTCCAATTTCCTCCCTATTCTACTTAAAATATTTATGGTCAGTCAACACACATGGTGATTGATCACACCTTGTCATACATATGCATGACATATTTTGTTGTACATATAAAATATTGCAACCGGTGGTTTTTCTCCTATAAAATGCAATACAAGAGGCTTGTAAATTAGGTAGGGTCTTGGTCTCTAAAACTCCCAAATTGAGGAACCAACGAGGAGGAGCTAGCTCCGGTCATGCAGGTAGGGTTTGTTCAATTAATGTAGATGACTAATTTCATTTGCACATAATTGAATCAATTTGTATTGTAGAAAAAGATTATTGTGATATATGTGCCCATGCAAAATGACAAGGCTAAGGCAAAGGCCATGACGATTGCTGTGGCTCAGAAAGGTATGCATGTTACATATATCTGGCATCTTTATTAGTTCAGCATCTATACATATGCATTTGTAATATATGGTTAAGACGAGCTTTTTGATGATGATGATGTAGGAGTGAAGTCAGTGGATATCGGAGCCGATAATGACCACCTTGAGGTGACCGGAGAAGGGGTAGATTCAGTGTGTTTGGCCAACAATCTCAGGAAAAAATTTTGTTTTGCTAATATCGTGAGCGTAAAAGATGTTTTACCGGCCGGGTAGGATTCACCTGGTTCAAGTCCATCTTCCCCTCCGAAGCCAACTTCAATGCAGTACTGCCCGCCTCCGACATACTTGCCACTGCATGGTTAATTCTATTTTTATATATTTTTTTAATAGTTAGCATATCATAATGCTATTATATTATACTTCGTCTTGATTAAGGGTATGTTTCCTTTGAATGGATGTAGTAAAGTATTGTAGCAAATTCGGACTTCAATTTCGTTCATTTGGATATTGTTGCTTGTGTTATTTGTCAAGTCATTTGATATTTCTTTCTTTCTTTGCCAATGCATCTCAATCTGATTTGAAATCGATGGAGATATATGTTTTGTTCTTTGAGAATGAAATCGACATAAGAAGTGTATATATCCTTTAACTTTTATTATTTTATTTCATTTGAGGTTTTCTGTCTATGATAGGATGCCTTAGCTGAATTAAGTCTCCTTATGTCACAGCCGGCTATCCCTAAGGACGGCTTAGCTGGAGCTGCGACTCAGGATGGGATAAAAGAAACGGGGAAGAAAAGGGTTGGGCGTAGGGATGGCAATTGACCGGATCTTGATCGGATCTTGTTAGGTCCAGATCCAGATCCATAATTTTTTTCTTCGGTCCAGATCCACAAGGTCGAGGGTCTAGATCTGGATCCATATGTTTTCTATTTTAATATAAATTTTAAATCAAATATAATTCACAGTAACACTATAATAATAATAATCTAAATACATATAACACTATAATAATTTTTTAGAAATTCTATAATCATCACTATACAAGAAGATATTAGTTATAAATTTACTTTTGCTTTCATGACAGCAAATAATATTACAATAGTAATAGAAGAAGTAGAATACATATCTTAGCAAATAGAACATTCATATACAAAATTTCCTCAAATACAAGGTACAAGTTTATAATATTATTGGCATACTATCCAATTTCGTAACCTAGTTTATCCAACTTGACTAGAAAGAAAAATAATATAATACACTTATAAATATATAAATATATATATATATATATATATATATATAAATTATATGTACATATATATTATATGGATCCATGGATCGGATGCGGATCTCGAAATCGAGATCGATTTGAATTTAAAAGAATAGTGCGGATCCGATCCGGATCGATCGGATCTATTTTTGAAGATCCGGATCGAAAATAGATGCGGATCTGCGGATCTGGTCCGGGTCCGAAATCCATTGCCATCCCTAGTTGGGTGTTCATCTGTGTGAATCAAAAGATAATACTGACATTCATGTACATAGGATCTCAGCGATTGAGGTGTTATAATTTTACATATTCAACCCAGAAGAGAAGGCTCGACAAAAGAGTAATTGTTTACATATTCTAGCAAAATGTAACATATTCAAATGTTTGCAGCGGAATCGTATGAGATGCATATATGATGATATGCATTCAAGGTTACATATATTTACATTGTCAAAAGATTACTCTGCTCAACACATCATCATTGCAACACCTGCTCAACATGTACATCAAAAACGAATATGCAGGGTTGAGTACTAGGTACTCAGTGGACATATGAAAAATACTTTGAATAACATATATTGAAATGCCCATCACAATAAAACATAGGGTTTTATTGGAAATGCATGTGCTTACTAAATATTTTTCATTTTCATAAGATTGTCCGGAAGGACCATTTTAAGTCAGCATAATCCCTATCTGTAACATATGCGCCGGGAAGGTGGCCACCTCCCACGGACGCTGTGATCGGCAGAGAAAACTTTTCAGCATACAATCACCATAATGTACACGTTAATCCGTACTAGACACCTTCGACTAGCATAGGATTCGAATTTGATTATCATTCATAGTTGGCGAACCAACACATATAGGATTCACACATAAACACAAATATTGCGGCAGTCAATATAATCAAATACTTCATATCACTTGATTCTAGTAAAGCATCATGGATGAAAAATTTAGGTTCATCGTTTCGTAAGAAAGCCCACCTGATATATACTTTTAGCCACACAGCGTACTTCTCATTTCTCTTCTTCTGTTACCCTCGTACTTTACCTTTACGTAAAAGAAAGGTTTAGTACTTCATTTGGTTCTTAGACAACGTCGATTATCATCAACGAACTAGATAACTTTTAATATCTTAGGATTTTGCATCATCATTATTGAATAAGAGATATAAAATATCTCAATTTGGTTTCACCTGGTCATAGTGGAGCTACTATTTCCGTCCATTATTATATTTTCTTATCAGATTAAATTTCTTATTTATTCTTAAGCTTGGGGACAAGCTTATTCATAAACATCGAATCACATTAAAATTCTAAGTCCTCGTTTCATTTCTTGTATCTCATGAATACGAAGACGGATCAAAAATTCAATGGTTGGATCTTGAAAAATTGGAGCTTGAATTTTCAAAAATTTTAGTGTGTGTAGTGTGTGTTGGAAGAAAATATGGGAGAAAAATTGAAGAAGATGAATAGTAGTATATATAAATATCCACAAATTTTTCTATTTTATTTTTCTTTTTCTTTAATGGTGTTTATTCACCATAATTCTAGAGAATTCTTTTTCTTTCTCCATTTTTCATTTTCTTTAATGATAGTGAATAATCCTTTTCAAGAAAATTCTCATTATTTCTTTCTAGAAATTAATACTAATGTTATAAATACATACTGTTAATCCATACCGTTCCGATTTCAAAACTCAATTTCTGATAAAATGTTCTCTGCTTGAAATTCTCTTTTAAAACTCAAATAACATATTATAAACATCAAAATTTGATTATAAAAACTTTTTTTGCTTCAAAAACCATTTTGGGTATTCTGCCGACGATTCGGGTTTATACGGCAAACATATGTAACAAAGAGTAAATACTCTGAAATTTGAAAAATCTGACATCAAGACTTCTATGAACACATATCTATCATCTTAAGACTTTTGAAATCAAAGTCTTCTTATTCTTGACAAGTCCTAAGAATCTTATTTTAGGTTCTATCTTCTCGACTCGAAGCTTAACTTAAAAGCTTCTAGCTTAAACGATTCTTTCTTAAGGATGCAATGCCCTTCTTATAACTCTTAATCATGAGCTAATCTCTGCTATAGGAATGCGGGGTATTACAATTAGTGTGCTTACCTTGATATAAAATATAAACGTCCCAATTGCGATGATAGATAACAAAATTGTTATTTTCAACTATTTTTCTGATTAAAATAGACTATCTCAATTTATAAATGGAGTAATCAATTTTATATAGATACCTACCAGTTAAAATTATATTTGTAATAATTGGCACATGCCACTGTCACAAACCCGATCAAAAATTGAATAAATTATAAACCTAGTGTGTGATGGTAAAATTAAAAAAAATAATTAATTGTGAGACACTAAAATCAAACTGTCGGACTACATTATTGTTCGCTTCATATATTTGCATTCACATGAAATAAACACTAAAATTTAAGATAACAATAAGTCACATGAATAAATAATAAAATTAATTTGAAAACTACTCACGCCATTTCGTTTAATCAGATCAAAAGCTTGTTCAAATCTAATCCCACAGATCTTCAATTGCATGCTTTCTAGAATATCTATTAGAAATTGACAAGTGATGCAATATAGTCTTGATCTACTCGCAACGTGCTCAATCGAGGAATCTTGTGGTATTAATTAAATTATAGCAGCTTCCTTCATATGTCCTGGAGTTTCAACGTGCATCAAATTAATGGGAAGTTTGAAGTAATGATTATTATGGTTAACTACAGGCTGTAATAATATTTAGCAAACAATAAGTCAACGTGATAAACGTAAACGTGATATTTCGGAGTTTCAACATGCATCAAATTAATGAGAAGTTTGAAATAATGATTATTATGGTTAACTACATGCTGACTTTTGGCCGCATGATTAGAGGTGAGCAAAATACCCGAAATCCGAATATCTGATCCGTACCAAACTAAAATTTAAAATTTGGTTCGGATTTTCGGTTCAGATCGACATTTTTCAAAATTTCGGATTTTTGGATTGGATTTTTTTAAGCCGAAAAATTTCGAAAATCCGAATTATATAATCTATATATAATAATAATATTTTATTTAAATATTTTTAAACCTAAGATAAATATATATAAGAATTAACAAAAATTGGTTTCAGATTTTCGGATTTTTCGGTTCGACTCGGATATTTTTATTAAATTTTTTGATTTTCGGATTTCGGATTTTCAGATATTCGGTTCGGATCGAATTGTGTTCATCTCAAAATTTGTGATCGGTTCGGATTAGGCAAAAATCTGAACCGAAATCCGAATGCTCACCCCTAAGCTTGACAATTTTATAGTCTCACATTCTAAAATAGAAAGATACAACCCAATAATTATTAATTATTCCGTTATTACAATTTAGCCCGTGTCACGTCCTAAATCAGGAGGGATAGCACGGATGTCGGGGTGTGCCTAAGGATTGGAAATAAGAAGCGGGGAAGAAATGGGGAAGCCATATATATACATATGAGGTTCACTTACATGTCAAAACTTGGGTAACATCTCCTTTATAAAAGGATAAATCCAAAAGAAACAGAAATTGAAAATAAGCAAACAAACACATCTTTGCAACATTGGTGTCGAAAGCTCGGCACGTCACGTTGGTCGTATACAATCGACTACAATCACGGGGGCTGAACAATCGGACAACCAATAACAACTATTGGGGTAGGAGCATCCTACTACACCTCAAGTCGAAAATGATGGGGTGTCGAGAGCTAGCTCGTCAAAGGGTTGGCCGACCAGCTCCGCTCGTGAGGTCGTTACTGTCTCGACTACAACATGAGGTCTTTGGCCAAGCGTCCAAAAGTGGCCGATTACTCGCACTCTCCATTCAAAAGCAATAAAGAAAACGGTAGAGAAATCAAAGCGTAAACCAACTGAACTTAAAATACTTCAAATATAATAGTCATAGAACTCAACTAAGTTTCTAGACGATAGCAACAAAACATACACACTTAAGAGCATACAGCGAAACTTAACATACTTAAAATAAAAATAGAGAACAATCAACCCACCTCAGCCGCTCATCACGTCCGCCCACTTATTAACCTAAAATTATTTGAAAAGACTTTTGGGCTGAGTACTAGTGTACTCAGTGGGTCATGCATTTTCGCAAATAGTTCATATAAACAAAACGAAGAAAGTCAATGTCGTACGATAAACATATAAGGTTTTAAAACATAAATCCACTTCCATGAAACAAAAACCTTTTACTTGGGGCCCATTAGAGCATTCCAGTGTTACTCTAAGCTATCTGATCTCCGGGATGAATCATACTTCGAGATCAATCACCGGACTGCAACGGGCAAAACCCAAAAGCCACATTATATGTCGGTACGCAAGTGGGATCAATCCACATAAGTACGGACTCGTGTACACAACTCTTAGTAAGCATGTTAAACCCACTAAGAGCCACAATTGCTTAACAGAGAGCATTAAACAGATAGAAATGCACTAAAATATTTTCATGGATATTCAGCATTTTCTTTTGAAATATCAGAGCTTTTTTTTTTTTGGCGAAATATCAGAGCTTAATAACTCAATATATGTAATCAAAATATAACCCACCTTAACCAACGAAAACATCTACTGGGAGAGATCTACAGTTCCAATAATTATACCGCTTATGCTGGTAAGTACCTGGTAATAATACGGAACAACTTTTGGAAACACATTCCACGAAGCAAGGAAACAATGCAATCAAAACAGAGATCGAAGCAAAACGGAGGATTTTCGACTTTTCGAATCCATATTTGGCAATATCCGGGTTTTCAAATCAACTTGATGTAGAAGGAAAAAATGTTCAAGGCATTGAAATCTATAAAGGGGTACCTTGAAAACATGCATGCGAGCAAGTTGATACAAAACTTAGTAGCGAAGAAGCATTAAAACTTGATGCTTATCCTCAGATCCAGGATAAACCATCCGTAACCGATGCATGAAAATGAAAACATAAGCAATATGTAATTTTAGGAACATAGAATGACAAGTCATGTCGAAAACGGAAAACACAGGCATGTACTTCATTTAGAAACTCAAAACGACTAAAAAATCCCTGTATGTAAAAACACAACAAACGAAAAAACGGAATCTGTACGCTAGTAGAACACAAAGTTTGGAACTCAAAACCTAAAGGACCCACAATCAAAAGTGGCCTGTCAGCCACCAAATCGACGGCCAACCGGCAACGACGGCATGAGCTAGGCGGCGACAGTTTTGGCCGACCTCCAGCCGTTTTCTCGTCTCGTCCATTTAGAGACCCGAGTTCTACGCTATGCTATCTACGAAAAAATCGAATCAAAACAAGAAAATGAAAAAAAATTAAAAATGAAGGCACCGGGGAGGTCGATCGGTGTGGTAGCCGACAAAGAAGACAATGGCGGCGCCGTCGAGCCCTCCCAGCTCGAACCCCATTTCTCCAGTGCGTCCGCAGCGTACCTGAAGCAGCTCGGCTCTTCCGTAAACACAGAGAGACGCTTGAAATGAACGTTTGAAAATGAAGGCCTTATGCCTCTATTTATAGATTTTCAGAAGTTCTCTTGTGCAAGCACATGTACAACGCTGACGCAATTAAGAGTGTGCTTGTGCAATCACTGGTACAAACGTTAGCCGAAAAACACTTTAATAATTATAACTTGATCGTTTGAGATCCGTTTTCAAAAATTTAAGAGCCTACAGGCTCGCATTTAAAAATCATTCACAAAGACTATTCATTTGTAATTTTTGAAAATCATGTGAATTTATTGCATATGAAAAATGGATTTAATCCGAACTTAAGATCCTGTTCTAAGTCAAAACAAAGTCCAATTTTTTTCAAACTTCGCCAAAAAATCTAACGAATATTTTATAATATTCTACAAAGAAACGGGTGTTACATCCCACACTCCTTATAAAAATTTTGTCCCCAAAATTTCATGCCTTGATCTTTTAACTCTGGATACCGGACTAACATCTTATTCTCTAGTTCCCACATAGCCTCTTCTTCATCGTTGCTATTCCATAGTACTTCACAAGGTGAACTTTCTATTCTCCAAACTTGAACCTTTCGATCAAAGACCTTTATTAGTGTTTTCCCTTTTAACTTATATCCTGAGCTAGCACAACCTCATCATAACATGTTTATTAGGACCAAATAGTCGTCATATCCCATAATCATCATTGCTCATGGCACTCTCGAACCTTCGATAGAATCACATTTTCCTTCCTTCACATAACAATTCACAATTCTATTTCATTTCTTATTGCACAGGTATCAACTATGCGCATCAACATATAGCTTTAAATTGTATAATTTTTCTTTTGTATATTCAATACAATCTTTCATCATAAACATTCTTTTAAACTTAGCCATATGGTTTCAATAGTTCCAAACATGGCAACATTTCAAAATTCAATCACCTCATTTCGTACCCCTGATAGAACAATTTTCAAAACTCTTGTCATATGGTGTCATACTTCCAACATAATATTTAAAAATACTTTGAATACTTGTACGTACTTTGAAATAAAAACTTGTTAAAACTGCGTACCTTACTTTAATCATGACGGTGTGATAACGAGCTGGAGGTTGTTGTATACAAAACAAACAACATAATTTAACTAAGAGCATCAGATTTATCAGGACCCTTGCTCGATACCATTCTTGGTATCGATAATCATAAATACGGGGCGAGAACATTGCTCGATACCATTCTTGGTATCAGATAACAAAGCTAGATGTCAGAGCCAAGATCAACCACTTTGATACCATTCTGTCACGTCCCAAATCCCGAGGGATGGCACGGATACCGGGGTATAGCAAAGGATTGGAAATAAGAAGCGGGGAAGAAAGGGAAAAACCATATATACATATGATGTTCACTTACATACCAAAAATTAGGCAGCATTTCCTATATAAAAGGACAAATCCAAAAAGAAACTGAAAATAAGCAAACAAACACATCTTTGCGACATTGGTGTCGGAAAGCTCGACATGCCACGTTGGCCTTTAAAATTTGGAACGACTTATCAATTTTAAAAAATTGGAGGGACATATAGTTTGTAATACATTTACATTTTGACACAACTCTAATTAGGAAAATCATTCCCACGGGAAAGCCATTTTCGAAGTTGGCCTTTAAAATTTGGAACGACATATCAATTTTAAAAAATTGGAGGGACATATAGTTTGTAATACATTTACATTTTGACACAACTCTAATTAGGAAAATCATTCCCTTCACCAAATTATCCTTCCTTGATTAATAAATTTTCCTTTCCCGTGGGATTTGATATGTCGACTGATTTTTTTTTTCTTTTTTTTTTTTGAGGTAATCAAAATTAACTAGTTGCTGATTCTTCCTCTTCTCGAACAGTCATCATAATCGCCACTCTTCCAATTACTTTCTGCCCGATTTGCTCCCATTCACTTATGTTTCAAACATAATTTTAATGATTTTAAAAAAAATCATATAGTTTTGAAAACTTACAAAAAATTAATGCGCAATAAAATGGACTCGTAATTTAGGACTATATATTAATTAATCTGTTATGTAAACTATATAACAATTGCCACGGCACAACAAAGCCGTGCAGTAAAAACATTATTTGTTGACAAATTAAATTTTGTGCATGTGCCGATTGAATAATGAATATAAACAAAATGAGGTCAACCAAGTCAATATTAATTTCCAATTTCTTCCCTATTCTACGTAAAATATTTATGGTCAGTCAACACACATGGTGATTGATCACACCTTGTCATACATATGCATGATATATTGTTGTACATATAAAATATTGCAATCGGTGGTTTTTCTCCTATAAATTGCAATACAAGAGGCTTGTAAAGTAGTAAGGTCTTGGTCTCTAAAACTCCCAAATTGAGGAACCAACTAGGAGGAGCTAGCTCCGGTAATGAAGGTAGGGTTTGTTCAATTAATGCAGATGACTAATTTCTTTTGCACATAATTGATTAAATTTGTATTGAAGCAAAAGATTGTGATATATGTGCCCATGCACAGTGACAAGGCTAAGTCAAAGGCCATGAAGATTGCTGTGGCTCTGAAAGGTTTGCATGTTACGTATATCTGGCATCTTTATTAGTTGGCATCTATACATATGCATTTGCAATATATGGTTAAGATGAGCTTTTTGACGATGATGATGCAGGAGTGACGTCAGTGAATATCGAAGCCGAAAATGACCGGCTTGAGGTGACCGGAGAAGGGGTAGATTCAGTGTGTTTGGCCAACTCTCTCAGGAAATTTTTTTGTTTTGCTAGTATCATGAGCGTAGAAGATGTTAAACCGGCCGGGTTGGATTCACCTGGTTCAAGTCCATCTTCCCCTCCGACGACAACTTCAATCCGGTACAGCCCGTCTCCGCCATACTCGCCGTTGTTTCCTTCTGAAAATGATACAGACGATGCTCCTAGTTGCCCCATAATGTGATACGCTAGCTAGATTTTGAAATTTCTATTTTTATATATTTTTTAATAGTTAGCATAGCATAATGCTATTATATTATACTTCCTCTTGATTAAGGTTATGTTTCATCTTCATACGACAACAAGAGAGAATTGTCTCTTGAAAGAAAGGCGCAGATTTGGAGTAAGTGACTTTCTCGGAATCAACACCTTTAGGTCATAATTATTTCTAGTCAAAATATTAGCTTCCAATACATGGTTTTGAAGGCCCGTGATCACCAAACGTGTTGCATAATCCAATCGAATGGTCAATATTTATTTGCAGTATAATCGGGGTACTGAACCTTAGATTCAACTCGTGGTTCGACAATCCGATCATTTCAAACCATTTAAAAATTTGTGTGTGTGGACATCGTTTAGAAAATCGAGCATCGCATCCGAACTGCATGTTTTCTCTGAGCTTAAATATTCTATGCTCTAAGATGTATTCATGAAAATAATGTACTAATTAATCGAATCGACTACATCGAGTATCACGACAATATTGTTCTATCTCGAAAATAAGTTAAATCTTATGGAGCGATCATCAGCGATGGATATGTTTCTTTAACTATTGCTGAATTGGATCCACAAAGAATTTCAAATGAATGTCATTTGGTATGTCAATTAATGTATGTTCATCCTTAGCACCATCGATATAACATCGTTTCGCTTCATCATGTAATTATTTATTTAAGTATGAATCATTTTTCAATGGTATTGAGAGACCAAAGTTTTGATCTCAATTCTTCATTCCCAACTAAAAATAAAAGAAAACAAAACCATATCAATTATATATTTGTTTAGTTTGACACATTAATTATAATTTCATCAATTCAATAACACTGGATTGTGCAACCGTTCATTTCATTAATAATAATAATAATAATAATAATAATAATAATAATAATAATAATATATAATAATAATAATAATAATAATAATAATAATAATAATAATAATAATAATAAAGTTATTTGAATAATATTTCTCAAACCTTTATAAATTAAAGTTATTTAAATAATATTTCTTCTAATTCAATCATCTTCTTACAATCATTTATAAATGAAAGTTATTTAAATAATATCTCTCAAACATCTACTTGGCATAATCAAATCAACAATTAATTAATTCTCCAATTTAATTAAGTAAATCTATAATTACAAGTTTAATTAAATGGATCAAATTAAATGTCCAATAACATTTGATTAACTAATCAAATTAATTTAATTTATCTTAGATATCCACTAATTAAAATTTATTTTCAATCACGCCTATTTAGTAATTTACTTAAGGTCTATCTCATTACATAAATAAATCACTTAAAAGATAATTCTCAAATCATCCGTTAGCAATTAATTTTTATTTTGCTATTCGATTTCTAAAATTAGATTTTATTTAATTATTAAATTGGTTCCACCTCTTGATTTAACTATAAGAACTCAGATTAGTCCAACTTGTAATTATAAATTCAATCTAATGAATTTAAAGAACTCAATCTAAATAATTGATATTTAGATTATCATTTAATTAATTAAGAATTAATCTCAAATTTTAATTACTAGAATTAAACCTCATATTTAATTAATAATCCCTCTGTCCCATTATTATTAGCTCGTTTTCTTTTTTGGGATGTCCCATTAAATTGGCTCGTTTCCAAAAAAGGAAACACTTTTTACGTAAAAAAATATCTCGAATTTCGTATCATATCCTACTTTACAAAAAAACATAATTCTTCTTAATCTACGTGCAAAAATGAAATGGGCCATGAATATTGGGACGGGGTGAGTATAGAATTTGTTCAATCCTCAATTTAATTTAATGAATCATAGAAATAAATAATTTCAGCTCATCATCAATTTAAATTCTTAACCCAACATTTAAATAAATCTAAGCTCATCTTCAATTTAATTAAAAGCCCATATCAATTTAATCCCAGGGCCCATCTTCAATTTAATTTCGGCCTATGGCCAATTCTATTATTTCCAGCCCATTTATCACTTATTCCAGAGGCCTATCCATTTTTTTTCTCGGCCCATCTAACATTAGGTCCAAATCCATTTAATTTTGACCCATATATCATATAAGGCCCAAACATAAAAAAGAATAAAAACATAATAAAACCCTAGACCCCCAACACTCACATCTCTCTCGTCTCTCACCCTACACACACAGATGCACACACACACACATCTCTCTCAATGGACCCGCTGTGCCACCGCCGCCTCTTCCATCTCTGGCGGACGATCGTCGTCGTCGACCACTATCGTGACTTTGACCCCATCTTCCTTCTATCTTGGTTCTCTCGTGAACCGACGCACACACGCACACGAACTCATTGTTGTCGCCGCCACCATTTTCGACCGGCCCGTTGTCGCCGTCCCGACCTCCTCCCATCTTCCTTCTCATCTCTGTTTTATCTTTCTCAAAATAGGTACACACGCACACACACACACACGGACTGCCGCTGCCTCCATGTCCGGTCGGCATGTCATCGTCGATTTGCATCGGATTCAATGATGTCGTCGTCATCGACCATCGCTTTTACCCCTTACCTATTTCTCGTTCTCTCTTTCAAATAGACACACATATGCACACACACACACACACACACACACCGTGCACCTCTCTCTGTTTTCTCACAAGCAAATCGTCACCGCTGTCCTCGTCTCTGACCGGGCACGCCGACACTGTGTTGCTACCACCGACCACATCTTCTCTCATGTCCCTTCTTACGCCGTGTCACAAAGGGCCAGCACCGCCATCGACGACAACGCATGCAGAGAGCCACCCAAAGCCCTCGAGCCCCCTATTCCAGACATCATCGCAACGCGTAGCCCTTGCTCCAGCCACCGTCATTGTCGCTGCATCGTCATCGCATGCAGAGCCATCGTGCTCCAACTCGAATCCATCGCGTCTCTTCTCAGCTACGCCCTCACGTCTCTCTGTCATCGTCATCCTCCCTGGGCCGTGTAACCTTCTTCCCGACAGAGCATCGTCCTCGATGGTTGATTTTGACACCGTCCGTGAGCCTAAGTTCTACCGTCGACTTCTTAAATTTATTTCAGTTTCTATTTTGTAAATATTGAGCAATGTACAATAATCTTACACTCTTTATTTCATCTATTTGGATTGATTGATGCGGTGTATATGAAAATGCACACACACACACACACACACACACACACACACACATATATATATATATATATATATATATATATATATTGATAAATTGCTCTATGTTGGTTAACAAGCTTATCAATTCTAGACTTGAGCAATTTATATAAATGGAGTAGTTGGATAAAATAGAACCTTGATGAGAAATTTGTTTGTTATTCTACCTTGGTTTGTCGAAGTTTGAAGCAAGAGGTCACGTCCCTTGAAGTAGCTAGAACACTCTCCTTCGTCTTTCCTTCTCAAGTTGTTCGAATAGTCTAGGACATGGAATGTTGAAGGAATGAATATATTATGTTGTAGGTTTTTCCTTTTGTTGAGTTGATGGCTATAGGTATGCAAAAGTCTTTCATCTAGAAGGAATAGGCAATGGGGTGTGATGGTAAGTTTTGAAAAATGTTGAGTGATTTAGGGAAAAGTTGAGGGATCTGGGGGATTCGAAATGATATGGGGCGATGTGATAATTTATCCAGTATAAAATGTCCGCTTGGTTCAGAATCGTATTCATTCTTCGGCATTCGTTTAAATTTTCTCGTTCGAAATAAATTTGAAACGTCGATGATTATACTTTTTAATAAACACCCTAAACTCAAATCTCGATTTAGCTTAACAAAATAATTAATCGAAGTTTTAATTTCACAGTGTATTATTGTTTATTATTCAAATTAGAGTTTATTAATTCACAAGTAGGGTTTATTAATTCAAAATTACGGTTTATTATTCACAATTAAGGTTTATTAATTCACAATTAGGGTTTATTAATTCAAATTAGGGTTTTTCAATAACAAATTGAGTTTATTAATTTATAATTAAGGTTTATTTTTCCAATTAGGGTTTATTAATTCAAAATTAAGATTTATTAATTCACTATTATGATTTATTAATATAAAACTATTATTTATTAATTCATAATTATGATTTATTAATTTATAATTAAAGTTTATTAAATTAGTTAATTTAATTAGAATTAATTTAATAATAATTAATTAATTAAAAAATTAATCATGGGGTCTCACTATGCGCGCACATGAGATCACCCCTTTATTTAATGGGCACATGATTCTCGACAGTTAATTTTGCTAATACCAATGCCATAATCTATGTGTGTATATAAGCAATTGAATCCTACAAACTATTAAGCTTATTAGGCGCAATTTAATTTCAGCACTTTTATTAACGTAATTTCCTGCGTAATTCTTGGACATAATTGTGTATTGAGTACATTTCATCTCTCTTATCTCTCTGTATATTATTCTAGAATATGTGAAATAATAGCTTTCTAAATTGACAAAAACTTGGGTGAGTGCAGTCTCGTATTCACCCAAGTATATATATAATTATATATTAATCATAGTGAGTAAGGATAATTATAATTTATTAATTTAAAATAAATTTATTAATTCATAATTGTAGTTTATTAATTCACAATTAAAGTTTACTAATTCATAATTAGTTTTACTAACTCATAATTATGGTTTATTAATTCATAATTAAGGTTTATTAATTCATAATTAATTTTATTAACTCAAAATTAGGGTTTATTAATTCACAATTAGGGTCTATTATTCAAAATTGGGGTTTATTAATTCATAATTAGGATTTATTAATTCACAATTAGGGTCTATTATTCAAAATTGGGGTTTATTAATTCATAATTATTGTTTATTAATTCATAATTAAGGTTTATTATTCAAAATTAGGATTTATTAATTCATAATAGGGTTTATTAATTCCAATTAATCTTAATTAATTCCAAATAGTCTTTATTAATTTAAAATGAAGATATATTAATTCACTATTAGGGTTTACTAATTCAAAATTATTATTTATTAATTCACAACTATGATTTATTAGTTTACAATTAAAATTTATTAAATTAATTAATTTTTAATTAGAGTTAATTTAATAATAATTAATCAACTAAATAACTAATTAACTAATTAATTAAGGTGGTCTCACTGTGCACGCGGCCCGCACAGGAGACCACCCCTTCGATATTTGGAAATGAAAACTGAATTTTACTATTTTCTGTAGGCCGTAGTCATTATTATATATTACTAATTATTCACCCGTACGATGCAAGGTGATAAGTTGTATTTGAATTGACAATACATTATTAACAACAATGTTATAATTTATGAATTTATAAAAATCATAAAAGTTTATTTCGATACATTTAGATATATGATGTTATTTTTGTTTAGGAATTAGTTTACAAAGATTTTTTTATTGTATCGCGTTTTGTTAGCAAAATGTGACAGGTGTATGTGTAAATAAATTTTAGATTTATCTACCGCATCTCGTGATTTATTGAGAATAAATGAATAATATACACTAACCAATAATGACAAATAAAATTTAATCAAAAAAATATTAAAACTTGAATACAAATTAAACTATAAATTTTGGAACACTTCTTTGTAGACAACATCCGTAGTACATGCACTATTCTTATCATCTTTGTCACATATCAAGATTTTGAGACAACTACGGCTTCTTACTCTTGAAATAGCAATGTAAAGCTGACCATGAGAGAAAATCGATTTCTTAAGAAAAAGTCTAACATATGATAATGATTGTCCTCGATATTTGTTGATTGTCATTGCATACGAAACAATAAGAGAGAAGTCTACATTGGAATTTGAAAGGGAGACACATATCTGATAGTGTAAGTGACATTCTTATAATCAACACCTTTAGGCCATAATTATTTCCAGTCAAAATCTTAGCCTTCAAAACATGGTTTCCAAGCTTTGTGACGACCAAACGTGTGCCATTGCATAGCCCAAAAGAATGGTCAATATTTCTTAGGAGCATCACTGGTGTACCGACCTTCAGATTCAGTTTGTGGTTTGAAAATGTTGAACATTTCAAACCATTTAAAAATTCAGGTGTTTAGACATCAATATGAACATCGAGCATTGAATCTGAACTGCATGTTTTATTTAAGCTTAAGTATTCTGTACTCTCAGATGTATTCATAGAAATCATGTACTGATTAACCAAATCGATACATCGAGTGTTGGGGTCAATATTGCTTTGTCTTGAAGTTAAGATAAATCATCTGAAGCAGCCATCGATGATGGATATGTTTCCTTAACTATTGTTGCAATTAGATTCCCAGATAATTTCAAATGAATGTCATTTGGTACATCAACATTTGTATGTCTGTCATTAGCTCCACCAAAAAGACTATCCCATACTGCTGCCACCTAATTAGAAATTTTTTGCATTTCAATTGCTTCAGAATATCCTTAACCTCAGAGTGCTCTAATTAGTTATTATTTTTATCTTTCTTTGTTGTACAGAATATCCTTTCCCCAAGACCAATGACAAATGGATTATGTTCAAATAATTTGCATTACTAAATATGTAATTTGATTACACACCCACCAACTGTAACTATGGATGATTAAAAATCTCATTCATATATAATATGTCATAAATTACACAAAAAGACAACAAACCTGATGTCTCTCCTTTCCGAAAATTGAAGTGGAAGTTATTTATTCTAACATATTAAATTGAATATTGTGTTTTAATTATAAAAAAATGGACAAAATTATGGGTGTAAAGTGCAACTAACCCACAAAATGTATTGAATAGTTATAAATAGGTTTTTCAAAATTCCACACTTTTGAATCGATGGATTCCTCAATTTTTTAAAATAAAATAAAATATCTTTAGTTAATTGAGCTATTTAACTTAGTATTCAATTAATAATAATTGAATCTATACGTTTTTATTTTGGTTCAAACTGGCATAAAAAAAGACGTCTCTCCTTTCCAAACCTTCCCCTTAGTTATTCTTCCCCATTCCACTTGAATATCGTCTCCCAAAATTTCCGCCATTGTGTTTGCTTAAAAAATACAAAATATTTTAAAGTAAACATGCACCTTAGTTTGTGTCATATAGTGAAAATTTTACATTATAAGTATATATTATAAATTTTGTATGTAGTCAAATTTAAATATTTAAAAATAAAAATATTTGAATTATATTAAGATAAGTATATTCGAAACCATCCAAATCAATCACAAACATTTTTAAAGCGACAATGTTCGACTTCAAAGCCATATATTGATGGGATATGACCCAACCGACTAGGCCCACTAACAGGCCCAAACGAGCTGGGCCTAACGTTGGTAGCGGGCTCACGCGGTTGAGCCCAAGGCAAGCCCTAATCAGCTCCCAAAACCCTAGCCCCCAGAACCGCACCCTCGGCCAATGGAGGCGGGCCGAGAGCAAAGTGAGGCGCCACCGCCAATGGAAGATCGCCCGGAACCAAGGTCACCCTCGGCCAATGGAGGACACGCCCCAGAACCAAGGTCAGGCGCCACCCTCCACGTGGCGCACGTAAGGCGAAATGTCCCTGCTCCGGCCAATGGAGGGCATGCTAGAGGAAGAGTCACGTCACGACCAATGGAGAGGTTGAGCACGCATTCAGTTGCAGGCTCGGAGTTGTATAAATAGAAGGAAAACTGACATTAAAAGGGTTGGCAACTTATCGAATACTAAGAGCTTGTAACTACACTCACTGTGTTATAGTGAAAGTATTGAGGAAACAGTCCTCCGTGGACGTAGATCTCATTAACGATCGAACCACGTAAAAGCCTTGGTGTTCTTTATTGCTTTACATAAATCTCGCACACTCACATAACTAGATTTATCATTGGCGCCGTCTGTGGGAACCGCTGAACAAAAAGCTTCACCGTCCCTACAAATCAATGGCAAGAACACGCACAACCGCCGTCCGCACTGGCAACAATCATGCTGAGGACGACCAGGCGGTCACTCAGCGTCGCGGGAAGGAGATCGCCGACGCCACAAGCGCTCACACTCCTGAGGGCAACATGGAAAACATCTCCATACACCCTCAGGACCGCCTCCCTAACGTGGGGGAGGATGACGACCTCAACGAGGATGAACAAACAGCTCATTCGTCCCATGAGGCCCTCGGCCGAGCTGTGTCCGAGTTCTTCAACGCAAACCTCGGCCAGTTCCAGGGCTTCCTCCGCCAAAGGGCGAATGGGCGGGCACCTCTCGAGTGCCCGGCTGCAGGCCGGCGCCGAGGTCGTTCACCCCATCGGTGCAGCGCCACCTCAAAGACGACGGCCGAGAACGCGTGCGTCGCCCAGCCGTGAGGATCCAGCCTCCCGCCAAAGTGGTCGCAACCCCGCCCCGCGCGCCGGTAGCCGCCGCCGCCTCGAATTCCACCGGGAACGAGGCGGGACGAGGAGAGACGCAGCCGAACTCCTCCTCGAGGAGACGACATGCGTCGTTATCGGTCCCCTACACCCCCGGAGAGAGATGGTAACGATCTCCCGGGGTTCGACCGACACGGGAGAATCATCTCTCCTTATCCAGAGAAATTATGGACACGCCCCGCCCCGTGATGCGGGCACCCAATATAGCCGCCTACGATGGTCTAGGAGACCCCTCCGACTTCCTTTTCGCCTACACTACCAACATGGCGAATCAAGGAATGGAAGATTTTCACATGTGCAAAATCTTCCCGAGGTGTCTTGATCTCCAACGCACGATTTGGTTCACCTCGCTCCGTCGAGCGGTATACACCGCCTGGGACCTTATGGATCAGTTCAAATGGCGCTTCTATCAGAAGATGCCACCCCAGCAGCCTTCCTCCGACCTGCTCACAATCCGCCAAGGGCGGGACGAGACGATGTCAAACTTTGTTTCGAGGTTCATCAAAGAGTCGCTCAAAATTGACAACAAGAACGACCTCTACATCATCAACGCGTTCAAAAGCGGGATCCGACCCGCACGCCGAACAAAGAAATTACGGTAGAAACCAAAGGCGGCGAGTAAGCTTTGGAACTGGTGGACAACTTCGTCGAGGAGGCGAGTCGGATCGGAAGAAGAGGAAATGGGACGGCGAAGTCAGAGAAAAAGTCGGATGACCCAAGTCGAGGCGATCGATCGAGCGCCTGACGAGTAATCAAAAGAGGGCCCCTGAGTCCGGGCTGGGACCTCGGCCCAACCACGCGGCGGGCGCCTCCCTGCTCAAATCAAGGGCGGAAATATTCGAGCTCACGCCGAGCTCTTCCAAGCCCGCCCCTATGAAAGGAGGATCGAAGAGGTCCACATAAGAGTATTGTGAATATCACCAAGGGTATGGTAATGATACCGAGGATTGCGAAACTTGGGCTCGCGGATCGATGAGCTCGTTAAAGGTGGAGCCCTCAAGATATACCTCGACCGAGCCGGGCCGAGAAACAAGAAGCGCAGAAGGAATTGAGGCGGCAACAATCAAGGGCCGACCTCAACGACGACCCAACCCAAGGCGGCGAGGACGAAGGTCCCAACGCTATGGAGCGGGTCTATGTTGTTGCTGGATCGCCTCGGGACGGCGAGGTCGTCCTCAAGAACGATGCCGAGGCCGCCCCAAGAGCAGAAGAACAAGCGACTCGGGATGGTGAGAACATAACGTTCTCGAGGAGGACCCGTGCCCAAGATCATGCCGCATCAGGCGCCATCACCATACTGCCGTGGTGGGCAACAAAAGCGTCCACGGGTCTATATCGACGCCGGAGCCTCCGTCGGCATCATCTTCGAGAGCTATGCGGATAAGCTTGAGGTCGGAGGTATGTGTACTTCCCGCGCCTCCCGGTTGCGGAGCTTCGCTCAAGAGGCGGTCCAGCCGAGGGGTCATTACCGCTTCCGGTCATGGTGAGACGAGCTCCCAAGTCGGTCACCAAGGCCATCCGATTCTTCTGGTCCGAGCTCCTCTCCGCACAACATCATCACGGGAGAGATTGGTCAGACGCCACCAAGGCCGTCTGCCGGTCTACCCACCACCGTCAAGATTCCCACCCGGTGGGAGTGCTTAGCATCCGGGGACCAAACGGCAGCAAAGAATGCCATGACTCTCAACCCAAGATGCGGCCTCGCCCTGTGCATAGCAATTACCGAGCCCCTGAGAGGCCGACACCCAGGATGACCGACCGAGGGCCTCCAACTATCTGACGGCGATCCTCGAAGGTCGTCCGTGTCGGCACCCAGGCCCAACCGACATCCGGCGTGTCATACAACTTCTGAGGGAATATAGGGACGTGTTTGCATGGTCCCCGCTCGATATGACCGGAGTGTCGCCCGAGCTCATAACTCACCGCCTCAACATCGACCCGGCTACCAAGCGGTCCGCGAAGAAAAGGATATTATGACGGAGCGCGGCCGGTCGTAAGGGAGGAGGTGACTCAACTTCAAGGCCAAGATCTTGTTCGAGGTCGAATACCGACACGGATGGCTAATCCAGTCGTGGTCCGAAAGCCATGGGGAGGGTGGCGCATGTGCGTCGATTATACCGACCTCAACAAGCACTGCCCAAAAGATTGCTACCCCTCCCGACATCGACAAGAAGGTGGAGGCATTGGTGGGCCACGAGATGTTGACTTCAGAATCTATACAAGTGGTACCACCAAATCTCGATGAGCCGGAGGGCGCCCAAGACCGCATTCATCACCGACTTGGTGCCTGCGCATCGAAGATGCCTTTCGGCCTCAAAACGCCGGGCTACTTACCGAGGATGGTGGATGCAACATTCAAAGACCACATCGGGAAGATCGTCGAGGTCTCGTCGGACGACATCGTAGTCAAAGTCGAAACGGAGAGCTGCGCCGATGACCTCGACTATCCTCCAACTCCTCGTGTCGGCCAACCTCAAACTCAACCCCGTAAATGTACATTTATGGTGAAGACCGCAAGTTCTTGGGATCTTTGGGTTTCTCGAGGGCTCAAGGCCAATCCCACCAAGGTGAAGGCGGTGCTCGACATGCGGTGCCAGGACCATCCGTGAGATCACAAACTCACCGAGTGCCTAGCCGCCTCGCCAGATTGCCTCGAGCCGCAGAAGCAGCTCCTTCTTCAAGATCCGAGGAGAGCTCGGGACTTGTCTGGCGGGAAGAACACAGTGCGCCAAGACAACGGTGAGGAGTACCTTGCCGACCGCCGACCCCGTCGCCCCCGGCAGGTGAATCCCTCTCTATGTCGGCCGCCTCGGATGAGTCCATCATGTAGTCGGTATGCAGATGAGGTGGGACGATAACTCCCATCTATTTTATCACCGAGCTCTCAAAGGATCGGAGACAAGGTACACCGCCTCGAAAAAGAAGACTGCCCGTGAGCAAGCGACGCCTCGACCCTACTTCCAAGCTCACTCCATCCGGTGCTAAGCGACTTACCTTGAGACAAGTCTTGTTAAGACCTAAGTCATCCGGACGATAGCTAAGTGAGTCTTGGAGCTCGGCGAGCACGACATCTCGTGACTCACCCAGTGGCCATAAAGGGCAAGCTCGTCGACTTCTGGTTGAGGCCAAATTCACCGAGGTGGGCTCGCCAATGAGGTAACTCAGCTCCCGCCCCCACGGCGGAGGAAGCCGTCCTAGTACCACGGATGGTTGCCGGCGGATGTCGTGGGCGAGCCTCGTGAAAAGCAGGCGGCGGGACGGGCATCCTCCTCCTCGGCCCGGATAAGCAAGAAGTCACCCACGCCTCCGGTTTACCTTCCCGATCACCAACAACGAGGTGGAGTACGAGGCCACGATCTCGGACTCCGCCTCGGAAGCTGGGTGGACAAGATCCAAATCTTCGGTGATTCCTGTCGTGGTGAACGGTGTTAAGCAAATACGAGGCGAGGAGGACCGAATGAAACAATACCCGAGAAAGCAAAGGAGATCTCGACCTCGTTCGGTACTTCAAGATCCACGAATCCCCGAGGAAACAATGAGGTGACATCCTCAGCAAGTTAGCTGCGTCGTCAACAAGTCCACCAGTAGAGGAGGTTCATTCCAGAAGCATCGCGGAGTCCCACGTCGACATCATCACCGAGATAAAGCCGATTGGATGTCTCACGAAGGCCTATCTGGAAGACGGCGCACTACCTCAAGATCGGCTCGAAGCCAAAAAGATGATGGCGAAATCCCAGAAGTATCTCATGCATGAGGGCGCTCTCTACCGGAAGTATTACCTTCAACCCCTCCTGAGGTGCCTCGGGCCAGAAGAAGCCGACTACGTGCTCAATGAAATTCACCGAGGGTCTTGTGGAAGCCACATCGGACGTGAGCTCTCTCAAAGAAGACGCTGAGGTCGGGATATTCCGCCCACCCTCGTGATTCGGCCGAGCTCGTCAAAAGTGCCCGGTGCCGATTCACTCCACGGTCAAAAGCGCCTCGATCGATTTGGCGACTGCGAGTCCATGGCCTTTCATGCGGTGGGGATCGACATTGTTGGTCCGCTCGACCGAGCACCGTGTCGGCTTCGATACTTAGTCGTAGCCATAGACTACTTCACAAAATGGGTCGAGGCCGAGCCACTTTCGAGCCTCACTGGCGTATGATTGAGACCCCGTGTGGAAAATATAGTCTGCGCCGCTCGCATACCGCACATCTCGGTCTCGGACAACGGCACCCAATTCGTCGACAAAACTTGAGGAGTGGTGCGAAGAGCTTCAGATCGATCAACGCTTCACCTCGATCGCACACCGCAAGCGAATGGTCGACCGGGTGACGAACCGCACGATCGTACAAGGATTTAAGAAGAGGTGGACCGAGCTAAAGGCGATCGGGCTGAAAATCTCCTCAAGTCCTCACGGTCCCACAGACCACACCTCGGACGTCATGCGGAAACCCTTTCAGCTGGTCTCACGGTACCAAGGCCGTCATCTGGGTTGAGATCGGTGGCAAGCCCGCTGCACTCTTCACTTCGACCGGGCCGGGAGCGAGGAAGACTGCGGGCCAACCTTGACGCCTCGAGGAGAAGCGAGCTCGCCTTCATAAAAGCCAAGTCACAAGGCCCGGTCGCGGTGCTACAACAAAGGGTCAAAGCCTCCGCGCCCAAGTAGGCGACCTCGTCCACTGAAATAATGAAGCCAAGAGAGCCGAGCGTCTTAACAAGTTGGATCCGACATGGGAAGGCCCATACCGCGTTCACGAGGACCTCGGCAAAGGGCTTATGTGGCTCACCTATCCGGTGCACTTATCCCACGAACTTGGCACATTACTCATTTAAGGAGGTATTTTACATAGCTTGATTTAAGGTCGGCATCATGTTAGTCCATAATTGTTTTGCCAAAGCACGATGTTGATTACATGTTCAATAAAACATCTGCTTTTCTAATGAATATTTCACTGTCTCGTACATATGTGAACATCTGTTTGGATACACCACATTTAAACCTTCACAAGGGGCGCCTTACGAAGATGAAAATCCCACCAAGTAGGTACGACATCTGATTACCCATTAAGTTGGGCGCTCACATGCAAAGCATCTGATTACCCATTAAGTTGGGCGTCTACATGCAAGCATACAGATTACCCATTAAGTTGGGCGTCTACATGCAAAGCATCTGATTACCCATTAAGTTGGGCGCTCACATGCACGCGACATCGGACCGATCTCGCCAACTCATACCCCTTTATTTGGGAAGATATGCACTCGGTACAAAGTCTAAATGCATTGGCGACTATAAACCGAGTACCAAGCCATATCAAGTCAGCGGGCTTCCGAGCTCGTTTATACCCCTTTATTTGGGAAAATATACACTTCTATATACAAGTATAAATACATTTACGACCAAAACGAAGTCTAAGCTATGTTTGTACCTCTCGAGGGAAAATATACACTTCAAACGAGTCTAAATACATTTATATCTACATACAAAGTCTACACTATACACGGCCTCATTCGAGCTTCTCCGGCCCGCCGTAACAACAAGTCGCACCAATTTTGTACAAAATCCCGGTGCCGACGGTGTATGCTCGAGCGAACTCGGTCTTTCAACCCATCGATAAGGTAGGAATCACCACGGCCTACTCCCGGCGCTAAGACGGCTCCTGGGCAGCCCGGATAAGTTTCGACTCTGGGTCACCTTCACCCTCCCAGGACACTTGAGTGGCGCGCGCCAATCTGGGCATTAGGGGTGGGGATGCACCCGAGGTCACACCCCGACCCCCCTGACCGGACACCGGGCCGGGAGTACGACCTCGCCCCCTACCCGCCGCTCTTCCCCGCCGACCTGAGGTCCTCGGTCGCCGTCCGCTCCCAGAGGATCGCCCTCTGAATGATCCGCTCTCAGTCGGACCCATCAACCGGAGCACTTCGGCATGATCGGAGTAGCCGCCCTCCTCCGCGGGTTCTTCTATGATCGGGCTAGCGGAGCCCGCTGTGGCCTCGCTGCGGGGCCGGGGCATGCGTCGTTTACGGACGATCTCGTACATCTCCATATACTTCACGACAGAGTTGACACAGTCTTTGAACTTCTTGCTGTTGGGCCCCTCCTCATCCTCAAAGACCATACCTGCGCCAAGAAGCTCTGGACTCGGCCGTCGGCGGATATGGTAGTTCCACCACTCGGCGGATTGCCTTCTCGTACTCGCGACGCTTCTTCCGACACCCGAGCGCCCTCTCTCGCGATCGATTCAGTCGCTCACACCGTAACAAACGCCCTTGGATAGCGTCGGCAGATAAGTCGCCCGGACTCCGCCCTGTGCGATCCTCAACTTTGGGGCCTCGTTCTCGGCCGGGGCGGGCCACTTCCCGATCGACCTCGTCAACTTCCTCTTGTGTCGGCGACGAAGCCGGTGACATCCATAGTGACCAAAACTTGTGTCATTTCGGTGAGACCGGCCTCCGTAAAAGCACATCTTCGTCCTTCTCGGCCCAGGCGCCTCGGACCTCTTTTAACTTGGTCGACAAGTCATGATCAAGTCCGAACCATTGAGGTGTGGAGTACTGTAAATAAACAAGACAACACAAATTTTAAAAAGTTGCGTTTATTACTCAAAAAAGATGAGAAATTATTACAAGGACCCAGGGTCCTATCGACCCCGGCGGTTCAAGCTATTACATCAGGTCCACTGACCTCAGGCCTATGGCCGGTCTCGCCGACCTCACGATGCTCCTGCTGGTGGCACCTCAAATGGAGCTCCAAAGATCGCCTCCTCCTCCTCCTCACCGGCCCGCACTCGGCAGCGAGCTCCTGAAGCTCGCGATCTTCGTCCTCCTTACACTGGGCGACGACCTCAGCAGTCAGGAGGTAGAGCTGGATGCCAGAGCCTCCAGCACCGGGAAGGAGCCAACCCCGGAGATCACCCGGGCGTAAGCTTTGTCCAGCTCTCTGAGGTCGACCTCGGTCCACCCATGCTTGACCTTATCGAAGTCAGGCATGGCGACCGCCAGCTTCCCTGTGTGATCGACACCACCCGGCTTCAAAGACGGCGGCAAGAACGGCAATAAAGCGAGAAGCTCTCCGACTCGATGAGCCTGCCGGCAAGGCCCTCGGCAGTGGTCCACGGTCGGCCACCAGACTCCTCCTCGTCGCATGAGCCCTTCTTCGCCTGCCAACTCCTCCTTAAGCTCTTGACCTCCCGGGCGGCCTCGGTGCCAGTGCCTCTTCTTCGGCGGCCTCGGCAGCAGCCCTCCCGGCCTCGAAGCCTGGCGGCCTCGGCCCGCCCGCGGCGCCACGGGCGGTCTCGGCTCACGCCGCGCGGCAAGCTCCCGCCCAGCGCCTGCAGGCGGGCCGAGCTCTGCGGCAAGCCCGGCGGCGACTGCAGCTCTCCAAAGAACACGTTGCGGGCCCCGTCACCGAGCTTCCACCACGAAAAAGAAAGCAAGACAAGTTAATAACGGATCGCAGGCGAACAAATCTAAATACGAAAGAACCTATGTACCTCGGGGAGGTGCGGCCAAACTTGGGGCGGTACCCGACTCGAAAGCGACCACGAGGCCGAGGCTCGATCTGGCGGGTGGACCCCGCTTCGAGGCCCACTCATCACCGCCCATCTTGTCGACCTTCTTCGGCCCCTAGTAGGTCCGGCCCGCCCGAACTTCTTCTTCACGCCTTGCTCGGCGATCGTGAGCCCGCCTCTTGCCAGTCAACCTCACCGCATCACGGAAGAAAGACACATTAGCACAAAGCAAAATCGGACGTATAAGGACTAAGAAGATGGGATGCCTCACCCCGTCCGGACCTCGATCCCGACGCCCGACCAGTAAATACTCACCGCCTTCTTCAGTCGTCCTCGGTGTAACTTATAGATAAAATCTCACCAAGGCTGCTCAAGACCTCCTCCATATGGCCCAAGGCTTGATTTTCGTGTCCGCCACCGCATCGATGCCCCACTCATACCTCGGTACCGCCTCACCGCAAAAGAAATACATATTACGCTAATGGGACACTTTGGAGGGCTGCTACCTTAAATTTCAGCCGGGAGCGGATAGTACACCCTCCCATGGTCTCGACACTAAAAAGCGATCAAGACCTCGAAGGAGAACTCGCCGGCAATGCCATAACAAGAGAGCCTAGCCCCACCAATGACCTAATGGAATTGGGGTCAATTGGCAAATAGGGATCTGGAAATACTCTTGAAGGCTAAGATAAGCGGGGCGGAGGATAGCTAAGACCCGCCTCAAACTATCTATATAAACGGTAATAAACCCTCCGGAGGGCCATCGCCTATCATCCATTGCGGCAGCACCACCACGCATCCTCCGGGATCCGGTATTCCTTTACAACTTCAAAAAGTTCCTCTAGTGTCAAGCCCGACCGCCACGCCCACCCTCATTCCGTCCCATACCGAGGATACCGCGGAACCCTAGAACTCGATCCCATGGACCTACCGAGCCATTATAGCACAAATAATCTTTTACGTCGGGAACTCACGGCGTAACCCGGCGAAATGGAACTTTCGAGCGAGAAGAAGATGAAGAAAACATACTTACTTTTCACGCGGTATATGGCTCCTTCAACGAGATCGGGATCAAGTCAAAAATTTCGTAAATTTTCTCTCGAAATTTTGCGTCAAGAGGAAAGTGAGCAGTTGCCTCGTTTGGGCCTATTTATAAGACAAAGGCGCCTAAAATTACCGTTTCAACTTCGACACGTCGACACGTGATTGGATGTGGAGTCCACGTGCGCACGCGGTTCGAGTGCCCAACTACCGGTGGCGGCGATGACGACGCTAGGATAAGATAGACCGCCCGATCGACCTAGCAATCATCATACGGACCGGCGTCCTCCGGATGGCGGCGCCGTGTCGCGCCCGCCCATCCCACAAATAACAAGGGATCCAGATCGGACCTCGGCGTCTATCGCGGCTTCGCCCGCACGAGAAAGTCTACATCCGGATCGGACCTCGGCAAACCAGCCTCAGATTGGTGCCGCCTAGGCGCACCCCGACATCCCGAAAGGCGGTCTCGTGTCGGACATCGGCACCCACCACAGAGTAACACCACCCAGATCGGACTTGACTTCCTTCGGTACCACATCTTTTCCAAGCGCGAACAACAGACCACCCAACTCGATTCGGCACCGATCGCCAAATAAACCCTTACATCAAAAAGACAACACCTTCAACAAACAACTCAGCCGAGCCACACCTCACCTCGGCGCGCTTTTTTCACTCCACCCGGCATCGCTGTCCCCGGCTATTCGGGGGCTATGATGGGATATGGCCCAACCGACCAGCCCACTCAATGTGCTCAAACAAGCCGGGCCTAACGTTGGTAGCGGGCCCACGCGGTTGAGCCCAAGCGAGCCCTAATCGGCTCCCAAAACCCTAGCCCCGAACCGCATCCTCGGCCGATGGAGGGCGACAGCCCGAGAGCCAGTGAGGCGCCACCCGCCGATGGAAGACACGCCCGTAATCAAGGTCACCCTCGGCGATGGAGGACACGTCCCGTAACCAAGGTGGCGCCACCTCCACGTGGCGCACGAAGGCAAATGTCCCTGCCCGCCAATGGAGGGCATGCGGAGGAAGAGTCACGTCACGACCAATGGAGAGGCCGAGCACGCCTTGATTGCGAGGCTCGGAGTTGTATAAATAGAAGGAAAACTGACATTAGAAGGGTTGGAAACTTATCGAATACTAAAAGCTTGTAACTACACTCACTGTGTTATAGTGAAAGTATTGAGGAAACACTCCTCCGTGGACGTAGATCTCATTAACGATCGAACCACGTAAAAGCCTTGGTGTTCTTTATTGCTTTACATAAATCTCGCACACTCACATAACTAGATTTATCATATACCAATTGAGACAATGAATAATATATTGTGGCAACTACCCCTTCTAACTAATTCCAATTTTAATTCCTCTGATATATAATAGCCAGAATTTTAAAAATAAGTACTCATGCAAAGAATGCACCAGTTCAGGTCTTTTTTAATTTGGAAATCAATCCAATTCAAATACAATGTACTCAATCAGAAAAACCCAAAACATGTTTGGAAAATCTATAGATACAGAAAAATATTGAAAAGGAACAAAGAATTGTATTTTGGAAGAAAATACACAAAATATTAGCATACCGTCTAATCTTGGAGTATGTTTAATTGCTATTAGCTAATGAAGGCTGCCCAACTCCTTGTACATGTGTCACACAGTTGTTGTTTTATTCCCAACTCTATCAGCTCTACTAGACCTCTTTCAACTATGGTTATACAAATATTAAATCCATAACAATATAACATTGATAATGTGAGCATAACATTCACTTTGACCAGAATATTAGTGTCACAGTCCAACTACTTAATCAGGTAATTAAGCCGTAACGTGGGTTAAGAAAGATCTTTTGATAATCAATAGCAACAATTGTGACCAATAATTCATATCAATAGCAATGTATGACCTCAACTTTTATCATGAAGTAATCAAACATTTATGGTTCAAAAAGTGGAATGGAGTTTGACAAATATTGATTTTAGGTTCTCAAACCATAATAAAGGATCAAATGAAGAAGAACAATGAATAACCAATATAAAGAATTTACATTTTTCAAGCATCTGCGAAAATTTTGAGAATTTATCGACGCTTCAAAACATGGTTTGACAATGGTTCAATGGCATTATATTGGGTTCAACAGAAACAATTCTGAGCATTCAAGTAAATCCTTGTTCATACAAGTATTTCCAATAAATCCATGTTCTCATAAGCAAGTCGGCAACACAACAACAATGTAGAGATCATGTCAACAAAATAATGACCATAATCAAGATTAGTTCGGTCAATTCGCCATAACAAAACATAACAGCAGGTGAAGGCCAAAGTTCGACAACGAGAAGTGTGGCTGAGAATTATGTATGATGACATAAAACTCTGGGCAACAAAACATGTTAACATCAAATGAACAACATCAACAAGTGAACAATATCATCACGAGTCAAAACATCTAGAGAAGCTTCTTTAGAGCTATACATGCAGGGCGTGAGTACAACCTGCACGTTTAGAAATACATGCAGGGCGTGAGTACAAAAATACACTCAGTGGGTATACGTCGAAAACATAAAAACATTGCTCTTAGAGCTATAAGATTGACTTGCCATAACATTTGCAACACACAGGGGTTTTGGTGAAATAACTTGTGCATGCATCATAAATAAACACTTACTTGCTTTCATATTCATAGCATCATAACAAATACATATGCATGTTCTATGTCTGTCGAAAAGTTTCTCTTCCCATATCCACGGACTTTCTCTATGTGTTGAGAAGTAGGCCTCCTTCTCAAACACGCTTTGACCCGAAGGTCACTACCCAACGTCGGTAAATTCTTTCTTTCTTTCTTTTTCTTTTTTTCTTTCTCTTCTGTGGATAGGTAAATGCATCATGCTCATGCTCATGCTCAAAATCAGGCAAGTCGGTCAACTTTACAAATAAAAGCATATCATATCATTTTGAAAACATATATCATTTTTAGAAAATATTTATACTAACTGGCGGCAAATACCGAATGGATCTTTTTATCTTTCATTTCTTTCTTCTTTTTCTTGGTCCTTCAATCAACATAGATCGGTATAAAAGCCTATCAAGAATCAAACAAGAAAATAACTCTTCACTAAGTCGTCAACACGACCATAACTTCTTGATGCACAAGACACGATGGTCTATAAACACTTGGGTCATTGCATCCTCTAACATCTTAAACATATAACAACTTTTAAATAAACTTCATATGGCCAAACGAGCATAGAAGACTCAACTAAGCGCGTAAACCGTCTAATCTTATCCAAAAACCAACATTATCTTACAAACATAGCGTATGTCCAACGTGAAAAATAGCACGAGACGTCGTCTATTTTAAACGAACCTCTATATATGCTCAACTATCATCAAAGATCACTAATCAAATCATCGAAACCCAAAGATCAAAGCTTTAACATCAAAAATCCAAACTTGACGTCAAACTAAAATTTTCAAATTTTTGAATACGTCGGCCGAAAAATCCGAATAAATCATTTTAAGCTTTATTCATATCATAGAATCCAAATATGAACTCAAAATGATCAAATAAAATAAAAAATCCAACATTATAAGGGCTAGGGTTTCGGCCAAAAAGGGGTCTTCATATAGGTTCAATTTCAAACGTTTTTCTTGCTCAAAATATATTTATATCAACCCAACTACACATATATGAAGGAATATCAAGCATATAAACCTCATAAATTCAAGATCAAGGCCTTTAAAATTTTGAAATGCACCAAAATTCCAATAATGAATATATGCTCAAAAATTCAACGTTAAACAACTCGTCGGCGACTAATCTAACATAATATCAAGAGATAATTTAACAACAACATATTTCTTCATAAATCATCAAAATGATCGAAAATTCAACATGCTCAAAAGTTCATGTTTTTAAATTTTTCAAACCGTAGATAGGTTCTAAAGAAGAAATTATACCTGAATACGAAGACGGATCGAAAATTCAACGGTTGGATCTTGAAAAATTGGAGCTTGAATTTTCAAAAATTTTAGTGTGTGTGTTGGACGAAAATGTGGGAGAAAAATTGAAGAAGATGAATAGTAGTATATACATAAATATCCACAAATTTTTCTATTTTATTTTTCTTTTTCTTTAATGGTGATTATTCACCATAATTCAAGAGAATTCACTAATTCTAGAGAATTCTTTTTATTTCTCTATTTTTCATTTTCTTTAATGATAGTGAATAATCATTTTTCTAGAAAATTCTCATTCATTCTTTCTAGAAATTAATACTAATGTTATAAATACATACTATTAATCCATACCGTTCCGATTTCAAAACTCATTTCGATAAAATATTCTCGCTTGAAATTCTCTTTAAAACTCAAATAACATATTATAAACATCAAAATTTGATTATAAAACTTTTTGCTTCAAAACCATTTTGGGTATTCTGCCGACGATTCGGGTTTATACGGCAAACATATGTAACAAAGAGTAAAAACTCTGAAATTTGAAAACTCTGACATCAAGACATCTATGAACACATATCTATCATCTCAAGACTTTTGAAATCTAAGTCTTCTTATTCGACAAGTCCTAAGAATCTTATCTTAGGTTCTATCTTCTCTACTCGAAGCTTAACTTAAAAGCTTCTAGCTTAAAGGATTCTTTCTTAAGGATGCAATGCCTTCTTATAACTCTTAATCATGAGCTAATCTCTGCTACAGGAATGCGGGGTATTACAATTAGTTTGCTTACCTTGATATAAAATATAAACGTGCCAATTGCGATGATAGATAACAAAATTGTCATTTTCAACTATTTTTCTGATTAAAATAGACTACATGCGGTAATAAACATTATTGTCGGACTACATTATTGTTCGCTTCATATATTTGCATTCACATGAAATAAACAATAAAAATTAAGATAACAACAAGTCACATGAATAAATAATAAAATTAATTTGAAAACTACTCAAGCCATTTCATTTAATCAGATCAAAAGCTAGTTCAAATCTAATCCCACAAATCTTGAATATTCAATTGCATGCTTTCTAGAATATCTATTAGAAATTGACAAGTGATGCAAGATAGTCTTGATCTACTCGCAACGTGCTCGATCGTGGAATCTTGTAGTATTAATTCAATTATAGCAGCTTCCTTCATATGTCCTGGAGTTTCAACGTGCATCAAATTAATGGGAAGTTTGAAGTAATGATTATTATGGTTAACTACAGGCTGTAATAATATTTAGCAAATAATAAGTCAACGTGATAAACGTAAACGTGATATTCGGAGTTTCAACATGCATCAAATTAATTGGAAGTTTGAAATAATGATTATTATGGTTAACTACATGCTGTAATAATATTTAGCAAACAATAGGTCAACGTGATTAAACGTAAACGTGATATTTCAGAGTTTCAACATGCATCAAATTAATGGGCCCGTAAAATTAGTTTAATTAATACCAACTTCCCCATATATTAATGATAATTATATGGAGTATTGACACACTCTTCGTCTTTCTTTATTTCTCAACTTGAATTCACATTGGACCAACGTAAGCACGACTTAACTATACTAGTTTTGAATGATTTTTTTGTTTTAATGATTTTTTTTCAATGCGAGAGAATTAATTCGGGATGTTAGTATTGAAAATTTTTGTATTTCAATTGCTTCAAAATATCCTTAACCTAAGAGTGCTCTAATTAGTTATTATTTTTATCTTTCTTTGTTGTACATAATATCCTTACCCTAAGACCAACGACAAATGGATTATGTTCAAATAATTTGCATTACAAAATGTGTAATTTGATTTCACACCCACTGATAAACCTTATTTTTACCTAATTTATAAGGCCATATTCGTTCAGTTTATAATTGATAAGTGATCATTTGAGCTGCCATTTGATATATTTATGTTTACATTGGAATATATTATGTTGTGTGTATTTCGTATCATTTTAGCACATGTATTGATGTAAAAAGGATAGATCACGATAAAGAAGAATTGTTGGCCCGTGATAGCTCGCGATTTAGCATAGCAAGGAAGACTCGCGAGCAAAGATCGCGAAGAAATACGTATTCAGAAGAAGGATGCCTCGCGAGCCTTCCTCGCAACCTTTAGTCGCGAGTGAAGGTCGCGAGGAAAGATGGACGACACAAGTAATGATTAGTTCGCGACATGCTATCGCGAGACCTGCTAGCGACTTAGTCTCGCGAGCCAATGCAAGGCCTAGGGTTGCGTATATCAGCGCAGTCAGAACGAAGAAAACATCTCAGACTTTACATAACACTTTTAGCTTTTAAGTTTTGCACGGGAGAATAGTTTACAGGATACAATTTTAGCTTTGAGTTTTAGATTATTTTTTATTCCGGTTTCGTATTGTTTGAGAATTCAAAATATTCACGGATCCAAGTTGCTACGTTTTTCATCGTGGATTTCTACGATTTCATTTATTTAATTCAGTTTATGTCATCTTTATTTAATTCTTGTTTTAGTATTTTAATTATGAGTAGCTAAATTTCGTATTAATCCTAGGGTTTGTATGTCTGACTAGATTCGTATGATTCATCTGTTGATACTGTTTTGTCGTCCCATTCATGATTTATGATTCTTGATTTCAATTCTCATGTGTTGGTATCTGATCAATATTAATGCATGCTAGTTATGTGATTGATGTCCGACGGAATTAATTACATAGTCGATATCTTGAATACATAATACAGATTTTACCTTGAGACCTGGCGGAGATAGGTGAACTATAGGAGGTTATTCTTTGTGTGCTTTTGGTAATTAGCTTACTTCTCTTGAGACCGGCGAAGATAGAGTTTATGCTAACCTACTACTATAGGTTGTCCTGGTGGAAGACTGTAGTTACATTAGTAATCCTTCATATAAATGTGGATTAAATTGGTAAACAGATTAATAAGTTAATTGTGTGAATCTGGTTAGGTTAAGTACATCCCTAGGGTCGGTCTTTTATTCTTGAATTTATTCTTATTTTAATTTGAGTCTATTTTTATAATCATCTCTCTTGATATTGTTACGGATAATAATAAAGATTTTTGTTAATTATTTATTGTGTTCTCGAGTTGCGATCCTGTGGATACGATATATATACTTGCTATTTTTACTATCATTTAATTGGTAGGAAATTAAGCGATCAAATTTTGGCGCCGTTGCCGAGGACTGTTTAGATTTCATAGTGATAATTTTCTAGATTGTAGTTATTAATTCAGGCTTATAAAATATATCTATATATATATATATATATATATAAATAGAAAATAAAAAAATAAATTTATGTGTTTTTGATTTGATCTGATCTGTTTTTTGTCTTATTGCCCAGTGCATGATTACAAGATCTCAAAGAAAAGAAATTATTCCATTGGATCTTGAGCTTGAAAGATCGCATAAGAGAGAGCGCAGATAAATGAGACAAATAATGGCAGACAGACACCCCCAAGGCCATGATTGAATGACCGAGATGGAAGAGATGCTAGCTGCAATGCAATGCCAACTGGCGTTGCAGAACCAGATAAGCCAAGTTGGAGGCCGAGCACAACCAATACCGCTCAACCACATGTACAGGCCACCGACGGATCAGTTCCAAGATGGAGGATGGGGGCCAAACGTCAATGCAAATAACTTCGAGTTAAAGCATGTCGTCATTAGCTTGATCTGGCGGAGCAGTTTGGGGAGGGCCATCAAGACCCCAACGCACACTTGGAGACATTTCTTGATATATGTGATACTATCAAGCATAATGGAGTGCCAGCTGATGCCATCCGGATGCGGATGTTCATATTTTCGCTGCGGAGTCAAGCGAAAGAATGGTTCAAGACCTTGGACAGATCAAGAATCACTACATGGGAGCACTTATGCAAGAAATTCATGTCCAAATACTTCCCACCTGCCAAGGCTTAGAAGATCATTGTTGAGATCTCCCAATTTTCACAATTAGGAGATGAATCATTATTTGAAGCACAGGAGAGATTCAAAACACCTTTCGTAAAGTGTCCACAAGCATGGGTTTCACGGCGAGAAGTGACCCAATTTTATAGTGGACTCGATGCTAACACCGTAGCATTGTAGATGCTTCAGTAGGAGGATGCCTTCTCAATCAAGGAATAGATGAAACGTTGAGAATAATTGAGGAGATGGCGTCCAATAGTTATCGATGGCGATGGAGAGACGGTCGATCGGGAAAGTTCTTTGGTGTCGAGCTTGATAATGATATAATGATCATTAGAGAAACTTACATCTTTGCGAGAAAGAGTATGAAGCCGGGATGAAATGGCAAATGACTGTTGTCATGGCGCAGAATATTGAGGAGGTTCAATATATGAACCAAAGGAACAATTTTCAAGGGAATCAGAGTGGGAATCCACCCTATCATCCCAATAATAGGAATCACCCGAACTTTTCCTATGCGATGCACGTAATGCACAAAGAACCATCACCGGTTTCTTGTTAATAATGGGAAGATTGTGGAGCCAAAGAAGCCTAGCCTCGAAGAGATGATGCAACAAGTGTTGGTGAGGAATCAGCAAATTGCAGCGAGTCACCAACAAATCGTGGCTTGGTAAAATATTCAGATCCAACAAATTGAGAATAGGCTGAACACTCTGGAGAGCACAGTTAACGTCATCAATAATACTGTCATATCTCTTGGCAAACAATTGAAAATGGTGGAGAACCAAGTAGGGTAGATGGCCAATGAAAGAGCTGGGATGCACAGGCAAGGGCAATTCCCAAGCAACACTGAACAAAATCCGAAGAATCATACTCCTATGAATTAGTGCAATGCAATCTATTTGAGGAGCGGAGAATCATATGCTTATCATATGGAACATGAATGAGAGAAGTTGGATGAGCAAAGAGCCGAGGATGAAGAATTCGAGGATTCTCGCGACATCCCGTCACGAGGGGAAGCGGGCCGGACACAGAACCAGGCCTCGCAACCTTCCCTCGCAAGGAAGGGTCGCGAGGAAATCCCGTGAGGAAAGATGTGCCTGAGGCAGAACATCACCTCACGACCTTACTTCGCGAGGAGGGATCGCGAGCCAATCTCGTGAAGACACATGACAGAGACCTCGCGCGGGAGTCTCGCGACTCAACTCGCGAGGGAAAGACGTGAGCCATCCGACGTCTCCAGTAGCCACTGCTCCATTTCCTCAGCGCCTCGGGAAGAACAAATATGACGAGGAGTTCACCCGATTCAAAGAGATGTTCCAGAAAGTAAACATCAACATACCTTTCTTTGATGGGCTCCGAAACATGCCCGGATACGTCAAATTTCTCAAAGATGCAGTGGCAAGCAAGAAGAAGTTGGGTAAATTTGAAAAAATTAAACTTTCCGAAGAATGCAGCGCTATTTTACAGAGGAAATTGCCACTAAAACAGAAAGATCCTGGGAGCTTCATGTTGGAGTGCAAGATTGCAGAGCATACATTTTCCAACGTGTTATGTGATTTGGGAGCGAGCATAAATTTGATGCCCTTATCTGTGTTCAGCCGCTTGGAGCTATGTAAAATGAAGCCAACTATAATTTCATTGATGATGGCTGACATGTTAGTCTCATATCCTAAAGGAGTAGTTGAAGATGTGTTGGTAAGAATTCGGGACTTTGTCTTTCCAGCTGATTTTGTTATTTTAGACATACCTAAATTTAAAAATCAACCACTAATCTTGGGTCGGCCTTTTCTAGTCTTGGTCGTGCTTTAATTGATGTCTTGGGAAGGTGATCTCACATTTCGTGTAAGCGATGAGGAGCTGAAAATTTCAATCTATGATGCCATCAAGCGACACGATAGTTCAGAGCATGAAGATTTCTATTCAATCACTACTGTCACAGCTAGCCCAATCTCACACGTAGATGGCAATCGACCAGTTGAGGAGGATGCTACAAAGAAGAAGTGGACTCGGTATGGAACCCCGAATGAATTGTTCAAGTTTGGGGGAGCCACTTCCACACTCAGTGGTGGTCTTCGGTGAATAATAAATATAGAAGCAAGCACAGGTTTGGGAAGAAGTCGGCTGCCAAAACGCCAGATTGATCGAGGATGAAATGATCTAGCTAAAGACATTTAAATTTAGCACTTGTTGGGAGGTAACCCAATGTTTTTCTTTGTTTTGTTTTGTTTTTCGTTTTTGTTTTGTTATCTTTTTGTTTATTTTTGGTTTTTTTTTCTTGTTTGGGTTTTGTGTCTGTTTTGGGTAGAGTTGAATGACGAGCAGCCGATGATGAGAATTGTTTTTATTAGAAAATTTAATTGCAACTGTTTTTTTAGACAAAGCATGTTATGATTATTATGAGTATTAAGCCTTTGAGAACTTGATCACATGGTCGAAACCTGTGAGACTTGAGCTTTTGACTGTCATATCTTTTCAGTCTTGTTTCTTTCTGTGTGAATTGTTTGAAATAGCATGTGTTTCTCTAGAACTTGCTCAGGATCTTTTTTGAGATTGCATTGATGTGCTTAAGAATTGGGAGATGATATTAGGCATTCTTTTCTTAGCCTATATACTATCCGAACACTAATCTGTTAATCATTTTTTCCTTTGATAAGCCCGTTTGAGCCTTCCTTATTCTTTCATATAGCTGTGGGTTGGGTTATGTAGTTAGTGTGATTTTTGGCTGCTTGAATTGAGGGTTGAGAAAAAGAAAGAAAAGAAAATATATGATGAGAAAGTGATAATTAAAAATAGTTGCTTACTCATATAAGTTCAAAAAAAATAGCCTAATTTGAAAGGTCATATTCGTTTTGGCACAAATGTGCTAAAAGAACATAAATGGGTAAGTAGCTAGTGCTTGAAATGAGTATATCACATATATGAAAATTATGTAGTTTTTAAAGAAAAATGACTTCTTGGTATGGAGAATTGAAATGAATTGTGAAAGTTTGGGAATTGTGTCTTGTGATACTTATGGTGTTTTTCATTATGGGATTATGAGTCACTTAGCCTAAATATATCATACCTCACCAAAGAGCCTACATTATAACCTTTTATAAGACCTTTTTTATCTTAGTTCTTGAACACATATTCGAGTAATGGAGAATTAGACGATTTGCAAGCTTATGGTAGATTCCGTGTGTTTTTAAACTTTGAGAGTATACACATCCTCCTTCATACACTTGAGTGTTTGAGATTTCTTATATATATATATATATATATCCATGTCGTGAGGATTCAAATTTGAAAAGGCTTGTGCTCATGATTATTATAATGTGTGGAGTTGAACGAAAGATGTTGTTATTTGATTCACTGGATGTGAATCTTTTGTTGATCATTGCTCTTAGGCTTATTGCTTTTGTCGTTCGACTTATCGCCTGCTTTGGGTCGTCTCTCTTTTGTTCTGCTTTGTTTGGGGACAAACAAAAGGTTAAGTTTGGGGGAGTTGATAAACCTCATTTTTACCTAATTTATAAGGCCATGTTCGTTCAGTTTATAATTGATAAGTGATCATTTGAGCTGTCATTTGATATATTTATGTTTACCTTGGAAGATACTATGCCATGTGTATTTCTTGTCATTTTAGCACAGGTTTTGATGTCAAAAAGGTGGATCACGATAAAGAGGAATTGTTGGCCCGTGATAGCTTGCGATTTGGCATAGCAAGGAAGACTCGTGAGCAAAGATCGCGAAGAAAGACGTATTCAGAAGAATGATGCCTCGCGAGCCTTCCTTGCGACCTTTAGTCGCGAGTGAAGGTCGCGAGGAAAGATGGACGACACAAGTAACGATTAATTCGCGACATGCTATCGCGACACCTTCTCGTGAACTAGTCTCGCGAGCCAATGTGAGGCCTAGGGTTGCGTATATCAACGCAGTCAGAACGGAAGAAATCATCTCAGACTTTACATAACACTTTTAGCTTTTAATTTTTGCACGGGAGAATAGTTTACAGAATACAATTTTAGCTTTGAGTTTTAGATAATTTTCGATTCCAGTTTCGTATTGTTTGATAATTCGGAATATTCACGGATCCAAGTTGCTACGTTGTTCATCGTGGATTCCTACGATTTTATTTATTTAATTCAGTTTATGTTATCTTTATTTAATTCTTGTTTTAGTATTTTAATTATGAGTAGCTAAATTCCGTATTGATCCTAGGGTTTGTATATCTGACTAGATTCGTATGATTCATCTGTTGATACAGTTTTGCCGTCTCATTCATGATTTATGATTCTTGGCTTTAATTCTCATGTGTTGGTATCTGATCAATATTAATGCATGCTAGTTATGTGATTGATGTCCTGGTGGAATTAATTGCATAGTCAATATCTTGAATACATAATACAGATTTTACCTTGAAACCTGGCGGAGATAGGTGAACTGTATGAGTTATTCTTTGTGTGTTTTTGGTAATTAGTTTACTTCTCTTGAGACCCGACGGAGATAGAGTTTAGGCTAACCTACTACTATAGGCTATCCTGACGGAAGACTGTAGTTACATTAGTGATCCTTCATATGAATGTGGATTAAATTGGTAAACGGATTAATAAATTAATTGTGTGAATCTGGTTAGGTTAAGTATATCCCTAGGGTCAGTCTTTTATTCTTGAATTTATTCCTATTTTAATTTGAGTCTAGTTTTATAATCATCTCTCTTGATATTGTTGTCTGGATAATAATAAAGATTTTTTGTTAATTATTTGTTGTATTTTCGAATTGCAGTCCCTGTGGATACGATATATATACTTGCTATTTTTACTATCATTTCATTGGTAGAAATTAAGCGATCAAATTAACTTAAACTATGGATGATTAAAAATCTCGTTCATATATAATATGCCATAAATTACACAAAAAGACAGCAAACATGATATCTCTTGTTTCCTAAAATTGAAGTGGAAGTTATTGATTCTAACATATCAAATTGAAAAGTGTGTTTTAATTATAAAAAAGGGACAAAATTATGGGTGTAAAGTGAAACTAACCCACATAATGTATTGAATAGTTATAAATAGGTTCTTCAAAATTCCACACTTTTGAATCGAGTAATTTAACTTAGTATTCAATAATAATTGAATCTATACGTTTTTATTTTGGTTCAAACTAGCATAAAAAAAAGACGTCTCTCCTTTCCAAACCTTCCCCTTAGTTATTCTTCCCCATTCCACTTGAATATCGGCTCCCAATATTTCCCCCATTGTGTTTGCTTAAAAAACACAAAATATTTTAAAGTAAACATGCACCTTAGTTTGTGTCATATAGTGAAAATTTTACATTATAAGTATATATTATAACCTTTGGTTTTAATTCATAAGGCCAACAGAAAAACCCAAAACATGTTTGGAAAATCTATAGATACAGAAAAATATTGAAAAGGAACAAAGAATTGTATTTTGGAAGAAAATACACAAAATATTAGCATACCGTCTAATCTTGGAGTATGTTTAATTGCTATTAGCTAATGAAGGCTGCCCAACTCCTTTGTATATGTGTCACACAGTTGTTGTTTTATTCCCAACTCTATCAGCTCTAATAGACCTCTTTCAATTATGGTTATACAAATATTAAATCCGTAACAATAGAACATTGATAATGTGTGCATAACATTCACTTTTACCAGAATATTAGTGTGCTTACCTTGATATAAAATATAAACGTGCCAATTGCTAGGGGTGATCAAACGGGTATTGGATATCGGTTATTATCAAACAGAACCGACACCGATCGGTTATCGGTATCAAATAACCAATTAATTCGGATATTGGATCGGTATCGGTTAATGGTTTAAGATTAATTTCGGTTATCAGGTATACCGATAACCGAATGGATATACCCGAATAATCGAAAATATAATAATTATTAATTTATTATTATTATTATTAAATTAAAAATAAGTTTAATTGGATTCAAATAATAATAATTATTTATTGTTATTATTATTAAATTAAAAATTAGTTTAATTAGCCAAATAAATAAATAAATAAATTTAATTTGGATAATTTCAGTTATCCAATAACCGAACCGAATAACCGATCGGTTAACTGGATAACCGATTAACCAATCGATTTCGATATCGGTTAGTGAATTTATTAATTGGATAATCGTGATAAACGAACAGTCGTCATAATCTCCACTCTTCCAATTCCTTTCTGCCCGATTTGCTCCCATTCACTTATGCTTTAAACATAATTTTAATGATTTAAAAAAAAAATCAATTATCTTCCAATAAACGCTTATTGCATCCTCAGTTTCTAGCAAAACAATCAAGGTAAGTCACTTTATATATATTAGAAGATGATCGATAAGTTATACGAAAAGTCACTTTATACTATAATCGAAGTCTTAGAATTTTATAAAATTTCTTTCTTTCTTTGCCAATGCATCTCAATCTGATTTGAAATCGATGGAGATATATGTTTTGTTCTTTGAGAATGAAATCGACATAAGAAGTGTATATATCCTTTAACTTTTATTATTTTATTTCATTTGAGGTTTTCTGTCTATGATAGGATGCCTTAGCTGAATTAAGTCTCCTTATGTCACAGCCGGCTATCCCTAAGGACGGCTTAGCTGGAGCTGCGACTCAGGATGGGATAAAAGAAACGGGGAAGAAAAAGGTTTGGCGTAGGGATGGCAATGGACCAGATCTGGATCGGATCTTGTTAAGTCCAGATCCAGATCCATAATTTTTTTCTTCGGTCCAGATCCACAAGGTCGAGGGTCTAGATCCAGATCCATATGTTTTCTATTTTAAAATAAATTCTAAATCAAATATAATTCACAAGAACACTATAATAATAATAATATAAATACATATGACACTATAATAATTTTTTAAAAATTTACTTTTGCTTTCATGATAGCAAATAATATTATAATAGTAATAGAAGAAGTAGCACACATATCTTAGCAAATAGACCATTCATATACAAAATTTCCTCAAATACAAGGTACAAGTTTATAATATTATTGACATACTATCCAATTTCGTAACCTAGTTTATCCAACTTCGACTAGAAAGAAAAATAATATAATACACTTATAAATATAAATATAAATTATATGTACATATATATTATATGAATCCATGGACTGGATCTGAATCTCAGAAATCGAGATCCAGATTCGAATTTTAAAAGAATGATCCGGATCCGATCCAGATCAGTCGGATCCTATTTTTTGAAGATCCAGATCCTAAAAAATGGATCTGGATCTACGGATTAGGTCCGGGTCCGAAATCCATTGTCATCCCTAGTTGGGTGTTCATCAGTGTGAATCAAAAGATAAAATTGACATTCATGTACATAGGATCTCAGCGATCGAGGTGTTATAATTTACATATTCAAGCCAGAAGAGAAAGCTCGACAAAAGAGTAATTGTTTACATATTCTAGCAAAATACAGCATATTCAAGTGTTTACAGCGGAATCGTATGAGATGCATATATGATGATATGCACTCAAGGTTACGTATATTTACATTGTCAAAATATTACTCTGCTCAACACATCATCATTGCAACACCTGCTCAACCTGCACATCAAAAACGAATATGCAGGGTTGAGTACTAGGTATTCAGTGGACATATGCCAAATACTTTGAATAACATATATTGAAATGCCCATCACAATAACACACAGGGTTTTATTGGAAATGCATGTGCTTACTAAATATTTTTCATTTTCATAAGATTGCCCGGAAGGACCATTTTCTGTCAGCATGATCCCTATTTTTAACATATGCGCCAGGAAGGTTGCCACCTCCCACGGACGCTGTGATCGGCCGAGAAAACTTTTCAGCATATAGTCATCATAATGTACACGTTAATACCTACTAGACACCTTCGGCTAGCATAGGATCCGAATTCGATTATCATTCATAGTTGGCAAACCAACACAGATAGGATTCACACATAAACACAAATATTTTGGTAGTCAATATAATCAAATACTTCATATCACTTGATTCCAGTAAAGCATCATGGATGAAAAATTTAGGTTCATCGTTTCGTAAGAAAGCCCACCTGATATATACTTTTAGCCACACGGCGTACTTCTCATTTCTCTTCTTCTGTTACCCTCGTACTTTACATTTACGTAAAAGAAAGGTTTAGTACTTCATTTGGTTCTTAGACAACGTCGATTATCATCAACGAACTAGATAACTTTTAATATCTTAGGATTTTGCATCATCATTATTGAATAAGATATATAAAATATCTCATTTTGTTTCACCTGGTCATAGTGGAGCTACTATTTTCGTCCATTATTATATTTTCTTATCAGCTTAAATTTCTTATTTATTCTTAAGCTTGTCATATTCTTAAGCTTGGGGACAAGCTTATTCATAAACATCATTCATCAACATCGAATCACATTAAAATTCTAAGTCCCCGTTTCATTTCTTGTATCTCATGTCTATTTCAACTATTCAGAGAAAATCATACTTAACTAGGTGTAAATCATAACTCTACGCGATAATCATAACTCTACGCATACACATGTTCAAATATTAATAATAAACTATTCTTGATTTTTCATACTTAACAAGCAAACGTTGATCAATTTCTTCCAAACTTTAATCGTTTACTTATTATATATTATCTAACTCATATGCCACATTACATTTCGTATAATGTTTACGGTATCCAAAACGGCCAATTTCAGATACATGACAGTTATTGAAAAAATACCTAACATACCCAGAAAATTATGATAAATTAATATGTCATGCTAGATATATCCTAGAATACAAATATGTGATAACATTTGACAAACAAAGATCGGATAATCCGAATGTGGAGCTTTAGACTTTCAGCCAAATAAGTTTTATGTCCTAATGCGTACTAAAAATTTTCAATTTAATTCTATATGCTAGTAGGCTAACATAGACTGTAAATATGAAGTCATTCAATAAATATCGAAAAATCGACTATAGTTTTGCTTTAAAAATGAGCAAAAACATAACCTTAATAACTTTTAACCATATTAATAATCCTAGCATATATAGATTATACGAACAACATTACTTCTCGACATCTAGCATTTGACATCATCTCCCTATTTTTAATAAAATTCAAAATCAATACATAAATACAAAACATGCTCCAAATTTAAATTTTAAATCATAGGAATGTAGGTAATGTCGAGACTAAACTTAGTATCGGTTCGGATTTAACGAAAGATCGAAAACGAGTCGAGAAATTGAGAAATAAAAGATTTAGGAAATAAACTTCATTTTCTTTCTTTCTTTGGTTTGCTCTGGTTTACGAATGAAAAAGGTTAACAATCAAGGATTGTATTTAAGTGCTTGTAGCTCATCACAAAAATCTTTAATTTGGTGTTGCATTAATAACTATCGCAATAATTTATAAAACTATGATCATCATATATTATCCAAAGTGCGCTTAGGATTTTCTTTCTACTGTTTCCTCCTTCCATATAGAACCATTCAATATTCAAAGTAAGATTATAAAAAGACCCTCCAAATGTAGTTACGAATTTTGGGACATTTAAGATTATTTTGATACATCACTGTCCATGTAGTCTTTGCTTTTTTGGTCCTTCACAAAAACATTTATTATTCATCTCTCATTACATAATTCATTTATTATTATTTTTTATCGTTCTCTCTTCAGCAATTTTAATTCATGAAAATTCGCATTAATATTGGATGATATCACACGCACACTCGCAATTTTCTCCTCATTAATTGGATGCGACTCCAAATTAGGCCTTGGCCTTCTGTGTTAACACTTAATGGGCCCAAACTCACTTGCTCACTTTCTCACTTAATTTTATTTGATCCCTGGATGAGTCCAAATCCAAAAACTAGATTTTTTATCTGCCATGATATATGTGTATCATCTGGTATTATGTAGGGCTGCATTTTATAAATTATTTTTAGATATTCAAAAAGTAAATTTTTAGAATTTTCTTTTTCTTTTTCTTTTTTCCTTTTAATCCTAAATCTTAATCTTTATCTTTGTTTTTTGTTTGTTTTTTCCCTTTAGCAGTACATAATGGATAGCTGGCTAATTGATGAACTTAAATGTGTCTCACAACCCATGTGTATAGATTTATAAGAACTTAAAGGTTCGTACATGCTAGATGACATATCTCAGATTTAAATAACATAAACCCCAAAATGTTATGTGTTTTTAAAATGAATTAACTAACCTTCATATTTATATATTCATTGGGTTCAATATCACCATGCATAAAATCATGAAGTACATGTTAGCATGTCAGCACTTCATGTGAATTCACGCTACAAAATAGAATTTCATTGTTAAAAAGGGTAGAAAAAAGAGATCTACAACTTAAAATCACATTAATTCCCAACATAGATTGTTATAAAGTCCCTCGGGATTGGTGATGCATCGATGGTGAAATAAATAAATGAATATCTTTTTTGATTCAAATATTGAAAGCAAATGTACGTGAGAGTACAAATTTGTTGATTTTAGATGAATACCCAAAAATCACCAAGCCCATAAAAATATGAATTACATAGAAAGAAATAAATTAAATAACTAATTAAATAAAACAAAATAAACTAATGAATAACATCTATATCAGATGGCCTGATGGTAGAATGAGTTTTCTGAAGTTAAAGGTCTAACTCTCTCGATATTGCTGCTAGAACATGATCATTAGTCATTGCCTCAAATCTTCTATCTCTTAACCAACTATCCCACTAATAAATTCTTTGTTAATTCGGTTAGTTGCCGAATATCTCACTCCTTGATCGATTTTTGCAAATTTAACACTATTTTCAAAATGTTTAATTTAATAATATCATCAACTTTTAGTTTATGACAGATTCATCACTTTAATTGAGAGAGAATGTTTTTAAATAGTTGGAGATTGATTGGTCAAAACATTTAAAATTCTAATAATACCGCATCCGCGTGGATGAAATTATCTCCAAAAGAAGAATTGAGAATAAGATGGTATGTGATCGATTACTTATTTGTTATTGCAAACGGAATTTAATAGTCTTAATATTAAGAAAAACTTGGTGCTTTTGTAACTAAATTTGACCGTTTCATAATAACTACTCAATTATAAGAGGAACCAAAAGGTTCAAACTAAAAAATTGTTGTATCGAGATATCACTTTTAATATATTTTAGGTTACAAACTAATAATCTTGTACCACTCAGTTTGACATAGATGAAATTATGAGTTACTCAATTATAAATCTTTAAATAATTAATGTTACGTGATTCGGATATTATCAGTTAATTTATAAATATATATTAATTAGTTAAATGAAATATTACATATAAGTCGTACCTGATAGGATACGGCCCAACTACTAGGCCCAAGCATCTGGTCCAATATAAATGGGCCCCGACATTAAGCTCGGCCTATGGGAGTTCGGTCCAAGAAGACTTCTCGACCAACTACAACTCTAATCGCAATTGGAGACGTAGAAGATTCGGATGCATATCTAAAAGAATCCTTATGAGAGAAGACTTGGTATCAGAGTCAGAGTCGAACTCAACTTGGTATCAGAGTCAGAGTCGAACTCAACTTCATGAATATGTATAAATAGAGGCTAGATTAGAGAAGAAATGATCATCTACGATCAGCTACACTCTTTGTAATCGCTTCTTACACACTCAATACACATATACTCTCTTGCTCAGTGGACGTAGATCTATTTCAATAGATCGAACCACGTTCTTCCTCGTGTTCTTTATCGCGTTTATTACCCTACGAAAACAAGATCGATCATCGGCGCCGTGCGTGGGGCGAAAATTCGTGTTTTCGATCAACCTTGTTCTGTGGAATCAATCACGACGATGAATACAAGAAGTCTTACATCGAGCACTGTCGGCAACAACAAAGAACAACGGCGGGGACGCGCCGAGCTCGGCTTGGGAAAAACCGGTCGGAGATCGACCCCGAAGGACATGTCCAAAGTCTCAACGAGCAAGGCCATCCCATCCCGCATGAAGAAGAAGAGTACCATAGTGAGGAGGTCGCATAAAGAACCGAGAGGAACCCCTAGCACCACAGTTAAACCTGGACGAAGCAGTTAAAGGGTTCCTCGAAAAGAACAAGGAGAGCTTCCTCCAGTACCTTAGCCGAGAACAAGTTCGGCATCGTCACGGAGACAAGGACGCAGAAGCCTCGTCAAAACACGAAGCGGCACAGCGAGGTGAATCCCCCAGCCTCCGGATGATAGACGATCATACCTCTACACGGGTTGGGGCCCAAACCAACCGTGCAAGGGACGAGCAGCGCGGGACAGGACGTCGTGATCACCGCGAGGTCGACCCCCATAATTACAACGAGTTCGGCCGACGAACTCCGCATCGCTCTCTCGGGAGGTGGATTCGATGGATACGGAAGATCATTACCCATTTCTCCAACGAGATACTCGACACTCCTCTCTCGGACAAATGCGGTGCGAGTATCGCCCCTATGACGGATCGGGATCCACAAAACTTCTCTCTCTCGGTTTCGACAACATGATCAATCAACGTCTCAACACCATCCACATGTGCAAGTCGTTCCTGAGCTACTGATCGACAACGCCCATCGGTGGTTCGACAGTCTACCTCCCGGTAGCATTGGATCTTACCGAGATCTAATGGAGGCCTTTCATCGAAGGTTCTTCCAAAAAGCCGAGTCCAAGACCACATCGGCTCATCTTCTCACCGTAAGGCAAGGCCGAGGTGAGTCCATCGGCGACTTCATGACCAGGTTCAATAAGGAGAGCCTAAAAGTCGAGTATGTAGACGACCTCCTTATTATCTCGGCTTTCGAGCGGCATCTTGCGGGGCCCTATATAAGGAGATCGTCACACGAGCCCCTGCCGCGTCGGGCGTGGCGCATAGCGATCGGTTCGCCAAGCGGGCGGGCGGACGGAGAAAGCGTAAAGGCGACAAGGTGGAACCCTCCGGCGAGAAAAAGAAAGAGGATGATCGAGGAAACCGAGGCGATAATCCGGCGAATCGAGAAGAGACCTCGCCTACATTAGAAGCTCGGTGCAAGCAACAAGTAGCTCGGTATTATAACCGTGTGTCAAATCCCGACAATTCCAAGTAGGCGACCTCGTACTTCAAAGTAACGAAGTCAGCAAAGCTGCAAAGCTCGGCAAGATAGAGACCACATGGGAAGGACCATACCGAATTAAAGAAGTCCTCGGAAAAGGGTCATATAAGCTCGCCCATTTATCCGGTACGTCGTTTTTCATTAATAAAATCATTTGTCTTGCATATCTCATTTGTCACTTATGCATACCCCCAATATACAATACCCTATTCGGAGGACGAACTATACCCTCTTCGGAGGACGAACTATACCCTCTAAAGAGGAGATCTAAACGCGCGTGAGGGGACCACCCCTAGCAATACTTCTCGCCAAATAAGGAACCGTCAGGGGACCACCCCTAGCGATACTTCTCGCCAAATAAGGAACCGTGAGGGGACCACCCCTAGCGATATTTCTCGCCAAATAAGGAACCGTGAGGGGACCACCCCTAGCGATAAAACTTGCCAAAAAAGGAACTTATACCTTCGTTTAATTCGAGGAAGAGAGGACCACCCCTAGCGATATTTCTTGCTAAAAAAGGAACCCATACCTTCGTTTTAAGAGGATGAATTACGTTCGTTTAATACGAGGACGAACTACCTTTGTTTAATACGAGGACGAATACTACCTTCGTTTAATACGAGGACGAACTACCTTCGTTTAATACGAGGACGAACTACCTTCGTTTTACGAGGATGAATTACCTTCATTTAATACGAGGACGAACTACCTTCGTTTAATACGAGGAAGAACTACCTTCGTTTATTTCGAGGATGAATTACCTTCGTTTGTATACAAGGACGAACTACTCCACCTCGGCCCTCCGCAGCGGACCTCGGCCTTCCGCAGCCGCCCTCGGTCTTCGCCGCCTCGGCCTCGCCGGTCGACCTCGGCCGCCGTCGAGCCGGCCTCATGCCGCCACATCCCGAGCCTTCACCTCGGCCTCGACCTCGGCGAACGCCTCGGCGGTGAAGCCGGCGACATCGACGGTAGAATGCCTCAGCGGGGACGGCCGAGCGACATACGACTTGGCGAACGCTTCAGCGGGGCAAGCCGGCGACATACGACTTAGGCATAACTCCTCAGCAGATGAAGGCGAGCGACATACGACTTGGCATAACGCCTCGGCGGGCGAAACCAGCGACATTCAACTGGTTGTACACGCCCACCTCGCGGACTACGAATTCGGGCGAGACGGCGTCAACCACCGTCCCCTCCATCACGACCTCACTTCTACGTCTTTTTGAGGGATGTGATAGATCTGCCCAACTACTAGGCTGAGCATCGGGCCCAATATAAATGGGCCCGACATTAAGCTCGGCCTATGGGAGTTCGGTCCAAGAAGACTCTCGACCAACTACAACTCTAATCGCAATTGGAGCGTAGAAGATTGGATGCATATCTAAAAGAATCCTTATGAGAGAAGACTTGGTATCAGAGTCAGAGTCGAACTCAACTTCATGAATATGTATAAATAGAGGCTAGATTAGAGAAGAAAGGATCATCTACGATCAGCTACACTCTTTGTAATCGCTTCTTACACACTCAATACACATATACTCTCTTGCTCGTGGACGTAGATCTATTTCAATAGATCGAACCACGTTACTTCCTCGTGTTCTTTATCGCATTTATTACCCTACGAAAACAAGATCGATCACAGTACCTAACATGAGCTAGCAGAAAAAATGTTATGGTCCAAAATATGCGTCTCGTTTCCATATTCCACTATCAAAACGGAAGTTTGAAGTAATGATTATTATGGTTAACTACAGGCTGTAATAATATTTAGCTTAATACCAACTTCCCCATATATATTAATGATAATTATATGGAGTATTGACACACTCTTCGTCTTTCTTTATTTCTCAACTTGAATTCACATTGGACCAACGTAAGCACGACTTTTAACTATACTAGTTTTGAATGATTTTTGTTTCTTTTGTTTTTTTTTTCAATGCGAGAGAATTAATGTCGGGATGTTAGTACGGAAAAGTTGTTATGGTCAATTTATACAATCTTTTCTGTTAAAATCATGCAATTATGTTTGGGCAAATTCTGGTATATTGTATACATTTTTGCAGAATTCCACAAGAAAAATTTCACGGGCTCGTCGATTTGGGGTTTCCTGCGAGGATCAATTGATTTGGCATATTTTAAAAGCTCTTTATTAATTACTAATAATAAAAATCAAATTACTATATACGAATAGAGAACTTAATATAAGGAACTAGTTGAGCCGGCCTGCCAAAATACTAGTAAAAAACGAAAATATAACAAACGGCTATTTCTAGTCGGACATATTCTATCGAGCATTGCATTTGAACTGCATGTTTTATCCGAGCTTAAATATTATGTACTCTCAGATGTGTTCATGAAAATTATGTGCTGATTAACCAAATCGACTAGGGGTCCATATTGCTATGTCTTGAAGTTAAGATAAATCATTTGGAGTAGCCATCGATGATGGATATGTTTCCATAACAATTGTTGTAATTGGATTCCCACATAATTTCAAATGATTATCATTTGGTGCATCAATATTTATATGTCCGTCGTTAGCTCCACCAAAAAGACCATCCCATACTGCTGCCACCTAATCATAAAATTTTTGTAATTCAATTGCTTCAAAATATCCTTAGCCTAAGAGTGCTCTAATTAGTTATTATTTTTATCTTTCTTTGTTGTACAGAATATCCTTACCCTAAGACCAACAACAAAGGCATTATGTTCAAATAATTTGCATTACTAAATGTGTTATTTGATTTCACACCCACCAACTTTAACTATGGATGATTAAAAATCTCATTCATATATAATATGTCATAAATTACACAAAAAGACAACAAACCTGATGTCTCTCCTTTCCGAAAATTGAAGTGAAAGTCATTGATTCTAACGTACCAAATTGAAAAGTGTGTTTTAATTATAAAAAATGGACAAAATTATGGGTGTAAAGTGTAACTAACCCACAAAATGTATTGAATAGTTATAAATAGGTTCTTCAAAATTCCACACTTTTGAATCGACGGATTCCTCAATTTTTAAAAATAAAATATCTTAGTTAATTGAGTTATTTAACTTAGTATTCAATAATAATTGAATCTATACGTTTCTATTTTGGTTCAAACTGTTAGGATTCGTTCTTGACAACATCTAATGCGCAGAGGAATAAAACATCAAGAACTGATCTAGATCTATAATTAAAGCATGCGATGAGCCCTAGAACACGAAGATCGAAGACTTACGTGTTTATAACGCTTCCAATGTAGTAGTAAAGCTTCCAAGGTATCCTTCGAGAGCGTTTCCACAACTATGGTATCCACGTGTCTTTAATCGATGTGAGAACAATTCCTCGATACATAAAATCAACGAGAGACGCCAAGAATCTCTAATTGAGTTTGCAATATATTTTCTTTCGTGTGTGTTCTCTGATCTTCTTCTTACGTTAATCTCAAAGATTAACTCACTTATATAAGATAACCACCCACTACCTATTGCATGGGCTTTGGGTCTTAATTAATTAATGGTCCAACACTTAATTAATTAAGCCCATTATCCTAATTACTAGTCCATTAACTTTCAATCTCCCACTTGGACTAGCATTAGACAACATCTTGTGCACCATGCATATATCCTTGAGGCGATTAAAAATACACTTGATAGTGTGACCCGATAAGCCCTCATTCTGGCGATGATCTAATCAAAGTATGCACAAAACTCTTGGACTGCGTTGTGCAACGAACTCGATATATGACTGACGTTTACGTGGAAAGCGATAAACAAACCTTTACATGAAGTTTATGTAATATCCATTCATTCATGACACACTCGATTGAGTCTCAGGATTTTGCTATGTGTCTATCGATAGCTCAACCATTTTCTCATCTTTATTATAAGACCTATATGATCATATTCAATTACTTTAATTGAATATATCTCTTGCATTGGCCAATGACTTTATGGTCGAATAATATAAAGAAAATGAGTGCTCATTCGAAAATCTAATCGAGGAATGAATCCCATTCTTGGCTCATGACACGCTGTCGTTTAGCGTTCAAAATAAATTTATAACCTATTGCCCATCACAGGCGTAGCCAGCGATAAGTATAGGGTCGATCCCACGAGGAGTTGGTGTAGCAATCTGTGATGTCACGATGTCACTTAAAAGGAATGAGAGTAGTGTAATTATCTTGATCACTATAGGTAGATTAGAATAACCTGAAACAAACTCAAAAGAGAATATCAAATAATAAGGCGAGTCTGACTTGGGCAACAACTCGGTGAAGACGATTAACACTCGGTCATAGGTGCAAAGATTTTCACTGCATGACATGCATCAACCGGTTATAAGAGACATACGCCGTGACCCGTTGTCACGTGTCACGCCCACGACGCACCCCTCCAAATCTATCGCTACGTGTAAAGAAGGCGAGGACACCCTATGCAAACTATCTAACCCGTAATGCCCATGCGAGGACACCTCAAGACATGCGACCTTGAGGCGTTATGATCTAAACGGACCGGTATTGGCAAAGGCGTTGCTAGGACTACTCCAACTCGTCCACACCGGTCGTACTATTTGGGATGTGGGACACCCGACACCTTAATCCAATTATTACTTGCAACCCTCTCTTGCCCACTATGTTATTTACAACTAACACACCGAGTTAGGTTAAGTTATATATTGCCCAGGACCTAGTGCTTCGGGAAGACACGCATGCAGATCGTAATGCCCTACTTAGACCTCTCGAGTTATATTAATCATGCTTCACTCCGTCATGCCCAAACCAGAATAAAGACTTAGCTAGACATAAAATAAACAAACATGCAACAGTTACATAATAAAACGGAAACAACTTACTATTACTTGAATGAAATAAACGGCGAGCCCAAAGTGCTGCCAGCAAACATATGAAAAGCAAAAATAAAGTGTTTGCCCCGAATGGACTTAATGTATGTGATGGTGATGGTGAATCTGATGCTAAGAAATTAAGAGCGAGAGTCGGAGAGAGGAAGAGACGATGATAAGAAGATGCGCACAAGTCGCGCATTCATCCCCTATATATAGACCGAGAGAGGCTGATGGTGGCGTTGGCCCATGGGCTGGACGATCCGTTAGGGTTTCCTTGATGATCAGCTTTGTTTCCTTGCCCAGACGGATTTGAGGTGATCTCCTCCGGATTTTATGGGATTTGGCCTTAGCGCGCCTTCTTTCCGGATTTAGCGAGATTCATCCCGATCCCGCGTATCTTGCCCATCATGCGCTCTCTCTGTCTTCTCTTGCCCAGCATCCTCTTCTACTTCCTTCTTCCCTTGCGCTTGCCCATCAGCTAGCCTCTGGAGATGTAATTGCCCATTTCCGCCATGCCTTGCCCCTGCAGACCATTGTGTCCTCCCAGACACAAAACACAACAAGAAAGACACAAAAGACTCGATCTAGACCTAGACAAGACACAGAAAAGAGCACAAAACTTGGGCTCGTCACACGCACACACTTTAAACATGCTTGTCCTCAAGCATGCACATGCAATTTGCTCAAGACAACAGAAGAAAAGAAAAGACACAGAAAGACACAAAAGGTTAGCACATCTTCACAAGCGGATTATCTCGGCCAATATAAGCTTCATTAGAACAAACTAGCAATTCAAGTAGACTTCATTCAAGCAACGACCATAAAACAAGTCAAAATACGAATTTGAGCATATTGGGCATTTTTCCTTACCAAAACTCTGCACTCTTGTGTATAGGCTAGTGTATACGCTCATGACATCTTTCATTTCGACTATGCCATAGGCTTGCGTGCCCTCTACCATCTCCACCGTTTAGACAAAGTTTTAAACATTCATCCTTAGGTCTTTTATTTGGCTGTAATGGAGCTTAAGACATAGGTAGGAAATTTTTGGAACGAGGCTAAGGTCATCATGGACTCAAGTTCGAGGAATTTTATTTTGTCCTCCATGGATTTCCTTTCGCCTTTTTCTTATGGGCCTCAGCACAACCATCTTAGGACTTCATCAATATATATTCTTTTATTTCAAGTCCTTCATTTTTTTTTTCAATTTTGGATACCTTCTTTATATTGGGCATTTTGCCCATTTCTTTGAAATTTTGGTAACCCTTTGTTTCCTGCCCATCACGAGGCTACTGTTCTTCCCTTTTTATTCGTCTTTCTCTTCTATTAGCTCCTAAGTCCAATTGACCGGGTAAGCTTCTTTTTCCAGGCTAATTTAAGTGAGTAAAAGAAATTATTAAGCTCAAGGGGGCTGAACAAGGGATTAACAATAGGTAGGACATTTTTGGCTCAGTGGGCTATTTGAAAGAAAAAATTGCCTAAGTCATCTAAATGTTTTAGCTAAGTCAATAAGGCCTTGACATAAGAGTGCACGCAAGTTCTAGAAAAAAATCTCATGAAGATGTCAATTATCACACAAGAAAGAAAACTGTGTTGATCAAGAAACAACGGTTTAAGCTCAAAACTCACCATGCGTGCTCAATTCAATTCGTCATCCTTATTTACATACGGTCATGCTCGAAACAGAATTCCTAAAACTACTAGCATCATTCAAAACAAAACAAAATACAGGCCAATCAATCCCACAAATTTAAACATGCTAATCGACACACAAAAACGAAAACCCCTCCACACTCACACACTTTGCTTTGAGCAAAGTGGGTAAACAAGGAGGGAACACAAACACAACACAACGAAACGTAATGAGCAAGGTGGCGGCCCCCACTCACACACTTTGCCTTGGGCAAAGTGGGTCGATGTGGGACCGACTCTCTTAACTCAAACAAACAAAAACAGACGCAATCCCCTTCACTCACACACTTTGCCTAGGGCAAAGTGGGTGAGGGAAAGGGGTTGACCACCAACAACAAAAAAGCGTAAACAAAAAGCGAAACAAAACAAGAAAAAAAACAAAAAACAAAGGGAGGACATAAAGGTCGAGGGGCTGGATACACGAATCGGCCAGGCAAAGTGAGTGCGAGGACATCATGGGTCGCTTTCATTGTTCCTCCATCTGGTCAAGCGAGCTTTAATATCCTCCTCCTCATCCTGGCTATCTCCGACTCTTCTGGCCGGTGGGAGGCGCGAGGTTGTCTGGTCATCAGGGCTGGCTCTGTGAAGACTGGTCTGCCGTCCTCGTCATAGTAGATGTCCTTCATTCGCTCCAAGCATAGCTGTGTCAATATCTGACTCGGGCTCTGCTTCGGTCGGTATTCGCCGTCCGTACCTTGACCGTGGCGAGGCGGTCACCAAATGGGCGAGAGATCCTCCGCTTGGGATGAGTCGGGATGTCCTTGAAGTGGGCGGCGCAAGCGCGAGAATTAATCTTGTTGCCATGCCACATGCACCACAAAATGAACAACTCTGTTGGGAGATGGAGTTCTTCTGTCCACCTTCCGAAGAAAGCAAGAGGCGAGGCGATGGCACATCCTCAGCGCGTTGCTCCTCAGCTCATTGCCCTTAGTGTACCCTGACTTGAATGTTGTGCCCAGACCAATCGTTGACCATTTTTCATTCCACTCCTCCCCTGTGTGCTCGGGGACGAAGGTAAAAGCCTCCTTGTACTCAGCCGTCTTGGTCTCGAAAACTTCTGTCATGCCCAGGGTGCAGTTGAAGTCGTTCAGGGAAAACGAGAAGCTATTGCCCATCAGCCTAAATTTAATGCAATCGTGGTCAGCTTCACCTTGTTGGGGTTTTTCACTTCAAGGGTTTGAATGAACTCCCTTGCCATCGTGAGATACAGCCGTCCTGGCCATTCCAAGAACGCTCCCCATCCAATCCTTGCGAAAAACTTCTTCACTTCATCCTTAACCCCCAGACTTTCCAACACCTCCATGTCTAGCGTCTTGGGCTTCACAATGCCCCTCATCAGTGGTGGCGTCGAACTTCGGGGTGGCCTCTCCGTGGTCAAGATGGCTTTCCCTTTTTCAGAGGGGGGTGTTGCCATCTTCGCAAGGTACCCGCGGGTTCTCTTTCTCGATGGCGGTGGTAGCTCCGATGAGGCTTCTTTCTCGGTGGTGGTGGTTTCAGATACTTTCTCGGCTGGGGTCTCTTCTCTTCCTTCACTTTTCTCCTTTTCGCCGGAGGGCTCCAGTTCGTCAGCTTCATCCGAAGTGGACTCCTATGTCTCCGTGGGGGTATCCTCCTTTTCCGTCGCTGGGGCGGCCTTTTCCTTAAATGCCTTGGCCTTCTTCTTCTTGGGTCTTGCCGTCGTCTCTTTCGGTGGTTCCTCCGGTGCCTCCTTTGTGGGTGAAGGTACGGTATCCTCAATTATCTTCTCCAGGTCCTCGGAGTTTACTGGAGAGGGGCTCTTGGGCATCTCGGGATTGGCAGGAGTCTCAGAGGGGGTCGCCATCTTTGTTTTGAGCTCGGTGGTTTTCTTTGGTTCGGAAGGGGAATCGGAAACTTTTGTGGTGTTTTTGGCTCTGGTTTTACGGGTGGTCATTTTTGAAAATGGAAGGGTTTCTTCTTTAAGGTTCAGGTGAGAGAGAGGGGAAGTTGAGAGGTTGAGGCGGCGTGGGGGTTAATGATGGGTGGCGGCTATAAGGGACGTTCGTCCTTTCTTCCCGACAACCGCCGCCACTTGCTCGAGCTTACCCTCTTGCCCACGGTGAATGTCAAGCGTCTCATCTTGCCCACTTTGATCATGGTCATACATGTTCCTGTAGATTCACCAACACAACACCACACGCAAAACGGGGGCAAAGCCCAACAAAAACAAAAAAGAAAACAACAAAGAAAGCAAATAAAATATCAGGTTGCCTCCTGGTCAGCGCCTTGGTTATCGTCGTGGCTCGACCAGACCTCTTCATTACTCCTCCTCGTTGAGGGCTTGCACTTGATGCAGTCATTCGTGGCACTTGCCTTGGCCTCGACCCATCTTGGGTAGGTACCACATGCGGTCGGTATCTCGGTGGAACTCGACCCACTTCAATTTCTTGAAGTATCGGTGTCGATCCTCCCACTAGACTCGACATCTCGTACCTTTGGCCTGTCGATGGTGGAATACGATCGTCTTCTAATTCTTGAAGAATGATTTCAACTTTGGATTTATGATTTTTATGTAGTCATCTTCAAGAATCGAGCATTAGTGCTAATAATGACCCGATCCTTGGGACTATAGAATAAACCACCTTCGTTCCTCTAGGATAGCCAATAAACAGACTTGTGTCGGATCTAGCCTCCAACTTGTCGCCTTACGGTTCAAGACCGTGTCTTTGGGCGCCCCATATCCTTATGTGGCTTAAAGCGGGCTTGTGCCCAAACCACAACTCGAAGGGTCTTTTCGGTGACTTGGATGGTATTAGATTCAGCAAGTATGCGCGTTTCTAAGGCATACCCCGTAACGAAATAGGCGATGTAGCATAACTCATCATAGATCTAACCATCTCCAAAAGAGTCCTATTTCTTCGGCTCGACACACCGTTTTTTGTGGTGTGCCGGTGAAATCTTGTTGGGATGTAATCCTACACTTCACTAGATAGTCCATAAACTCGTTCTTGAGGTATTCGCCACCGCGATCGGACCGCATGATGACTTGATACTCTTACCTAGCTTCGCCTCTACTTCCGCCTTAAACTCTTTGAATTTCTCAAAGCATTCGAGACTGCGGTGAAGCGGTATACGTATCCGTACCTTGAGTGTCGTCGATGAAAATGACAAAATACCGTACCCTCCACGAGCTTGTGTGGACATCGGTCCACGGTCGAATGGACTAACTCAATATTTCTTTGGCTCTATAACCGCCCGCTTTGAAGGGTCGGTCGATATCTTACCTTATACGGGATTCGCGACCGGGAGCGGAGTAACCGTGAGATTACATAACGCTCCATTCTTAGCCGGTCTTTGGATCCTATTTAGATTGATGTGACCTAATCTAAGATGCGAGAGAAAAGTGGTGTCATTTTCTTGAAAAACTTTCTTTTAGGGTTTGTAGAAGATGCTGACATAGTTATAGGTATTATGTTTTGCGTAAATAGTATAAAGCGAATTATATAAAGTGCCAACACGGATAACCGTCATTTCTTATGATAGAAACACCACTATCAAAAATAACAGAATATCCATGAGAAAATAATTTGAAACAGAAACAATGTTCCTACCGAAAATCCGGCACATATAAAACGTCTTTCAAAACTAAAACTGTTGTTCCAAAACACAAAGAAACATCTCCAACTGCAACAGCCTCGACTTTCGCCGCGTTGCCCATGGAGATCGTTATCTCGCCATTAGCTAGCTCCTTGTCGCGAGGAACCCACGCAGGTGTAACAAACATGATCGATCGACCCGTATCTACTACCCAAGAATGGGTAGAACAAGTAGCTAAACATGTTTCCGTTACTAAAGCAAACGGCGTACCTTGAGCCTTGAGCATAGGGCACTTAGCCTTCTAATGCCCGATCAAGACTTGAAGCATTGCCCTTCTCCTTGGTTTCTTCAAACCTCGGTGGCAGCCATGTTCTTGCTCCCATTACTCCCACTTTCCTCGCCTCTACCACCTTTGGTGCCCTTTTCTTTTCCATTTTGCAACGGAAAATTTGGGCCATAGATGTGCTAGCAGAGCATGTGCTCCTTTTCCCATAACTCCTTCATGACTATGAGATCATTAAGCAGCCCGACTAAGTGTATACTCGGTCTTGCTCATGATCGCATTCACGCGAAAGTTCTCAAAAGACTTGGGCGGTGTATTGAGGATGATATCGACCTTGGCCGCCGTCGATACCTCCTCCCAACCGATCAAGACTATCCATGAGTTGAGTCATGTGGGAGACATGTTCATGGACCGAACTTCCTTCTTCCATCTTACACGCCAAGATTTCTCTCATTGTGTGGGCGGACGGTCCGATCCGATCGCCCAAACTTACTCTCGAGACTTGACCAAATATTAGTCGCGTCTACCATCGGTCGATCTCGAAATGCAAGCCTTTGGACATAGTAGTCATCATATAGCATTTAACCATATTGTTTGACTTATTCCAAAGTCCGCTTGACTCGTTGCTCGTCGATCGATCGTCGATAAGGCATCGGGTTTAGGAGTAGTGAGAACAAACATGTGTTCTTCACGATAAGAACATATTCAAGTTTCGTTTCCACTCGATAAAATTTGGACGGATAGGGAGTTTTGTGCGAGCATATTGATAATCGGTGTAAGAGACATATACGAAGCGATAATGAAAACACATAAGCATACGATCGCACATAATTCGTAACAATAATATTGTAACCTTTTGATAAAACAATATTAATTGAAACCTCAATCGCCCGAGGAATCCCACATGCAAGCCATGCGTGTGGGCGTTTACATGAACCCCTTGACCGGACTAAAATATACCTTTTAGTGGTTTTAATTTCAATCCATGTCAACTTATCCTTATGACAAATGAAATTAACGATTGGACCTTACTAGACCACATCACTATCGCGAAGGGACTTGGCGGAAATTGTACTCGGTGATGTCTAGCAATGACCACATTTTAACGGGAAAATGAATTCTTAGAATTGGCATACTCACTCGGACCATACCGCCCAATTCAAATTCTTTTGTTATCTCATTTTATATCTATCTCTAGAGAACTTATGAAAATCGCACATGCAAGCCACTGCGTGTGGGCGTTTACATGAAACTCCCACTTCTCAATAGATTTAAAATGTTTTATTTAGAAATCTCATCTAACAAACTTATGATAAACAGTGCAAGCAAGCCACGCGTGTGGACGTTTACTCACAGTGCGTATCACTTTGTTTAGAGATCAAAATGTGGAGGTCTTGACATTTTAATTTGAAAAATTAATTTGTCGGGTTGCTTGCTTAGTCTTTTTATTCAAAAGGTTTGTCCATGCGAGATCACGTAATCCTAGCATGCTTGTCATAGAACTCAACATGTAAAACATGCTCGCAGTAATTCTAAAATATGCTTGATAAACGCGATAAACCTAGCATGCTTACTATGCGCGCTTAAACACGTAAAACACTTAAAGGTTTGTCGGCGTAATTTAAACATACATAGTATGCTACTACATAATTTAAACATCCACGACATGCAATGAGCGATAAAATAAAATAAAGCGTTCATCATGGCCCACTCGTGAAACCCGCACTTTCGCGCCTAATCTATTACATAGAATTGCAAAGTGCAATTAAACTCGAAAGCAGACCTCGCGTGCGGGCACGGACGGATTAAATCAAAGCTGGATTTGGACGGATCGGTGGAATGGGTGGATCGGGCCTAAAATCTTGAATCGGGTGGAAAAGCGGTGCGGGCACGAAGCCGGTCGGGTCGACCCGAGCGAAAACGGGTCGGGTCGAAGTCGAAACAAGGGTAAGGCGGCTGCTAGGGCCGCGCCCATCGCGCGCCCGACACCGCGCGCCCGTCGCCCGCCGAGAAAACTCGGCGACTTTGAAGTTTCTGCGCGAATCTCGTGGCCGCCGAGCGCCCGCCGAGGCCTCATAGCGACATTCGCGCGCCTCGCGTCGCCCGTCGCGTGCCGAAAACGCTTTGAGGTTTCGCGCGCATAGCGCGCGTACTGCCGGCCGAAGCGCCGCTTGTGCTCGCCAGCCGGCCGCTGCGCTGACCCGCCGAGCGCGCCGCGCGCTGCCCGCCGAGGGCGCCCTGCTGCGTCTCATGTATTGTCGAGCGCCGCGCTGCGTCCGAGACCTCGTTGAGGTTTCCGTGCGGTTTCTACCGAGGCGAACAAAGCGCGAGGTTTCCAGCGCGATAAAGCACCCGTGACGCCCGCCGATGCCCGCACTACCCGCCGCTGCGCTCTGCGTGCGCTGGCTGTTGCCGCGTTCGCCAAGGTTTGTCGGAGCGCACGCTCGGCGCCGAGCAATGCGCCACACACCTGCATCCGCCCGCCACGTGTCGCCCGATCTTTGCCGGGGCGTGCGCAAGACGGCGCCGAGGTCGCCGTGAGTCCGGTTTCTCCCGGCGATTCTTCGTCGTCTCGTTTTCGTGCTTTCATCTTCATTCTTCTTTACGGATAAGATTTACAAAAAAAATCTAATCTAACCACGGATTTTCTCGTGGTGAAAACAAAACCAACAAAAACAAAAGCGAGCCACGATGAGCAGCGGATCCACAATTAATTAAGCGCACGTAATAATCAAGCGTGAATTAATCCAACAGAGCCAAGATTCGATCGTGCTCGATACCAGTGTAGGGATGACATATGTCTAGCCACTCGCCCGAGGATCTATCTTGGATATTTAATTCACCATACATTGATTATAAACCTAGCATGCGTCTATTTAATTAATTGCAACACGTAGGGTTTTCTCGTGTTTACCTTTGGATCGAAGAGGTCGATGGAGCGAGATGAATGGGTCGAGCGGATCGGACTCGTGCTTTGACCTTACGGATCGTATCTCGGTTGCCCGATCTCCAACGCCGAGTGAGGACGATCTATGGAGAATGCTTCGGAAAATCACCCTCTTTCTCTCACACAATTTTTGAAAAATCCTCTCAAGAGAACTATGAGATTCTCGAAAATATGCTTGTAGATAATTGAGGATTAACCTAGACTTTATCTCTTACCTTATATTTATAATGCATTACCATAATCCATAAGGAAAGGATCCATGCATATCCATAAATATAATAATATCCTTATAGGATAAAGAGAATAAAATCTATCCTTAGAGAGCATATAGGCGCCGATTTCACGAAGCTACGGGCTGGATGGGCCACCCAGGATCAAATCTGAGGAATAAAGATGGGCCTCAAATAAATTAATTATCTTATGTTCGGCCGAACATAAATTAATTTATAAACATTTATTCATGCCACTAGAGAATAAATCTTGACTTACCCCTTTATTACCGAATGTGAGTCGGGCTTGCACTTAGACATTACGAATCCCGTATTTAAGATATCGAGCGTCCATTAATTATTTAGAGCATTACATTGCTTAAAATAATTAATATCTTTAATTCCTTAAGCGGTACCACTCGACCTTATTATTGTGCTTGAGCTAACTCAACTGCGGGGTTTAGTACAATAAACCTTTGAGCTCCTTAAGGGGCGTCATCATCCTAGCGGATACGGTGACTCGTCTGAGATAACTAGCGTGACATACAAGATCGCCACCACCCAAGATGCGGAGAATCTTGGGTTGAACCATATAACCTCACCCATAACAAGTCAAAGTGATGGTCGAGAACTCATACTCACCTAATACCTTATCGAGGTTTAGATCATCGTAAGTCACCGAGATCTTGGTTCTTCACGACGGTCACGATAGAAGAACACATCTCGATGTGATCCTTCAATACGTCGAGAGGCGTACCGGCGTAGACAAGTAACCAAGTCAAGTCACTTCTTATCTATACAAGCGACTTATACCGACAACTCGTCCTCAAGTTGTCTCGGTGTGAAACTTTTTATATCTCATTAAGCTCGACCAATCATACGGACTTACGTGATCTTCTACACATCGTATGATCTAACTTATATATGAGATAAGGGGACACGATATATGCAATCAAGTATTCAAAGCAGATAGGAGATTGTAATAGTGGTAACGAAACATTGTATACAAGCTCAACCAAAGCGCTTTGATATACAAATCCAACAAAAGGGGTTGAAATTTTGATGTAGTTATGGCGAGAAACATTAGTTTAGAGAAATACATCGTGGTGAAAAAAAGGGTACCCGTTTGAAAATAATAAACCCTATAAGCTCTAGAAAAGAAAAGAAAAGCAATGATAAGTTAACTATGTGTTTTGAGCATAAAGGGTCGTTAATCAAAGTATAGGTACCTTATGAGGCATAAAGCGTCGATTTAGCACGTTGGGAAAGAAGAGAAAATGGACAAAGTCCATATGTGTCGAAAAAGTATAAATGGGGTGCTTGGAATATTTTTGAGTCACTTAGCCATATATTATCCTACCTTAACCAATGTGCCTACAATATAACCTATGAAAAGACCTTTTGATCCTTATTTGAACACATTTGATGCGGTGGAGATATTAGAAAGCGGCAAGCCTATGGTAAGATGTTGTATTGCATTGATCGTTGAGTGTATACACGTCCCACATTTCTTTATGAGTTGAGTGTATCCTATATTTTACACACATGCCGTTGTGAGGTTGAATTAAATGAGTTTTGCCCTCGATGGTTGTTTGTGTTGAGTTGGCTAACGTCGTCATGTGCGCTAATGTTTTGGCGTTAATATGTTTCGAGGCTTATAATGGTTATCCTCTTTGCTACGCTCGTTGATCTTCGTTTGTCTTTACATTTGCTTTTGTTTGAGGACAAACAATGCTTTAAGTTTGGGGGTTTGATAAGCGCGCATTTTACACGCTTATTGTTGATATTTAAAGATGAGTTTAGATCATTTAATGTGCGTTTATGTATCGATTCTTAATGTTTTATCTATTTCTAGAAGATCTCGCTCTTGGGTGTTCCTTGACGTTTTGTCGGTTTATATGTTGATAATCGAAGCAACGAACGAAGCGAGCCAAAAACGTTACGCCTAGCCTCCCACGACCAACCTAGTGGTCGCTAGGCTGCCGCGAGGTATCCCCAATGAGCACCGAGGGAGACGCGGTCGCAAGAGCGCGCGCGCAGCGACCCCAAAGTCGAGATAGCTCTTCATGCGATTTCGCGGCCGCGCTGGCGGTCGCTAGCTAGGTCAGCGCTACCTACCCTGACGCGAGCTTGAGGCGAGAGAGAGGCGGCGGGATGAGGCCTAGCGACCGAGCTAGCGATCGCTGACACGGTCACGACGCAGCGTGGCGGCGCGCAAATTAGGGTTTCCACCCTTATCTATAAATAAAGCCCCCACTCGCGCCTCGGACACGAGACACGCCCGAGCAGATTTTCTCAGTTTTTCCTCTGTTTTTGCTTTCCTTTAGCTTCCGTTAAGTTCTAGATTTAATTCTTGCTTTAGTCTAGTTTAGTTCTTCGCTTTGTTATCGATCGGAACGTTTTGTCCGATCGTTTTCGATTATTTTGTTTTCTGCTTGGGATTAGATTCAAGACCAACCATTGTTAATCAACGCTATTATCCGGGTTTTATGCATTTAATTTCGTTTTAAGATTAAATCGTATTTTATTCCGTTTATTATGTCTGGCTAGATTTCTGTTCTAATCCTAGGGTTTGCATGATTCTATCATATATGTTGTGATTCCTGCTATTGTTATTTACCTTCCAGGCATTGATTCATGATTCATGGTGCTTAATTATATGTGTTGATTTCTGATCAATCTTGATGCATATTATAGTTGCCAGTTAATTACGTAATTGTTTTAATTGTCAATCGATCTTGAATGCATGATACGGATAAGCCTTGAGTCGTAACTGAGATAGGAACATTCGTAGGAAGCATATTCTTTGTGATCCTTTTGGAGTTGCTTATTTTCCTCTAGAGGCGTATGATAATAGGAAAAATTAGTAATCAATCTGTCACAATTGTCGAATCGAAGTTGTTGGCTACATATGTGATCTTCCATCTTATGCGGATTAAAGCGGTTAATAATAAGCGGGATAAACATCGTTGTGGATAGGATTAGTGCATCCCTAGGGTTAGTCTTTATCTCTTATATTCATCTTTGAGTTTTTATTGCTTTTGTTTATTTTCAAGTTGTTACATCTGCTTTGGATATAATTCTGAAGCCCTTAAACCTCTCACCCAATTTTCTGTGCTTGAATAATGATGAATTATCGTTGAGCTAGCTTCTGTGTTTTCGTATTACAATTCCTGTGGATACGATACTTTGCTTACCTTCTATATACGCCTTTTACGTGTGAAAAATGGAGCGATCAGCAACCCAGATCTGCATGTAGCCCGAATATCCGTCTAAAAAACAAAAGAATTTGTTTCCATCTAGCCTCTCCAGCATCTCGTCAATGAAAGGTAATGGGAAGTGATCTTTTCGGGTTACCGTGTTGAGCTTTCGATAGTCAATACACATTCTCCAACCTGTTTGGAGTCTCGTTGGGATCATTCTCCTTTCTCATTCTTCCTACCGAATGCACGACTTCTTGGGCACGGCGTGTCTTGGGCTGACCCATTTCTTGTCGATCGGGATATATGATGCCCAAGTCGAGAAGCTTCAAGATCTCCTTCATGACTACCTCAGCCATAGCATTTGGGTTTAACTTTCTTTGTTGATCGCGTCTTGGTTTGGCTTCTTCTTCCATCGAATATTGTGAGCATATGGGCGGCTGATGCCTGATGTCGCCAATGTCCGTCAATAGCTTCCTTGTATTGCCTAATAACATTCCTCACGACTTCCTCGACTCGGACCGAGTTTAGCATTGATGATCATGGGCGGTGTCGTCCTTCCCTAGAAAGATGTACTTGGTGGTGAGGAAGAGTCTTTAGCTCGAGTTTGGGTGCTCTCATAAGGGATGGAGCGAGCTTTTCTTCTTCCTTGACTTGGGCATGTTACGGTATATTGACCACTTGAGTCCCGGGCTCACTCCGCAACAAAGCGGGGCCTCCCGACATTGTCCATAAAATTTGTTTCTTCGTGGGCATCTTCCTCCTTAAGCCCACTTTGAATGGTTGCATCGAGAGGATCTTGTAAACCTATCTCGGGCGGGATGTCTCCCACCATGGGTTCAATGTGATCTATGAATTCCACGACTTCAATATCAATTGGATGCTCCATGGCCTTGAAGATGTTGAAGGTCACCGTCTCGAAGTCAATTCACAAGATAACTTGCCGTGTTGCAATCAATCCACGGTCCGGGTGTCTTCATGAATGGTCGTGATAACATAAGCGGATTTGTTACCCATCGTGCCCATATCCGAGCGAGAAGTCTGCTGGAAATATGAGTTCCTCCACTTTGACCAATCGTCTTGATGATTCCTACGGATGAGCGTTGGACACGCCTCGCTAATTGGATAACCACTCGTGTTGGCTGTGGTTCCCACTTTTAATTCGTTAAACATCGACAAAGGCATGGCGTTTATAGATGCCCCAAATCCGACATGGCCTTTCGATCCTCATATTGCCTATTACGGGGAATGAAAAACATCCACGGATCTCCACACTTTCGGGCGATTTCGGCTGCGGGATTGCGGACACATTTTCTCCCTTGGAATTTTGCATCATCTTTGTATTTCACCTTTCGTGCACAATTCTTTCATGAACTTTGCCCATTTCGGCATCGTGCCCGGAGGCGATGATGAGTGGTATATTAATTTCCATCTTCGAAATCTGCGATACATCTCACTCATTTCTTCCTCTCTGCGGTTCTTGGCCATCTGCACAGAAGGGAGGTAAAACCTTATGATTAGGTTTGACATAAATTGCTCAATGATTGCCTCTTCTTTTTCCGTCTTTTCCTTGGGCAGTTCCACATGATCATCGTCGTCTTGACCAATGTGTTCTGTGAGATCTTCCACTTCAGGTATGTCTGCGTCGTCCTTAGGCATGAAAACTTTTTCTGGCAGTTTCTTCCCGCTTCTTAGGGCTACAGCGTTCAGTTGGGCTAGCTCGTTTACCTCTACTTGTGGAGGTAGATTTCCTTGCTTCTTCTCAAGACGCGTTACGGCGGCTGTCAATTGGGAGACTTGGTTCCCAAGGCTCTGGAGGGCTCCTCTTGTCTCAACCTTGAATTTCTCGTTCTCTTGTTGAGCCTTCACATTCTCTCGTGCCATAGTATGCACAAGTTCGGCCAACGATGGCCCACCGCTATGGTCGCTACCGTTCTGTCTTCTTCTTGTTGTTGTCCCCGCCTCCGTCTTCTTGTTGTTGTCCTGCCCTTCTTGGTTGTTAGACCACCTAAAGTTTCGTGGTTCCTCCATCACAGGTTGTAGGTGCGGAATTTGGATCATATCTCCTCCGCTCGTATTGCCCATTACCATTTTGACCCTTGCATTGATTTTTCTTCTTCAAGCAGTGTGGGACATTGATCCGTGTGATGTGTAACGGCACAAGATATTTGCAAACTTTAGCTTTCTTATGCCTGCACCGCCCCGGCCCTGTGTTGGTTATGAACTTGTCGAGCAGTTACAAAGTTTATCGGCTTGGTCTCCACGGTTGAAGAAGTAGCGGTGGCTTGCCTGGAACTTCTCTCCTTCATCTCTCATTTTCTTGACCATCTCGCCCAGCGATCTAAAGGCCTCTTGGGAACTTTATTCGATATTGATCCTCCAAACTGCATTCACCCAAATTTCTCTGTTGCCCTCAACCCGGCTATGAAATATTGGATCGGATCATGATCTCGAATTTGATGTTGAGGGCATTTCGCATCTGTTGTTTAAACCTTCCCGGTAATCATAAAGGTTTCCGTGCCCGTTTGATGTTGCTTATCCATTTTGGCCTCGGGTTACGGTTGTTGGGAACACCATTTCCTCGATGTCACTCTACTTGCGGTTGTTCACCCATCGTATTGCCCTCGGGTTTCATTCGGGTTAGCGCCCTCACGCTTGTCGTGCCCTCCATCTTCTGCTCTCCTCCGCCCACGTGCTTCTCGATCTCGGGATCGTACAAAAGCTCTCGATTCTCTCCTGCAAGGTTAGGTCGTAGCATCTGATAGAAAGCGATATAAACTCGAAATAGAGATACTCTTTGGAATGTGCAACTCCCGACAGCGGCGCCAATTTTGACATGTTGTCGTTTAGCGTTCAAAATAAATTTATATTCTATTGCCCATCACAGGCGTAGCCAGCGATAAGTATAGGGTCGATCCCACGAGGAGTTGGTGTAGCAATCTCTGATGTCACGATGTCACTTAAAAGGAATGAGAGTAGTGTAATTATCTTGATCACTATAGGTAGATTAGAATAACCTGAAACAAACTCAAAAGAGAATATCAAATAATAAGACGAGTCTGGCTTGGGCAACAATTCGGTGAAGACAATTAACACTCGGTCATAGGTGCAAAGATTTTCACTACATGACATGCATCAACCGGTTATAAGAGACATACGCCGTGACCCGTTGTCACGTGTCACGCCCACGACGCACCCTCCAAATCTATCCTTTACGTGTAAAGAAGGCGAGGACACCCTATGCAAACTATCTAACCCGTAATGCCCACGCATGCGAGGACACTCAAGACATGCAGCCTTGAGCGTTATGATCTAAACGAGACCCAAGATTGCAAAGGCTGCTAGGACTACTCCAACTCGCCCACGATCGTACTATTTGGGATGCGGGACACCGACACCTTAATCAATTATTACTTGCAACCTCCCTTGCCCACTATGTTATTTGCAACTAACACACCGAGTTAGGTTAAGTTATATATTGCCCGGGACCTAGTGCTTGGGAACACACGCATGCAGATCGTAATGCCCTACTTAGACCTCTCGAGTTATATTAATCATGCTTCACTCCTTCATGCCCAAACCGAATAAAGACTTAGCTAGACATAAAATAAACAAACATGCAGCGATTACATAATAAAGCGAAACAACTTACTATTACTTGAATGAAATAAGCGGCGAGCCCAAAGTCTTGCCGGCAAACATATGAAAAGCAAAATAAAGTGTTTGCCCCGAAGGGACTTAATGTATGTGACGGTGATGGTGAATCTGATGCTAAGAAATTAAGAGCGAGAGTCGGAGAGAGGAAGAGACGATGATAAGAAGATGCGCACAAGTCGTGCATTCATCCCCTATATATAGACCGAGAGAGGCTGATGGTGGCGTTGGCCCATGGGCTGGACGATCCGTTAGGGTTTCCTTGATGATCAGCTTTGTTTCCTTGCCCAGACGGATTTGAGGTGATCTCCTCCGGATTTTATGGGATTTGGCCTTAGCGCGCCTTCTTTCCGGATTTAGCGAGATTCATCCCGATCCCGCGTATCTTGCCCATCACGCGCTCTCTCTGTCTTCTCTTGCCCATCATCCTCTTCTACTTCCTTCTTCCCTTGCGCTTGCCCATCAGCTAGCCTCTGGAGATGTAATTGCCCATTTCCATACTGTCTTGCCCCTGCGAGACCATTGTGTCCTCCCGAAACAAAACACAACAAGAAAGACACAAAAGACTCGATCTAGGCCTAGACAAGACACGAAAAGAGCACAAAACTTGGGCTCGTGAGCTCAACTACCATTTTCATTTGTTTCATGATGCACCCAATCCAAGCCGTGTTTTGCCACTCGCAAAGCGTTGCCTTGGTCAAAGTCTGACACTCAACAAACAAAATGTATAATGACCTCAAGTCTAAGGACTATTACATACTCCACACACTAAAAATCGTAGACATCAAACAAAGCGATTTAATAGTTGGGTATACCAATATTCTCCAAAGTATTCATGTGTCCATCACGGATATCAAATATCTCGTAGTTGTGAGAACCACTACATTCTCTAAGAATGTGATGCAGACCACATGCTAACCTATAACATATCATCAATATCCCATTCTTGATGATCATTGGTTAGGGCTATTTTAGAATTATACTATATCATTGATGTCTCACAGCAAAAACGACAGTGATAATTCAAGGGAACAAATAAGAGAATAACGACAAACATCAAAATAATTATTCCATTAAATGTACAAAACCCATAGATAAAACATTATCTTCGATTGTGATCAAAAGTAAGTCTGTCTCAACAAAGGGTTTCTAAAACATACAAACTTTAAACTCCCACTGAATCAAAGCCAACATCCCACATGTCAACACACAAGCTCTCTGTGACTTGGTAAAAGGATCGACTAAGATATCATACAATGGGTACTCTTTCTAATTTTACATTGTTTATTTCTATTATTTCTCTAATCGGAAGATATCGTCTTGAAATATGTTTGTTTCTTTTTGGAAACTAGCATCGATGTACCTAGTCACCGATAGCTTTGGATGTCCACCATAGCCCCAACAATCTATTATGTTTATCGATAGATCTTGATCCCAAGGATATAGGAAGCACCATGAGATCCTTCACCATAAAGATTTAGACGACCCGGTCTTTTACGGATTGCATCATGGATCGGTCGCCCCCATAATCGAATGTCATCGACATATATGACCGGTGAACAACGCGTTTCCATTCTCGCTTACTATAAGCGAATAGGTCCTTTTTGCTTCGACAAAGTCGAACAATTTGATAGCTCTGTCAAAACAAATATTCCAACTCCTCGATGCTTGCTTAAGTCCATAAATGAACTTCTTTAGTCTACATACGTATTCGACCTCTCTTTGGACACAAAACCTTGAGGTTGTGTCATATGACATCACCTTCTAGTTCTCCATTGAGAAACGCGGTTTTGACATTCATTTGCCAAATGTCGAAATTATAGTATCACTATTGCAAGTAATATCCTAATGGACTTGATTTTGCAAGCGGTGAAAAGGTCTCATCATAGTCAATGCCTTGGCGTTGACTATAACCCCTGCCACCAACCTAGCCTTGTAGGTTTGTATCTTACCATCTGCATCTCTTCTTTTGAAGATCCATTTGCGACTATGGGGTAAACCCCATCCGGTAAGTCATCATCTAGTTCCCGGACTAAATTGAAATACATCGAGTCCATTTCGGATATTAAGGCTTCAATATAGGTCTTAGGTTCATCATCATCCGATTCGACTTCATCATCTTGGTTCTCAACCATTAGATTCAATCATCGGGTGCACGACGAGTCCTCTGTGACCTATTGAGTTGGGTTGTTTGCGCTGGTTCAGGCTGTTCATTCTGAATGTGAGTGGTTCTTCCGTGTTGATCTGATCAACATTTTGGTGGATATTCTCAAGAATTTCATCATGATTTTCTTGAGGTGGAGGTGGCACAACTATTGTGTCATCTTGTACTTGATGAATCTCATTGTCCTCTTGAGATGGTAGTGGCCCTCTAAGAGTCATTTTCCCTCCCAATAGATCATCAAATACTCCCACTGAATTATTGTTTACATCATTAAACAATCATTAGTCCTTTGTGTTGTTTTGTGGTTCTTGAATTGCTTCAAGATCTACCTCGATGTGACTTTGTTCCTTGGAAACATAGGAGTCTTCAAGCGTCACACTCACTAGAAATGATCACCTTGTGATCTCAGGTGAATAAATTCATATCCTTTTGTTTCCTTTGGATATCCCACAAAATAACATTTCTCACTTTTTGATTCCAACTTATCGATCTGCATCTTTCTAATAAGCGGGACAACCCAGTCCGCATATGTTTAAGACTTGCCATTTTACCACCATAGTTCATATGGCGTTTTCGTGATTTAGATGGAACCCTATTCGAGAATATAAGCGGTAGTTAGTAGGCGTGACCCCAAAGGAATAAAGGAAGACTAGCGAAACTCATCATGGATCGAACCATATCTAATAAAGTTCGATTTCTTCTCTCGGATACACCATTCATTTGTGGTGTTCCGGAGGTGTCGATCGACCGATTCCATGTGATTTCAAGTAATCAAGAAATTCTCGGTTTAAGTATTCCCTCCTCGATCGATCGAAGATTCTTAATACTTTTACCAAGTTGTTTTTCGACTTCTAACTTAAACTCTTTAAATTTATCAAGAGCACCGGTTGTGTTTCATCGGATACACATATCCATATCTTGAAAAATCATCGATGAAAGTTATGAAATACGAATATCCACCTTTGCTTGAGTTGGAAGCGGTCCACACAACATCCGAGTGGATCAACTCTAGCAATTCTTTAACACGTAACCCTTTCCCGAAAGTGGTTTCTTAGTCATCTTTCCTTTGAGACAAGATTCACAAGTACCATATGATTCAAAATCAAATGGTGTGAGATAATCGATTTTCTCGCTTTGCTATCCTTTTCTCATTGATATGACCAAGTCTACAATGCTAAAGATAAGTAGCATTATTCGTATTACTTAGCTTAGGTCGTTTGTTTTGCACATTGTAAATATTTTGTTCACATTCAAGCATATATAAACCATTCGAAAGAGAAGCATTTCCATAAAGAACTCCATTAAGCGAAAAAGTACAACGACTATTTCCAAAATGGAAGGAAAACCCTTCAATGTCTAACATAGGAATGGAAATAATATTCTTCGAAATAGCAGGAACAAAATAACATTGATGTAAATTTAGTCTATGTCCCGAAGGAAGATCTAATCTATAAGTCCCTACGCGTTCAGCAGCAACTTGTGCTCCATTTCCCACGCGCAGATCGACCTCCCCAGGATTCACCTTTTGGCTGTCACTAAGTCCCTGCACATTATTACAAATGTGTGAGGCACAGCCGGTATCTAATACCCAAGAATGTGAATTATTTATAGACATATTTATCTCAATGACAAACATACCTGAGCTGCTACCCAATGCACCTCGTGCCTTAAACTTTGGGCAGTCTCTCTTCCAGTGCCCCTTCTTATGACAGAACAGGCACTCATCCTTTGCAAATGTCGGTTTCTTCTTTTGAACCCCTCCACTCTTCTTAGGCTTGAAGACATCTGATGCCTTCTTCTTTTCTTTCTTTTGCTTTTTCTTCCCTTTGGAAGATTGAGCAGAAGAGCTCACCATGAGCACAGATTTACCATCAGAAGTAGAGGACTCAAAAGTCTTCAACATGTTGTGAAGATCAGACAATCCCACCTTAGTATTGTTCATATTGAAATTCACTATGAAGTTTGCATGAACCAGGTAGCGATTGTAAAACTAGGTTGGTTGAGACATTGGCTGGCAAGGTCGTACCAATTGAAGCCGACTCTCAATTAACTTGATCATCTTCAAAACATGTTCAGAGACCTTGCTCCTATCATGAAGTGTACACTGAATAGATCTCGGAGTATCTCATACTCCAAAGTTTGTGCTGTAAGGCAAACGGACTTTCAGTGTTGAATCATTTCATAAGGAAGCATGCTTTCATGTTGCCTCTGCGGTTCCAAACTCATGGAAGTCGACATGATGCCCTGAGCCGACATAGCATTCTCAACATGCTTTTATGAGCAGCCTTGTCAAACGAGGCATACTCGGAGAAAGCTCATCGGGATATTCTTGATTGGTTTGTCCAAGACATACTCAATCTTTTAGGTCCTTAGCTGTTGGATTTGTATCTTGAAAGCGGTTTGGTTGAGCTTGTATACAATGTTTCTGTTACCACTATTACAATCTCCTATCCGAATTGAATACTTGATTGCATATATCTGTGTCCCTTATCTCATATATAAGTTAGATCATACGATTGTGTAGAAGATCACGAAGTGCGTATGATTGGTCGAAGCAATGAGATATAAAAAGTTTCCTGGTGAGACAACTTAAGGACGAGTTGTCGGTTTAGGCTTGATATAGATAAGAAGTGACTTGACTTAGTTGCTTGTCTATCTTTGATGCGTCTCGGCGTATTGAAGGATCACGATGAGATGTGTTCTTCTTTCGACCGTCGTGAAGAACCAAGATCTCGGTGACTTCGATGATCTAAACCTCGATAAGGTATTAGGTGAATATGAGTTCTTTGTCCATCACTTTGACTTGTTATGGGTGAGGTTATATGTTCGACCAAGATTCTCCGCATCTTGGGTGATGGCGGTGCTTGTATGTCACGCTAGTTATACATGTCAGTCGCGTATCCGTTAAGGATGATGGCGTCCCTAAGGAGCTCAAAGGTTTATTGTACTAAACCCTGCAGGTTGAGTTAGCTCGAGTACAATAATAAGGTTGAGTGGTCTTGCTTAAGGATTGAAGATATTAATTATTTTAAGCGATCAGTTGCTATAAATGATTAATGGACGTTCGATATCTTAAATCTGAGGATTCGTAATGTCTAAGTGCAAGCCGACTCAACTTCGGTAATAAAGGGTAAGTCGGCATTTATTCTCTAGTGGCATGAATAAATGTTTATAAATTAATTTATGTTCAGGGTGAACATAAGATAATTAATTTATTTGAGGCCCATCTTTATTCCTTGCATTTGATCCACAGGTGGCCCGTCCAGCCCGTTGCTACTAGAAGAAATCGGGCCCCTCTTTCTCAAAGGAAAGATTTTATTCTCTTTATCCTACAAGGATATAATTATATTTATGGTATATGCATAGATCCTTTCCTTATGGGATTAAGGTAGTGCATTATAAATATAAGGTAAGAGATAGAATCAAGGTTAATGAATACATTTAACCTAGAATTTTCGCCACCTCATAGTCTTGTTGAGAGTTTGAAAATTGTGAAGTGAGAGCAAGGGTGATTTTTCGAGCATTCTCCATAGATCGTCCTCACTCGGCGTTGGAGATTGGGTAGCAGGATCTGATCCGGAAGGTCAAGCACGAGTCTCGACCGTTCGATCCGTTCATCCCTCGATCCACCTCGACGGATCAAAAGGTAAACACGAGTAAATCCTCACGTGTTGCAATTAATTAAATAGACGCGTGCTAGGTTTATAATCAATGTATGGTGAATTAAATATCCAAGATAGATCCCGGGCGAGGGCTAAACATATGTCATCCCTACATTAATACCAAACGCAGGCAACGCAGGCAATCCGGATAGTTTGACCCGGTCGAACAATTTGTTTCCACCAAACATTTAAACAACATAGATGACATCGTGGCGAAGCGAAAAATAAAGAAATAAAACAAAATTAGAACAAAATAAACATAGATCACAATCGTATCACTAATCGAACAAGGGTTTATTGTATTGATTAGCTCACTAATTTTAACATATATTGCACTTTCCGTATGCAAAATACGGTTTATAACAAATATAAATCTTAGTAGTCCAAGATCAAGTCAATATTATTCGACCTACGCTTTGGTGATGTTGTAAATAATATCACTCGGTGAGCCTCAAGCCGATTGCAACATTGATTTGTAGTGATTGAGTCTTATATTATTATAGCCTCGGCTTTGGTGATGACTATAATAATAATATGATCGATTTCAAAACCGATCACAACAAATAAACTTACAATTCTTGGTTTATTAATCGATTAATATGCATCCACTAATTATTTTGATCGATTAATTTGTTTCAAAATAATTAAGCAAATCAACCCATCACACGATGCCAACCATGCATCTATGAATGAGCCTTTGCATTGTCGATTTGGGAGTAAACACTTTGGTGTAAAACTCTTGGGCGAAAGAGGCTAGGATCCTCAAACAATTATGATGGACTATGCGTTTAGTTTCAAAAACTAGATTTGTATTTTAGTGGGGATAATAAAACATGTGATACTAATTGTATATTTAATATCGATATTAAATTGAAAATAATTCTTGGGTGCCGCCTACCGGGCATGAAATCACGGACCACATATATTGGGCGCCCGAACATAGTTACACGGACTACAAGTATTGGCGCCTCCCACCCAAATAATAAAAGCGATCTCTAACTACTATAGTTAAAATAAGCATAAAATCAAATAGCATGCTTATCACAGAAAACATCAAATAGGGCTCAACGAATAAATTCATTAATCTAATTAATAATTTAATTCTCTAATTAAAAGTGGATGTATGAATTTTATATTAATTCCAAATTAATATAAACATTCATTTAGTATTATTATTTCTAAAATAATAATCAAATGAGATTTATTAATTTAATGAATAAATCAATTCTCTAATATATGAACATAAGCAAATTATATTAATTTTAAATTAATATAAAATCAAACTTTATACTATCATTTCAAAATAATAATAAAGTTAAAATTTATTAATCTAATCAATAAATTAATGTCCAAAATTGTGATTAGATTTATTAATTCTAAATTAATAAAATTAATCCATGTACATTTGTAAATTATACTAATTCTAAATTAATATAAAATTAAACTTTATATTATTATTTCAAAAATAATAATCTAATTAATAAATTAACTTCTAAAATTATGATTAAATTTATTAATTCTAAATTAATAAATTAAATCCATGTACATAATAAGATTGTATTAATTCTAAATTAATACAAAATCGAAATTAATGTAATTATTTAAAATAATAATATTAAACCAAAATTTATTAATCCAATTAATAAATTATTTGTGTAATTGGAAATTAGATTTTATTAATTCAAAATTAATCAAAAATGTTTTTTTTTTATTAATCTGACCCACATGGTACGCCAAAATGCCCAAAACCGGATAGAAATCGCTGCCCATCGAGGAGAAAGACACGGCCTAGCCATGCGGCCCGGTAGCTCACGGCCGCGCGAGCGGCCCACCGATTCTTGCCCGAAGACCGGCCGTGCGCCCGGATCAATGTCCAAGCGACGGACCGCGTTGCCCGGTAACAATTGATTAGGGTTTACTGCGCGTGAGTCGCGCCGCCGCCATGCCGTTCCTCCACGCCGACGGTCGTCGACTCCACGCAGACGCGCGATTTTCGGTCGTGTTTCGCCTCGCCAGTGCGGCCCGATGCGACGATCGGCGTTCGTGCATGCCCTTGCGTGCCCGGCGTCAAACGGCGTTCGGCAGCGTTCCTTACACCTCACGCCCGGTGCGGCGGCCTCCACCCACGCAGCGAGTGTTTTCAGCGGCGGCGGCGCGGCGCCTAGTCTTGTGCCGTCGACCGCGACGTTTGATTGAGCGCCGTCCGGCGCGCAAACGAGCATACGCATCGCCGGTGCTTTTCCTTTCACTTTCGCGATGGCGCGATTTCAATCTGAGAGGGTTCGGCGATGGCGGCGACTCCAAGTCGACGGTGGAAGAACGGTGACACAATTTCCGGCAAAACCATACAGATTTTTAATTTCAGATTTAATTTTTCAAATAATTAAATCAATTTCTGATTTCAAAATCAGATTTTATTTTCCAATTGCAGACGAATTATTTTCTGATTTCAAAATCAGATTTTTAAAATTCCAAATTTTTCAAAATCCACAATTAACTAGTACACGAATTAATTAATTATAGATCGAGCCCCGGGCTCTGATACCACTATTAGGATTCGTTCTTGACAACATCTAATGCGCAGCGGAATAAAACATCAAGAACTGATCCAGATCTATAATTAAAGCATGCGATGAGCCCTAGAACACGAAGATCGAAGACTTACGTGTTTATAACGCTTCCATTGTAGTAGTAAAGCTTCCAAAGTATCCTTCGAGAGCGTTTCCACAACTATGGTATCCATGTGTCTTTAATCAGTCGCATGAACAATTCCTCGATATATAAAATCAACGAGAGACGCCAAGAATCTCCAATTGAGTTTGCAATATATTTTCTTTCGTGTGTGTTCTCTGTATCTTCTTCTTACGTTAATCTCAAAGATTAACTCACTTATATGAGATAACCACCCACTACCTATTGCATGGGCTTTGGGTCTTAATTAATTAATGGTCCAACACTTAATTAATTAAGTCCATTATCCTAATTACTAGTCCATTAACTTTCACAAACTGGCATAAAAAAGGACGTCTCTCATTTCCAAACCTTCCCCTTAGTTATTCTTCCCCATTCTACTTGAGTATCGTCTCCCAAAATTTCCCCCATTGTGTTTGCTTAAAAAATACAAAATATTTTAAAGTAAACATGCACCTTAGTTTGTTCCTATAGTGAAATTTTTACATTATAAGTATATATTATAAATTTTGTATGTAGTCAAATTTAAATATTTAAAACTAAAAATATTGTATTATATTAAGATAAATATATTCGAAACCACCCAAATCAATCACAAACATTTTAAAACGACAATGTTCGACTTGAAAGCCATATACCAATTGAGACAATGAATAATATATGAGATGGTTGCGCGCGAGCGCACAGTGATTGTTAGCTAAGGAACAGTTTATTGACTTCGTCGTAGCTTGCACAGAATTTGTGATCTTTGGTGGGATCAAAATAATTTCTTATAATATTTGGTAGGCCCATTTCATTTAATTTGAAGTTAATAAGAGTGGACTAGTCCAAATTTCAAATTCAAGAGAGAGAGATCATGTTTCCTTTGCTGTAGTAATTTTTAGCACGTAAAAAGTTATAGTGAAAAACAACCCAAGAATAAATTTGTTACACTTATAAAACATAAATAAATAAAATAAAAGTTATTTAATTGGTCAACGAATTTCGTTCGATAACTTAATGCAACTACTAAAAACAATTAAGGACACAATCCGGCATAAAGAAAAAAAATATCAATAATAAAATGAAAAATTTGAATGAATTTTTATAAATATCACAATAATTACTCAACCGTTTTTTCACCAAGAAAAGGGTAATGCCAAAAATTACATCACCACACACCTCTCTGCTTCCCCTCAATCAATCTTCTCTTTTCCGCTGCTTTTACTTTTCTCTCTCAGAAATTCATCACTTTTCTCCCTTTTTCCGCTTCTTTGTTAATTCAGTTAGTTGCCGAATATCTCACTCCTTGATCAATTTTTGCAAAAATTTAACACTATTTTCAAAATGTTTAATTTAATAATATCATCAACTTTTAGTTTATAACATATTCATCACTTTAATTGAGAGAGTGTGTTTTTAAATAGTTGAAGACTGATTGGTCACAACATTTAAAATTCTAATAATACCGCATCCGCATGGATGGAATTATCTCCAAAAGAAGAATTGAGAATAAGATGGTATGTGATCGATTACTTATTTGTTATTGCAAACGGAATTTAATAGTCTTAATATTAACAAAAACTTGGTGCTTTTGTAACTAAATTTGACCGTTTCATAATAACTATTCAATTATAAGAGGAACCAAAAAGTTCAAACTAAAAAATTGTTGTATCGAGATATCACTTTTATTATATTTTAGGTTACAAACTAATAATCTTGTACCACTCAGTTTGACATAGATGAAATTGTGAGTTACTCAATTATAAATCATTAAATAATTAATGTTACGTGATTCCGATACTATTAGTTAATTTATAAATATTTAACTATGTGTTAATTAATTAAATGAAATATTAGATATAAGTCGTACCGAACATGAGCTAGCAGAAAAAATGTTATGGTCCGAAATATGCGTCTTGTTTCCATATTTCACTATCAAAACGGAAGTTTGAAGTAATGATTATTATGGTTAACTACAGGCTGTAATAATATTTAAGCAAACAATAGGTCAACGTGATAAATGTAAATGTGATATTTCGGAGTTTAAACATGCATCAAATGGGCCCGTAAGATTAGTTTAATTAATACCAACTTCCCCATATATATTAATGATTATTATATGGAGATTGACACACTCTTCGTCTTTCTTTATTTCTCAACTAGGATTCACGTTGGACCAACAACGTAAGCACGACTTAACTATACTACTTTTGAATGATTTTTTTGTTTTTTGTTTTCAATGCGAGAGAATTAATTAAGGATGTTAGTACGGAAAAGTTGTTATGGTCAATTTATACAATCTTTTTTCTGTTAAAATCATGCAATTATGTTTTGGCAAATTCTGGTATAGTGTATACATTTTTGCAGAATTCCACAAGAAAAATTTCACGGGCTCGTCGATTTGGGGATTTCTTGCGAGGATCAATAGATTTGGCATATTTTAAAAACCCTTTATTAATTACTAATAATAAAAATCAAATTACTAAATATGAATAGAGAACTTAATATAAGGAACTAGTTGAGCCGGCCTGCCAAAATACTAGTAAAAAATGAAAATATAACAAACGGCTACTATTTATATTTCTAGTCGGACATATTGTATTTATATTTCTATTTATATTTGATCATTCACAAAATCAAATTGCCGAATTTTGTAATAATATAGATATAAACATCAAGTAACTAAAGGCATATGGATAGAACTTCATATTATATTCCACTTAAATTACTCATAAATTTTGTTTTCACAAGAGAAATTGCAATCATGAGTTAGAAAAAAATGGTATTTGTATAATTTTGTCATTTATATAAAGGTTAATGAGCACCTATGGCCTCACTTTTGGCCGCGTGACAATTTTATAGTCTCACATTCTAAAATAGACAGATATAACCCAATAATTATTAATCATTCCATTATTGAAATTTAGCCCGTTTATGTAACAACATCAAATAAAGTCTATTGCAGAAGGCTCATGTAATACAAAACAATGTAGTTCTGTTTTATTAAAAATGAAGGAGGCGGGGATGGACGAAATGAAGAAGTCAAGAAGGAGAGGCCGTTGGCAAAGAGCCTATAGCCGATGGCTTCGAGCTCTGACGTGGATGTTGATAGGATCGGCCCGACTACTGAGCCCGGCATCGGGCCCAATATAAATGGGTCCCGACATTGAGCTCGGCCTGGGTGAGTTCGACCGAAGACTCTAAACCGATTCTGACTCAAATCTTGCAAGTGGAGCGTAGAAGATTCGGATATCTAAAGAATCCTGGATGCATATCTAAAGAATCCTTATAAGAAGACTTTGTATTAGAGTCGAACTACATACATTGTGTATAAATAGAGGCTAGATTAGGCGGAAAGGTTGATCGACACTCTTTGTAATCGCTTCTACACTCGAATACACATACACTCCCTTTGCTCCGTGGACGTAGATCTAATTCAAAGATCAAACCACGTTAATCCCTTGTGTTCTTTGCGCGTTTATTTCCTAGAAATTAAGATCGATCCTGGCGGCGTGCGTGGGAACCGAATTACGTGTTTTCGATCAAAGTTTGTTTCTGAGGAATCAATCACGACAATGAGAACAAGAAGTCTTGCATCCGGGCGTGCGGGAAACAACGACAACAACGGCGATAGAACTCGTCGAGCTCGGCTGGAAAAAGCCGATCGGAGATCGACCCCGAAGGCATGTCCAAAGTCTCGGCGAGCACGGCCATCCCGTCCTGCATGAGGAAGATCACGAAGTGAAGGAGGTCGCATGACCATAGAGAGGAGCCCGAGCACCGCCTGAATCTCGGCGAGGCGGTTAAAGGTTCTCGAAAAGAATAAGGAAAGCTTATCCGATACCTCGGTGAGAACAAGGTCGGCATTATCATGAAGAAAAGGGCGTTGAAGCCTCATCAAAGCACGGCGGCACGAGAGGTGAATCCCAGCCTCCGGATGATAGGCGCTCGTGTGGCGGATAACATCCTTGCGAGTTGGTTTCAAACCGACCACGCGAGATGAACAGCGTGGGACGGTCGTCGCGATCACCGCGAGGTCGACCCCACTATTACAGCGAGCCGGTGGGCGACCTCGGCATCGTTCGCTTGGAAGGTGGGTTCGATGGATATGGGAGGATCATTATCCCGCTACGGCGAGATACTCGACACTCGCTCCGGGACAATGCAGTGCAGAGCATTGCCCGCTTATAGCGGATGAGGATCCATAAAATTTCCTTTCCTAATTCGATACAATATGATTAACCAACACCTCAACACCATCCATATGTACAAATTGTTCCGGGCTAATAGTTGACAGCCGCGGTGGTTCGATAGCCTACCTCCCGATAGTATTAGATCATAGAGATCTAATGGAAGCCTTTCACGAAGGTTCTTCCGAGCGGAGTCGAGACCACATCGGCTCGCCTCCAAATGCGATGAGGCAAGGCGAAGCGAGTCCATCAGCGATTTCATGACTCGGTTCGATAAGGAATGCCTCGAGTCGAAGATATAAGCGACCTCCTCATCATCTCGGCCTTCGAGCGGCATCTCACCGGGGCCTTATATAAGGAGATCGTCAATCTGAACCCGTGCGATGTCAGACTATGGTGCATAGCGACCGGTTCGCTAAAGTGGGCGAGATGGGCGAAGGGAATGGCGAAGGCGATAAGTCGAACCCTACGACGAGAAGAGGAAAGAAGATGGTCGAGGGACGAGGCGAAAGCAAGCAGTGCCACGGAGAGAGATACAGCGGTCTATAGAGTCGAGCTCGGGCAGCGTCGAAACCCGAATGACCTCTATACACACCTCGACAAAGACAAGGCGGAGATCTCTGAGCTCCCATGGACATGTTCGAAGCCTCGACCCATGCTAGGGGGTCGGCGCCGATCGAAGATAAATATTGCTCCTTCCACGAGGATCATGGACATGATCGGAAGAATGCGAAACCTCATGACCGACATCGAAAAGTTGGTGCATGGCGGGGCTTTAAGAGGTACCAAATCCACGAGCGACACGGTCAAAACAAGGCCCCCAGCGCGGTCGAGAACAAAAAAAGCAAGAAAGGGAAAAGTGTGGCCCTCGCAAGAAAGTGAGGCGCGACAAGCGAAGAAGGTGATGGCGAGCCCCGATGCGATGGAGTCATATCCACCATCACGGGGCTCCCACGCGGCACTACGAAATCCTCATTAAAAGTCGAGACCCGAAGTCCACGAACCAGCGAACCTATGAACAAGAGATTCAAGAAGGACGAGGCCATCACCTTATCTGAGGACGACCCTGTACCAGCCATGGTACCTCACCAGGACGCCATGGTGATACAGGTAGTGGTCGCCAACAAGCTAGTTTGGAGCGTGTACGTAGATAGTGATGCATCGGTAAGCATCCTCTTGAGGAATGCTTCGACAAATTGGGGATTGAGGCGCGCACTACGCGGCACCACTACCACTTGAAGCTTCGTACAAGAAAAAAACACGCCCGGAGGGATCGTGAACTACTTGTCACGGTGGGGAAGCGGCAAGCGAGCTCCACCAAAGTGATCTGAGTTCTTTGTGGTAGCGTCCACTCACCATATAACATCATACTAGGGTGCGGTTGGTTGAATGCGATAAGGCGGTGTGCTCAACATACACACGACCATGAAGATACCACAAAGGAGGGTAGGCGTGATCAGGAGATAAAAACAAGCGAAGAGTGCGTGCGGTCGCCTTAAGAGGTGCGGGGACTTGACCCGGCACCAGCAGTAGCAATTCTGAAGCCGAGGAGTTGGGCTGGAAAGGCGTCGTCGGCTCTCGATAGCTCGGTAGAAGAGGTCGCGTTGTCTGAGCGATCCTCTCAAGGTCGTCAGTAGGATCTGCAAAGTACCTCAGAGAAAGCGGATCATCCGACTCTAAGGGAATTGAGAGGCGTCTTCGCTGGTCGCCTCGACATGACCGGGGTCTCACCGAGTATTATTACTCATCGGCTCAACATTGATCTAAATATCAAACCAGTTCGTGAAGCAGCGGATCTTTCGTGGCAAAGCGGAACCGGTCGTATATGGCCGAAGTGCTGAGCTCTTAAAAGCGGGCATATTGTTGAAGTCAAGTATCCAACTGGATAGCCAACCCGGTGATGGTTAAGAAGGGAGGATAAAGATGGCGAATGTGCATCGATTACACCGATCTCAACAAACATTGTCCGAAGGACTTCTACCCCGTCCCATATTGACAAAAAGTTGGCCTACTGGTGGGATTGAAGTCTTGACTTCTTGGATCTATCTGAGGGTATCACCAAGTCTTGATGCATAGCGAAGATCGTCCAAAGCGGCCTTCATCACGGACTCGGCATCTTTGCATATAAGAAGATGCCATTCGAGACACAAGAATGCGGGGCCACCAATCAAAGAATGGTGGACAAGATATTCAACCTACGTCGGTCGAAATGTGGAGGTGTGCGTAGATGACATCGTTGTCAAAATTAAGGAGAAGGTCATGTGTGGCCGACCTCCGGATCGATCTCGACTTACCGTAAAGTGAACCTAAAGCTAAACCCCAAAGTGTACATTCGCGATTCGATGCGGAAAATTTACGGGGTGTTGGGTTTCCAAGAAGGATTAAAAGCGATTAGTCGAGGTTCGAGACCATTACGGAGATGAAGGTGCCAAAGACAATCCACGACGATACACAAGCGACGGGCTGCATAGCTGCTCTGAGTCGTTTCCTTTCAAAAGCATGTGATAAGCAACTCCTTTTTTCAAAATTCTCAAAAGGCTCAGGAGTTCGGTGGGGTGACAAGCATGTCGGTATTTGAAGATCTCAAAACTACCTTGCCAAACTCCCACTCTATCGTCCGAGAAGGAGAAGTCCTCACCCTATACCTCGTGACGGATGAAACCATAAGTGTCGTCTTGATGCGAGAGGACGGACGTCGTCAACTCGGTGTACTTCATCGATCGAGCACTTAAAGGGCGGCGAGATATCAACCCCTAGAAGCTCGCTTTGGCATTAGTGAATCTTTGCAAGAGACTTCGTCCCTATTTCCACGTACATCCCATACGAGTTCTCACCGATCACTCACCGACAAGTGTTGACAAAACCAAAAGCTTGGGAGAATTACAGTGGGCAATTAAATTAAGCGAGCATGACATCTCCTTTTGCCTCGTCGAGCCATCAAGGTCGAGACCCTAGCAGACTTCTGGTAGAAGTTAACTTCTCGGAGAAGCGAAACCCGCGAACTACTCCAAATGAAGCGGTGAACACAAAGGAACCATCGAAGATTCTTGGCAAATCTATGCGGATGGAGCTTGGGGAAAGCGAGGCGATGAGGCGGGCATCTTACTCATAAGTCCGGATGGGCGAGATTACCTCGCCGCCGGTTTGCATTCAAACTACGAAGAACAAAGTGGTCTGAAGCTTTAATTACGGGACTTGACTGGCTCGAGCCTTGGATCGATGCATGCGAGCTCATAGTGATTCTCAAGTCATAGTAGGCCACATGTTGGGAAAGTCTGAGGCTAAAGGCGGCGGGATGAAGAAATACCTTGAAAAGCCAAAGCTTCGCAATCTTTTCGTACTTTCAATTGGTTCGCATCGAGGAGAAAAATAGCGGTGACACTCTAAGCAAAGCGGCCTCGTCGTCAGCGAGCTCGTCGATGAAAGAAGTCCAAAGCGAAGCATAGGCGGCGCCGGGGCGAAGTCAACATAGTCTCGGATGAGGAACCTAATTGGATGACCTCGTCAAACATATTTGGAGAAGAGCGAACTACCTCATGGCGGGGCTCGAGGCTAGGAAAATCTTGAGCAAATCTGCGATACACACTGAGCGAGGAATTCTCTATAGAAAATCATACCTCCAGACCTCTTCTAAGGTGTTTGGGTCGAACCGAGCTGATTATGTACTACGAGAAATACATGAGGATCATGTGAGGCCACATCGGACCCCCGCCTTATCAAAGAAAGTCATGCGATGGGGATACTGTTATTGACGATGTTCAAGACTCAATCGACCTCGTGAAGAAATGTCAAAGTGCCAAATTCATGGAAGCGTGCCGGGCTACCTCAAACCAACCTCGTCGGCATACAAAACCCTTGGCCGTTTATGCGATGGGGATTGATATTGTAGAGCTACGCAAGCTCGGGCGGTTCGGTTCACGATTGTCGCGATCGACTACTTCACAAAGTGGGTGGAAGCCGTACCCTTGGTGAAAATCATAAGCAAAACGCCCTCAACCGTGCGGAAGAACATCGTGTGTCGTCGGCATCCCTCGTATCCTCGTTTGGATAATGGGACATAGTTCACGGATAAGGTATTGAAGAGTGGTGTCGAGAGCTTGGATACAACAAAATTCACCTCGGTGGCCCATCCTCAAGCAATGGTCAAACCGAGGTCCTGTGAGACAATTGTGAAAAGACTCAAACTTCGCATCGATCGGTGAAGGGCGATTGGGTGGAAAATTTGCCGCAAGTCTTATAGTCGTACCGTACAACACCTCGAACATCGAACGGTGAAACACCCTACAGTTTGGTGTATGGAATCGAGCGATAATCCTGCGAGATCGGTATACAACCCGCGCCGTCCATTTCTCGGTAAAGTAAGCATGAGAACTTACGAACCGACTGGATGCGCTGAGGAAAAGAGGACCTTGCCTACATTAAGGAAGCTCGTACAAGCAACAAGTAGCTCGGTACTATAACCGGTAGCGTCAGTCGAGGACAATTCAAGTAGGCGACCTCGTGCTTGAAATAACGAAGTGAGCAAAGCCGAGAAGCTCGGCAAGCTCGAGGCCACATGGGAAGGACCATACAAGGTAGAAGAAGTCCTCGGAAAAGAGTCATATAAGCTCGCCCACCTATCCGGTGAGAAAATACCCTACACGTGGCACATCATTCACCTGAAGAGATATTTTGCATAAGCGTCAAGTTTTTCATTTCATGCGTCTGGTTGTTCATTTTGTCGCGTCTTTAGGTCTTTTTTTTTTTTTGTAATGTCTTCTTTTCATTAATAAAATCTTTTTCTTCATATGCTTGCACATTTCATTTGTCACTTATGCATACTACCTCTTCCCTATGTACAAATACCCTCTTGAAGGGCGAACTATACCTCTTGGAGGAGGCATACCCTCTTGAAGGGCGAACTTAGCAGTGAGAGGACCACCTAGCGATGACCTTGCCAAATAAGCAACCCATACCTTCTTTTATTTGAGGATGAACTACCCCGTTTAATACGATGACGAACTACCTTCGTTTATTTAGGATGAACTACGCCGTTTACGAGGATGAACTACCCGTTTATTTAGAGGGCGAACTACCTTCGTTTAATGCGAGGGACGAACTACCTTCCTTTATTTGAGGATGAATACCTTCGTTTATCGAGGGCGAGCTACATTCATTTATTACGATATAGCGTTTGCTTAAAATGAAAATCAACACAAGGAAGAAAATTCATTCTTATTTCCAAAGTGTAAAACTCATACATTACGAGACGATGAAGGCCGGGAGGGGGAAAAGCTAAGCCGATCCAGAGAAATCGGGGTTCAACGGTCATTTATGCTAACCTATCCTACCTCTACCTCGTCTTGACCGGCGCGCGGGAGTTGGCGGCTCGACCTCTGCCGCCAATCGACCTCGGCCGCTCGATGGCCGCGACCCGGCTGCTCGATGGGCGATGCCTCTCTTGCATAAAAATTCTCGAGTCATGGTGATATACTACGACGTCGGGAGAGAAGAAGAAGCCTCGGCGGCGGGAGGAGCATGACAGAAGAAGAAGCCTCGGCTGTCGAATGAATCACCGCTCGAGAAAGGATGACGATCTGCGGCGGTCTTATGCAGACCACCACTTTTTCGGGTTGGCATCTGCTCTCGAAATTGCGAAGTCGGCCGTACTCTTCCCTATACCTTGACAATGACTGCGAGCTCGAAACTTTGGCTTGACCTCGGAGATACATAGCTTTATAACGTGCAAAAAAGTGCTATACCTCGGGAAAGGACCGGCCGCGACACGAGTGCCGACGATCGTGCACTCATCATCGCCAGTGGGAGAAGCCACGCGCTTTCCCTTACTGGAGCATGGTACGGTAGGAGGCGAAGGCTGTAGGGATGACATATGTCTAGCCCTCGCCCCGGGATCTATCTTGGATATTTAATTCACCATACATTGATTATAAACCTAGCATGCGTCTATATAATTAAGCGCAACACGTTGATGTTTTTCGTGTTTACCTTTGAATCTGTCGAGGTGGATCGAGATGAGCGGATCGAGACTCGTGCTTTGACCTTCGGGCGTATCCGGTTGCCCAATCTCCAGCGTCGGTGAGGACGATCTATGGAGAATGCTTGGAAAATCACCCAATGCTCCTCAAAATTCTCGAAAATATCTCCCAATTCTCTCTTGGAATTCTAAAATAATGTGTTGATAATGAGCATTAACCTACACTTTATCTCATACCTTATATTTATAATGCCTACCTTAATCCCATATGGAAATTACCATAATCTATATGGAAATTACCATAATCCCATATGGAAATTACCATAATACTTTATGGAAATTACCATACTCAATGATTATTACCATCTCCCAAGATTATTACCATAATCTTATATGGAAAGGATCATGCATATACCATAAATATAACAATATCTTTGTAGGATAAAGAGAATAAAATCTTGCCAATGGGAGCATCATGGGCGTCGATTTTCCTCGACTAACAGGAACTGGATGGGCGAGCCAGGGATCAAATCTGAGGAATAAAGATGGGCCTCAAATAAATTAATTATCTTATGTTTAGCCCGAACATAAATTAATTTATAAACATTTATTCATGCCACTAGAGAATAAATCTTGACTTACCCTTTATTACGAAGTTGAGTCGGACTTGCACTTAGACATTCGAATCCCGTATTTAAGATATCGACGTCCGTTAATTATTTATAGCAATCATTGCTTAAAATAATTAATATCTTCATTCACTTAAGTAGTACCACTCGACCTTATTATTGTACTTGAGCTAACTCAACTGCGGGGTTTAGTCTGATAAACCTTTGAGCTCCTTAAGGGGCGTCATCGTCCTAGCGGATACGGTGACTCGTCTGAGATAACTAGCGTGACATCTGAAACCTTGCCACCACCCAAGATGCGGAGAATCTTGGGTTAGAATTTCTAACCCTCGCCCGTAACAAGTCAAAGTGATGGTCGACAACTCATACTCACCTAATACCTTATCGGGGTTTAGATCATCGTAAGTCATCGAGATCTAGGTTCTTCCTACGGTCGGATAGAAGAACTCATCTCTTTGTGATCCTTGATACGTCGAGGCGTACCGGCATGAAGACAAGTAACCAAGTCGAGTCACTTCTTATCTATACCGCAGACTATCTGACAACTCGTCCTCAAGTTGTCTCGGTGTGAAACTTTTATATCTCATTAAGCTTGACCAATCATACGGACTTACGTGATCTTCTACACCTTGTATGATCTAACATATATGAGATAAGGGACAGAGATATATGCAATCAAGTATTGATTCGGATAGGAGATTGTAATAGTGGTAACGAGGAAACATTGTATACAAGCTCGACAAGCGCTTTTCGGTATACAAATCAACAATCTCCCACTTATACTAAAGCAAACTTTTAGTATCTGATGTGTCTCTACTAGCTATTACACATAACCATCACTTTGCTTCTCCCACTTATCAAAAGTTTCCTTTCTAAGTGGGTGCCATCTAGCATAATTCAAGCCCTCTGCGTCCTGGCGTAGACTTATTGCGGCGGGCTTTAGTGAATGGATCCGCTAGGTTATCCGTCGTATCAATCTTTGCAATCGGCCACGTCCCTCGTCTAACGATTTCTCGTATGACATGGTACTTTCTCTCTATGTGTTTGGTCGCCTTGTGGGTAAGTGGTTCCTTCGAGTTTGCCACGCTGCACGAGTTATCCGATAAACTATGATACTCTTGGGCAAACTAGGTACCACATCTAGATCCTTGAGGTAGTTCTTGAACCATACCGCCTCCTTAGTAGCCTTGAGCGGCTACATGTTCGAACTTCCATGGTAGAGTCCGCAATGCATCATTTGCTTTGCACTCACTTGAGGATCTGACTCCACCTCACAAGGTAAACACATAGTGCGAGGTAGACTTATTCTTATCACGGTCGACTTGGAAATCCAGTGTGCAGATAACCCAAGGCATTAGACTATGCATGGTAAACTAGCTTTATAATCTCGAGTCCTTTTCGGTGCTTGAGTATATAACTTCTTGCGAGTCGATGTGCTTGTCGAGGGGTTAGAATGATATCGGCTACTATACTCTTGCCGAGAAGATATCGAGCCTCGTGCATAGCATTGCATACATGAGACTTCTAAGGCGGAAACTTGGGAACTTGTCTCATTTCCTCTATCTCGCTGCGATCAGTGGCGCTCCTTGAATAAAGGGCGCCATGTATGCGAAAAGTAGCAATCCTTTCTGGGCGGTGCGTACTAAAGCAGTGATCACGATGTCGATGCGAGATGCGAGATAAGCTCAACATTTTCTCTTGCGATCTCGGTAAACCTTGATCCCAGAATGTCTGTGTGTGTCTCCTTAGTCTTTCATTTGAAACTGATCGGATAACTAACTCTTTATGTCGATAACAACTTCACATTGTTGCGAATAGAAGAATGTCATCTACATAAAGTGCGAAAATACCACATCACCGTTGACATCTAAATGATACACACAACTTTAAGCTAGGCAGCTGGGTAAATCCATGGACTTTACCACCTCGTCCAAATGTAAGTTCCATGATCTTGCATCATTGTCTTATAACGCCTCTGCAATGCGTCCATGGGTCGATTATCGCTGTTAGTTTTACGGGACTAAATCAGAAGATTCTCCCACGAACATAAATCGCTCGGGTTGACGAACAACCCTTCCATTCTGACGGTGCTATGAACACAATGACAACGGTGGGTGCATTAACTTGTGGTTCTCTATCTTGCACAACTTCTTTGGTGGGTACCACTTATACGGTCGGTATCTCGGTGGAACTCGACCACGATTTCTTGAAGTATCGGTGTCGATCCTCCACTAGACTCGACATCTCGTACCTTTGGCCTAATCGGTGGTAGAATCGATCATCTTCTAATTCTTGAAGAATGATTTCAACTTTGGTTTATGATTTTCATGTAGTCCTCTTCTAATTGTTGGTTGTATCTTGGCGGTTTGGTTGAGCTTGTATACAATGTTTCTGTTACCACTATTACAATCTCCTATCTGAATTGAATACTTGATTGCATATATCGTGTCCCTTATCTCATATATAAGTTAGATCATACGGTGTGTAGAAGATCACGAGTACGTATGATTGGTAAAAGCAATGAGATATAAAAGTTTCTGGTGAGAACAACTTGAGGGCGAGTTGTCGGTATAGGCTGCGGTATAGATAAGAAGTGACTTGACTTGGTTGCTTGTCTATCTTTGATGCGTCTACGGCGTATTGAAGGATCACGGTGAGATGTGTTCTTCTTCGACCGTCGTGAAGAACCAAGATCTCGGTGACTTACTATGATCTAAACCTCGATAAGGTATTAGGTGAGTATGAGTTCTTGACCATCACTTTGACTTGTTATGAGTGAGGGTTATATGTTCTAACCAATTCTCGCATCTTGGGTGGTGGCGATCTTGTGTGTCACGGCTAGTTATCGTGTCAGTCACCGTATCCGTTTAGGATGATGGCGTCCCTTAAGGAGCTCAAAGGTTTATTGTACTAAACCACGCAAGTTGAGTTAGCTCAGTACAATAATAAGGTTGAGTGGTACTACTTAAGAAATGAAGTTGTGTCGTTTTAGCGGTCGATTGCTATAAATAATTAATGGACGTTCGATATCTTAAATCTGAGGATTCGTAATGTCTAAGTGCAAGCCCGACTCAACCGGTAATAAAGGGTAAGTCGACATTCTTTCTCTAGTGGCATGATCGAATGTTTATAAATTAATTTATGTTATGGGTGAACATAAGATAATTAATTGTTGAGGCCCATCTTTATTCTTGCATTTGATCACTGGCTGGCCCGTCGGGCCCGTAGCCAAGAAAATCGGCGCCTTATGCTCCCAAGGCAAGATTTTATTCTCTTTATCCCACAGGATATTATTATATTTATGGTATATGCATAGATCCTTTCCATATAAGATTATGGTAATAATCTGAGAGTATGGAAATAATCTAAGATTATTGTAATTTTCCATATAGGATTATGGTAATTTCCATATAGGATTATGGTAATTTCCATATGGGATTAAGGTAGTGCCTTATAAATATAAGGTATGAGATAAAGTCTAGGTTAATGCTCGCATAATTAACTCAAGATTTTTGGCCCTCATGGTTGATTGAGAGTTTAGAAAATTGTGCGAAAGAAGCAAGGGTGATTTTCGAAGCATTCTCCATAGATCGTCCTCACTCGGCGTTGGAGATTGGGCAATCGGGATCGATCCGAAGGTCAAAGCACGAGTCCGATCCGTTCGATCCATTCATCTCGTTCCGTCGACCTCTGATCCGGTAAACACGAGAAAACTACGTGTTGTAATTAATTATATAGCGCATGCTGGTTTATAATCAATGTATGGTGAATTAAATATCCAAGATGGATCCTCGGGCGAGGCTAAACATATGTTTTCCTGCAATTGGTATCGAGCACAGGATCGAGAATCTTGGCTCTGTTGGATTAATTCGCGTTTGATTATTACGTGCGCTTAATTAATTGTGGATCATGCGTTCATCGTGGCTCGTTTATTATTTTGTTGGTTTTGTTTTTACACCACGAGAAAATCGTGGTTAGATTAGATTTTATTTTGTAAATCTTATACGTAAAGAAGAACTAAGCGAAAGAGCGAAGAACGAAGCGATGGAAAAAAGGTCTCGGCGAGACCACGGGCATTTCTCGTGAAGCGAGCCTCGCGATCGCGAGGCGATCGCGGCGCGGGCGGCAGGCGTGCGTTCGTGCGAGATCCTGGCGCCCGCGGCGGCAGTGGTCGCGGATTCGAGCGGCGGCAGCGGGCGGCGAGCTAGCGGGCGGCGGCGCGCGTTCGCGCGAAACGGCGGCAGCGGCGGACTCGTGATCGCGGTTCGGCCGATGGGCGACGACATCTCTCGGCGGATGTTGGCGCCGGGCGTGGCGGCGCAGCGTGCTTTCGGCGGTCGCGGTCGCATTAGCGACCGCGAGGTAGCCCGCGCGGACAGCGGGCGGCGTCTGAAGGTGGGCGGCGGTGGGCTTTGCCCTAGCGGCCCGGCCTGATGAGCCGACCGGCCCGGACCCGTTTTCGACCCAGTTTTCCGGTCCGTGCCCATGCACGCGAGGCCCGTTGTTGAATCGGTCGGTGCGGGTGCGCGAGGCCCGTTCGAAGTTTAATTACGTACTTTGTAAATCTATGTAATAGATTAGACATGAATGTGCGGGTTTCACGATTGGACGCGATGAGCGTTTTGTTTTATTTTATCGTTCATATGCATGTCGTGAATGTATAAATTATGCGAGTAGCATGCTATGTATGTTTATATTCGTTGACAAACCTTTTAAGTGTTTTACGTAATTGGATGCGCATAGTAAGCATGCTAGGTTTATCGCGTTTATCAAGCATTTTTAGAATTACTGAGCATGCTTTACATGTTGAGTTCTATAGAAAAGCATGCTAGGATTACGTGATGCGCATGGACAAACCTTTTGAATAAAAAGGTAAGCAAACAACGGACAAATTAATTTTTCAAATTAAAATGTCAAGACCTCCACCTTTTGATCTCTAAACAAGTGAGGCATGCTGTGAGTGGCGATCCACCGTGGCTTGCTTGCCTTTGTTTATCATAAGTTTGTTAGATGAGATTTCTAAATAAAACTTTTAAATCTATTGAGAAGTGGGAGTTTCATGTGTGGCGTCACAGCGTGGCTTGCATATGCGATTTTCATAAGTTCTCTAGAGATAGATATAAAAGAGATAACAAAGAATTTGAATTGGAGCGGTATGGTCCGAGTGAGTATGCGATTCTAAGAATTCATTTTCTATTTGTTAAAATTGTGGTCGATGCTTGACATCACCTCAGTACAACTTCATGAAGTCCCTTCTTTGCGATAGTGATGTAGTCTAGTAAGGTCGATCGTTAATTTCATTTGTCATAAGGATAAGTTAACATGGATTGAAATTAAGCGACTAAAAGGTATATTTTAGTGCAGTCGGGGGTTCGTGTGTAACGCCATCCGCGCGTGGCTTGCATGGGATTCCTTGGGCGATTGGAGGTTTGATTAATATTGTTTTATCAAGGTTACAATATTATTGTTACGAATTATTTGCGATCGTATGCTTATGTGTTTACATTATCGTTTAGGATATGTCTCTAGCGCCGATTATCAATATGCTCGCACAAAATCCGTTATCCGGTCAAATTTTATCAAGTGGAAGCGAAACATGGAATATGTTCTTATTCTTGAAGAACACATGTTTGTTCTCACTACTTCTAAACCCGATGCCCTTCTTGACGCGTCGACTAATGGCTGGCGAGTCGAAGCAGACTTTGGAATAAGTCGAACAATATGGCTAAATGCTATATGATGACTACTATGTCCAAGGCTTGCGAGTGCTGACATCGATCGATGGTAGGCGTGACGATATTGGTCAAGTCTCGAGAGTAAGTTTGGGCGATCGGATCGGACGATCGACTTCCACACAATGAGAGAAATCTTGGCATGTAAGATGGAAGAAGGAAGTTCGGTCCATGAACATGTCTCCACATGACTCATCTCATGGATAGTCTTGATCGGTTGGGAGGAGGTATTGACGGCGAAGCCAATGTCGATATCATCCTCAATACCTTGCCCAAGTCTTTTGAGAACTTTCGCGTGAATGCGATCATGAGCAAGACCGAGTTTACACTTAGTCGGTTGCTTAATGATCTCGTTGATGCGGAAGGAGTTATGGGAAAAGAGCACATGCTCTTGCTAGCACATCTAAGGGCCCAAAATTTTCGTTGCAAAATGGAAATAGAAAAGGGTACCAAAAGGTGGTAGAGCGAGGAAATAGTGGAGTAATGGGAGCAAGAACATGGTTGCCACGGAGGCAGAAGAAGCCAAAGGAGAAGGCAAGTGCTTAGTCTGGTAAGGGCGGGCATTGGAAGGCCAGTGCCCTATGCTCGAGGCTCAAGTGCGCCGTTTGCTTTTAATGGAAACATGTTTAGCGACTTGTTCTACCCGTTCTTGGGTAGTAGATCTGGTATAATGATCATGTTTGTTACACCTGCGGGGTTCTGCGGACAAGGAGCTGTTTGATGGCGAGATAACGATCTTCATAGGCAGCGGCAAAAGTCGAGGCCGTTGCGGTTGGAGATGTTACTTTATGTTTTGAAAACACATTTTAGTTTTAAAGGCGTTTTATATGTGCGGATTTTCGGTGGAACCTTGTTTACATTTGAAATTATTTACTCATGGATATTACATTATTTTTGATAGTGGTGTTTCTATCATAAGAAATGGCGAAGTTATACGTGTTGTACGTTATATAATTAAGCTTTATACTATTTACGCCAAACATAATACCTATAACTATGTCAGATCTTCATCAAACCCTAAAAAGAAAGTTTTCTTGAAGATGACTCTACTTTTCTCGGCATCTTAGATTAGGTCACATCAATCTAAATAGGATCAGACGGCTAAGAATGGGCGTTGGGTAATCTCACGGTTACTCCATTCCCGATCTGCGAATCTGTATAGAAGGTAAGATGTCGACCGGACCCTTCAGCGAAGGGTTATAGAGCCAAAGAAATGTTGGAGTTAGTCCATTCGACACTGTGTGGACCGATGTCCACAAGCTCGTGGAGAGTGCAGTATTTTGTCACTTTCATTGGCGATTACTCGAGGTGCGGATACGTATATAACTTCGCATGAAGTCGAATGCTTTGAGAAATTCAAAGAGTTTAAGGCGGAAGTGGAGGCGAAGCTAGGTAAAAGTATCAAGTCGCTGCGTTACGATCGCGGTGGCGAATACCTCGATAACGAGTTTATGGACTATCTAGTGAAGTGTGGGATTACATCCCGGTACAAGCTTCACCCGGGCACCTGACAAAATGGTGTGTCGAGGCGAAGAAATAGGACTCTTTTGAAATGGTTAGATCAATGATGAGTTATGCAACATTGCCTATTTCGTTACGGGGTATGCCTTAGAAGCAGTGACATACTTGCTAAATCTAGTACCATCAAGTCGGTCGAAAAGACCCTTTCGAGTTGTGGTTTGGGCTCGAGCCGGTTTAAGCCACATAAGGATATGGGCGATCCGGTACACGCGTCTTGAACAAGAAGGTCGACAAATTGGAGGCTAGATCCGACGCAGGCATTTATTGGCTATCCTGAGGAGCGAAGGTGGTTTATTCTATAGTCTAAGGATCGAGAAGGTCATTATTAGCACTAATGCTCGATTCTTGAAGAGGACTACATGAAAATCATAAATCCAAAGTTGAAATCATTCTTCAAGAATTGAAGATGATCGTATTCCACCACCGATTAGGCGAAAGTGCGAGATGTTGAGTCTAGTGGGAGGATCGACACGGATACTTGAGAAATTGAAGTGGGTCGAGTTCCACCGGAGATACTGAAGCCGTCTGAGTGGTACCTACCCGACAAGTTGTGCAAGTTAGAGAACCACAAGTATCTGCACCCACCATTGCCATTGTGCTGTAGAACCTCGTCGTGAGTGGGAGGGTTGTTCGTCGACCCGGCGATTTATGTTCGTGGGTGAATCTTGGTTTAGTCGGCAGACGAACATGCAATAATCGACCCATGGACATCTGAGGAGGCGTACAAGATATTGATGCAAGATCATGGCACCGCTATGGACTTAGAAATGGAGTCCATGCGACTATGGATGTATATGAAAGACACCTCTACCGGATGGCGAGGAAGCCATAGGTAGTAAGTGGATATCTGAGAGGAAGAAAGATTCCGATGGAGAGGTTCGCTTTCAAAGCCGGGCTTGTGGCGAAAGGTACACTTTCAGTTGAGGGCATCGATTTCGATGAGACCTTTTCGCTGTGCAATGCTCAAGTCATCGAATTCTTCTAGCAATAGCAGCCACTTGAACTAGAGGTTTGGCAAATGGATGTTAAAACCGCTTTTCTAAGCAGTTACCTTGAGGAAGGTAGAGACATCTATATGCAGCAACACGAAGGTTATGTGGTAAAGGGTGAAAAGCATCTAGTATGGAAGCTTAAGAAGTCCATTTATGGACTTAAGCGAGCCTCCGATCATGGAACTTACGCTTTGGCGAGGTAGTAAAGTCACATGGATTTACCCGGTTACTAGCGAGAGTTGTGTGTATCGGTTAGATGTCAGCAGTGATGTGGTATTTCTTGCACTACGTAGATGACATCCTTCTAGTTGGCAACAATGTGAAGCATTATCGGGCGTAAAGAGTTGGCTATCCGATCGATTTCAAATGAAAGACTTAGGAGATCGCGTACATTCTTGGGATCGAGGTTTACTGAGATCGCAAGAAGAAAATGTTGAGCTTATCTCGGGCGTCTTACATTGATCTGTGATTACTCGTTTTAGTATGCGACCGCCCGAGAAAGGATTGCTACCTTCGGACATGGCGTTCCTTTATCTAAACGCTTGATCACCTATATTCGCAAAGGAGATAGAGGAATGAGACAAGTTCCTACGCTTGCCGTGTAGGAAGTCTCATGTCTGTAATGCTATGCACGAGGCCGATATACGCTATGCGATGGGCATAGTAGCTAGATATCGATCTAACCTGGACAAGCTCATTGAATTGCGATAAAGCACATACTCAAGTACACGAAAGGACTCGAGATTATAGGCTGGTTTACCGTGCGGATAGTCTAATGCCTTTGTGTTATCTGAGACTCGGTTCCAAGGCAGCGGTGATGAGAAAAAGTCGACCTCGGGCTATGTGTTTACCTTGGGAGGTGGAGCCGTATCTGGCGAGTGCAAAGCGGCGATGCATTGCGGACTCTACCATGGAAGCCGAATATGTAGCCGGCGGAGGAGGCTAAGGAGGCGTATGGTTGAGAACTACCTCATGGATCTAGATGTGGTACTGGTTTGCCCAAGAGTATCATAGTTCTTGTGATAACTTTCAGTGCGATGGCAAACTCGAAGGAACCACGGACCCATGGCGACCAAACACATAGAGAGAAAGTACCATGTCATACGAGAAATCGTTAGGCGGTGGCGTCTTGATTGAAAAGATTGATCTGACGGAATATCTAGCGGATCCATTCACGAAGAGCACGCAAAAAGTCTACGATGGACACGTTAGAGGACTTGGATTGCGCTGATGGCACCCACTTAGAAAGGAAACTTTTGTATAAGTGGGAGAAGCAAAGTGATGGTTGTTTGTAATAGCTAGTAGAGACACATTGTATACTAAAAGTTTGCTTTAGTATAAGTGGGAGATTGTTGGTTGTATCTTGAAAGCAGTTTGGTTGAGCTTGTATACAATGTTTCGTATTACCACTATTACAATCTCTATCCGAATTGAATACTTGATTGCATATATCGTGTCCCCTTATCTCGTATATAAGTTAGATCATACGATGGTGTAGAAGATCACGAAGTACGTATGATTGGTCAAGCAATGAGATATAAAAAGTTTCTGGTGAGACAACTTAAGGACGAGTTGTCGGTTTGAGCTGCGATATAGATAAGAAGTAACTTGACTTAGTTGCTTGTCATCTTTGATGCGTCTACGGCGTATTGAAGGATCACGATGAGATGTGTTCTTCTTCGACCGTCGTGAAGAACCAAGATCTCGGTGACTTACTATGATCTAAACCTCGATAAGGTATTAGGTGAGTATGAGTTCTTGACCATCACTTTGACTTGTTATGAGTGAGGGTTATATGTTCTAACCAATTCTCGCATCTTGGGTGGTGGCGATCTTGTGTGTCACGCTAGTTATACATGTCAGTCACCGTATCCGTTTAGGATGATGGCGTCCTTAAGGAGCTCAAAGGTTTATTGTACTAAACCTGCGGTTGAGTTAGCTCAAGTACAATAATAAGGTTGAGTGGTACTACTTAAGGAAATGAAGTTATAATCGTTTTAAGCGATTGATTGCTATAAATGATTAATGGACGTTCGATATCTTAAATCGAGGATTCGTAATGTCTAAGTGCAAGCCCAACTCAACCGGTAATAAAGGGTAAGTCGACATTCTTTCTCTAGTGGCATGATCGAATGTTTATAAATTAATTTATGTTCGAAATTTGAACATAAGATAATTAATTTATTTGAGGCCCATCTTTATTCCTTGCATTTGATCACAATTTGGTGGCCCGTCGGGCCCGTAACCAAGGAAAATCGGCGCCCTTATGCTCCCAAAGCGAGATTTTATTCTCTTTATCCACAAGGATATTATTATATTTATGGTATATCATAGATCCTTTCCATATAAGATTATGGTAATAATCACGAGTATGAAATAATCCTAAGATTATTGTAATTTTCCATATAGGATTATGGTAATTTCCATATAGGATTATGGTAATTTCTATATGGGATTAAGGTAGTGCATTATAAATATAAGGTATGAGATAAAGTCTAGGTTAATGCTCATAATTAACACAGATTTTCGGCCCCTCATGGTTGATTGAGAGAGTTTGAAAATTGTGCAAAGAAACAAAGGGTGATTTTCGAAGCATTCTCCATAGATCGTCCTCACTCGGCGTTAGAGATTGGGCAATCGGGATACGATCCGGAAGGTTAAAGCACGAGTCCGATCCGTTCGATCCATTCATCTCGTTCCATCGACCTCTACGGATCGAGGTAAACACGAGAAAACTCTACGTGTTGTAATTAATTATATAGGCGCATGCTGGGTTTATAATCAATGTATGGTGAATTAAATATCCAAGATGGATCCTCGGGCGAGGGCTAAACATATGTTTTCCTGCACTAAGAATCGGGCATTAGTGCTAATAATGACCTACGGTCCTTAGGGGTATAGAATAAACCACCTTTTGTTCCTCTAGGATAGTGATAAATGACCTTGCATCGGATCTAGCCTCCAACTTGTCGGCCTTCTTGTTGGCACATGTCTTTGGGATGCCCATATCCATATGTGGCTTAAACTAGGCTAGCCCAAACCACAACTCGAAGGGGTCTTTTCGGTGACTTGGAAGGTACTAGATTTAGCAAGTATGTCATTATTTCTAAGCGTACCCCGAGCGAAATAAGCGATCTTTGCATAGCTCGTCATTGATCTAACCATTTCGAAAGAGTCCTATTCTTCGCTCGACACACCATTTCTTTGTGGTGTGCCCGGTGAAATCTTGTTGGGATGTAATCCCACACTTCACTAGATAGTCCATAAACTCGTTCTTGAGGTATTCGCCACGCAATCGAGCAGCGTGACTTGATACTTTACTAGCCGTCTCCACTTGGCCTTGAACTCTTTGAATTTCTCAAAACATTCGGACTTGCGGTGAAGCATGTATATGTATCCGTACCTTGAGTAATCATCAATGAAAGTGACAAAATACTCGTACCCTCCACGAGCTTGTGTGGACATTGGTCCACAGTCGAAATGGACTAGCTCTAACATTTCTTTGGCTCTATAATCCTTCGCTTTGAAGGGTGCAGTCGACATCTTACCTTCTATCGAGGATTCGCGGTGGGAGCAGATAACAGTGAGATTACCCAACTCCATTCTTAGCCGGTCTTTGGATCCTATTTAGATTGATGTGACCTAATCTAAGATACCGAGAGAAAAGTAGTGTCATCTTCGAAGAAAACTTTCTCTTTTAGGGTTTGATGAAGATGCTGACATAGTTATAGGTATTATGTTTTGCGAAATAGTATAAAGCGAATTATATAAAGTGCTGACCGGATAACCGTCATTTTTATGATAGAAACACCACTATCAAAAATAATAGAATATCCATGAGTAAATAATTTGAAAGCAGAAACAAGGTTCGCGAAAATCCGGCACATATAAAGCGTCTTTCAAAACTAAAGCTGTTGTTCCAAACACAAAAAACATCTCCAAGCTGCAATTGCCTCGACTTTCGCGCGTTGCCCATGGAGATCGTTATCTCGCCATTAGCTAGCTCCCTTGTCGCGGGAACCCACGCAGGTGTAACAAACATGATCGATCGCACCGTGTCTACTACCCGAGAATGGGTAGAACAAGTCGCTAAACATGTTTACATTACTAAAGCAAATGGCATACCTTGAGCCTTGAGCTTGGGGCACTTAGCCTTCCAATGCCCGGTCTGCGCATTTGAAGCACTTGCCCTTCTCCTTTGGCTTTTTCAAACCGTGGTAGAGCCTTTTGTATTACTCCCGCTCTTTCTTTAGCCTTAGCATCCCTTGATTCCACTTTCCTTTTCATCTTTTGATAAAGCAATGGTTTTCTTTGAGGTGCGTGCTAAAGGCGGTGCACCTTACCCATTTTCGTTCTTCCGTTACTAGATCCTCTTGCAATGAATCTAGAGTATAACTCTTATCATAAAGGACTGTTCTATAGCGAGTCATCAAAAGACTTGGGCAAAGTGTTGAGGATCATATCGATTCGACTACGTCGTCAATATATCCTCCAACCAACTCGAGCTCTCGAAGAGATTGATCATTTGCTCTACATGGTCTTGCACCGAATCACTTTCCTTCATTGAACTTGACATTATTGATTTTGTCAAATTATGACAAGCGATTCTATCGACTCACTCATACGATTTCATAAGATTTAGCCGTATCGTGGTGCATCTTCCATCTCTTGATCTTTGGGCTGGGGACTCGCACATGGTGACCAAAAGAAGGCACTTTGCCATTCTGTTTGATTTGTCCCATTTCTCGTGCTCCTGCGCTCCTCATCGATAGATAAATCGTCTAAAGGCTTGGGGCGAGGTGTAGTGAGAATATATAAATTTTCTTGGCGGTGAGAACATTCTCAATGTTTCGTTTCCACTCGATAAAATTTGGACGGATAAGGATTTTGTGCGAGCATATTGATAATCGGTGTAAGAGACATATCCGAAAGATAATGTAAAACACATAAGCATCGATCGCACATAATTAAGTAACAATAATATTGTAACCTTTTGATAAAACAATATTAATTGAAACCTCCAATCGCCCATGAGGAATCCACATGCGAGCCACGCGTGTGGGCGTTTACACATGAACCCTCGACCGGACTAAAATATACCTTTTAGTCGTTTAATTTCAATCCATGTCAACTTAACCTTATGACAAATGAAATTAATGATTGGACCTCACTAGACCACATCACTATCACAAGAAGGGACTTCGCGGGAAGTTGTACTCGAGGTGATGTCTAAGCAATGACCACATTTTAACGAGAAAATGAATTCTTAGAATTGGCATACTCACTCGGACCATACCGCTTCCAATTCAAATTCTTTTGTTATCTCATTTATATCTATCTCTAGAGAACTTATGAAAATCGCACATACGAGCCACGCGTGTGGGCGTTTACATAAAACTCCCACTTCTCAATAGATTTAAAATGTTTTATTTAGAAATCTCATCTAACAAACTTATGATAAGCGATGCGAGGAAGCCCGCGCGTATGGGCGTTTACTCACGGTCGTATCACTTTGTTTAGATATCAAAAATGGAGGTCTTGACATTTTAATTTGGAAAATTAATATGTCGGGTTGCTTCTTAGTCTTTTGTTCAAAAGGTTTGTCCATGCAGATCACGTAATCTAGCATGCTTGTCATAGAACTCGACATGTAAAACTTGCTCATGAATTCTAAAATATGCTTGAAAGCGCGATAAACCTAGCATGCTTACTATGCGCGCTTAAATCGTAAAACACTTAAAGGTTTGTCAGCGTAATTTAAACATACATAGCATGCTCTGCATAAAATAAACATCCACGACATGCAATGAGCGATAAAAATAAAATAAAAGCGTTCATCGTGGCCCACTCGTGGAACACGCACTTTCTTGCCTAATCTATTACATAGAATTGCAAAGTCACAATTTAAACCAACAGGCCTTGCATGCACGGGCACGGACCGGATTCGTCAAAAGCGGGCCTCGCGTGCATGGGCACGGACCGGAAAATCTGGGTTGGGCTGGAAAAGCGGGTGCGGGCGGGTCATTCAATGTCTTTGGCGCGCGCTAGAAAGCCCGATCGTCGCGTGACCTCGCGTCGCGCCGCTTGCCAGCGTCTTCGCGGGCTTCGCCATGATCGCTAAAGCGGCGACGAAGCAACGTGCGCGGCCTCCCGTCGGCGCCGAGCGTCTGCCGAGGATGTCGTCGCCCGGCCGAAACACGCGACCGCGATACGCTTCATGCGCCGGGTTTCAGCGCAGCGCGCGCCGCCGCTCGCCTAGCTCGCTCGCCGCGTTGCTTCGCGGCCGAATCTCGCGACCGCTCGCTCGCTCGCGTGGCGCCAGGGATCTCGTGCGCGAATGCACGCCCCGTCGCCCGCGCCCCTCGCGATCGCCCTCGCTACCGCGAGGCTCGGTCGCGAGAATACTGTCCAGTGGACACCCGCGTCTGTTTTTCCCGTCGTGTCGTCTTTCGTGCTTTCGTCTTCGTTCTTCTTTTACAGATAAGATTTACAGAATAATAAATCTAATCTAACCACGGATTTTCTCGTGGTGTAAAAACAAAATCCGACAAAATAATAAACTAGCCACGATGAACGACAGATCCACAATTAATTAGCGCGCGTAATAATAAGCGTGAATTAATCCAGCGAGCCAAGATTCGATCCCGGGCTCGATACCAGTGTAGGGATGACATATATCAGCCTGCCCGAGGATCTATCTTGGATATTTATTCACCATACATTGATTATAAACCTAGCATGCGTCTATATAATTAAGCTCGCAACACATTGATGTTTTCTCGTGTTTACCTTTGAATCATCGAGGTGGATCGAGATGAGCGGATCGAGACTCGTGCTTTGACCTTCGGGCTGTATCCGGTTGCCCAATCTCCAGCGTCGAGTGAGGACGATCTATGGATAATGCTTGGAAAATCACCCAATGCTCCTCAAAATTCTCGAAAATATCTCCCAATTCTCTTGGAATTCTCAAAATAATGTGTTCAATAATGAAGCATTAACTATACTTTATCTCATACCTTATATTTATAATGCACTACCTTAATTCCATATGGAAATTACCATAATCCTATATGGAAATTACCATAATCCCATATGGAAATTACCATAATACTTTATGGAAATTACCATACTCAAGGATTATTACCATACTCCCAGGATTATTACCATAATCTTATATGGAAAGGATCCATGCATATACCATAAATATAACAATATCCTTGTAGGATAAAGAGAATAAAATCTTGCCAATGGGAGCATCATGGGGCGCCGATTTTCCTCCAGCTAACGGGCCTGGATGGGCCAGCCCAGGGATCAAATGCAAGGAATAAAGATGGGCCTCAAATAAATTAATTATCTTATGTTTAGCTCAGAACATAAATTAATTTATAAACATTTATTCATGCCACTAGAGAATAAATGTTGACTTACCCCTTTATTACCGAAGTTGAGTCGGGCTTGCACTTAGACATTCTGAATCCCGTATTTAAGATATCGAGCGTCCATTAATTATTTATAGCAATCATTGCTTAAAATAATTAATATCTTCATTTCTTAAGTAGTACCACTCAACCTTATTATTGTACTTGAGCTAACTCAACTGCGGGGTTTAGTACAATAAACCTTTGAGCTCCTTAAGGGGCGTCATCATCCTAAGCGGATACGGTGACTCTATCTGAGATAACTAGCGTGACATACAAACACGCCACCACCCAAGATGCGGAGAATCTTGGGTTAGAACATATAACCCTCACCCATAACAAGTCAAAGTGATGGTCGACAACTCATACTCACCTAATACCTTATCGAGGTTTAGATCATCGTAAGTCACCGAGATCTAGGTTCTTCACTACGGTCGGATAGAAGAACTCATCTCATTGTGATCCTTGATACGTCAAAGCGTACCGGCATAGACAAGTAACCAAGTCAAGTCACTTATCTATACGCATGCCTATACCGACAACTCGTCCTCAAGTTGTCTCGGTTGTGAAACTTTTATATCTCATTAAGCTTGACCAATCATACGGACTTACGTGATCTTCTACACTTTGTATGATCTAACTTATATATGAGATAAGGGGACACGATATATGCAATCAAGTATTGATTCAGATAAGAGATTGTAATAGTGGTAGCGAAACATTGTATACAAGCTCAACCAAGCGCTTCGATATACAAATCCAACAAAGCGACCTCAAACTAACCTCGGCCTTCTCGGAGGAGGCCTCGGTCACATCCTTCAGTGCCAAGGTGGAGGGTTCGAGATCAGAACCCGACATCTTCCTCTTCTTCAAGAAGTTCACTGCAAAGAATATAAATGACGAGTTAGACATAAAACAAAAGATTAATCAAGAGCTAAAGCGAAACATGGGAGCCTCACCCTTCACCGGCTCCACTGCGGTAGTAGGATCATAAGGGCTCAGACCCGCAGCGGTGAGCTCGGTCTCGGTAAACACTTCGTCCACAAGACCGATCTTGTCCAACGCCTCCTCTAGGCCACCGAAGCTATCAACGGTGGCCGCATCCGCCAACTTCTTCGGTTCAAGCGAACTCGAGGACTCGTGAGCCAAGCGGAAGAAGAACTTCTTCTGCCAGTTCGAGATTTTTGACTTCGTCTTTACTTTGAAGCCATGACGAGGTGACAAATAATACCACCCCGAGCTAGCTTTCAATTGAAAAAACCTGAGGATGAGCCCTAGCTTTCAATTGAAAAAACCTGAGGATGAGCCCCAGGGTAAAAGGAAAATTACGCCGATGGCAATAGACACCAAGACCCGTTAAATGCCGGAAAGAATTTGGCATTAGTTGGGCAAGAGGTATGCCGAACATCTGCTGGAGTTCGACATACACAGAGGGAAAAGGAATGCGAAGACCGCCATTAAGGTTGTCCTCGTAAACCGTCACAAAGCCATCCGGAGGGACCTAGCCCTATCCTCCGGACGGGGAGCAACAAATTCTACAGACTCGGGAGTAAAATATCTAGGAGCAAACTCTACTATAGCAGGAGCCTCCAAAATTGAAGGAATGGAAGAAACCTTACCAAGATCCCTCAAAGGCGGGAATCTTATTCTACGCACATAAGGAAGGGGAGAATCGAATGTAAAAACTTCTAAAACCGCAGACGAATCCGGCGGTGACACAGACACAATGCGGCCCTCATGACCGCGAGACTCCTCAGAAGAAAAAGATGAAGAAGCCATGAATAACTTACTGGTTTTAGGTAGAATATCGAAGAAGATGCAATGAACTCTGACGAAGAACGACAATGGCGGATGAACTCTACGTTTTGAAGCAATGAACTTTTTTTGAAGTTCAAAAGTTGGAATGGATAAAGTGATACGAGAAAATGCGTATCAAAGAAGTTATTCCCAATATGCACTTTATCGGGAACCCAACCGCTGCACGCATTAAATGCGCATTAAATGCAGATGACAGATCCCGTGTTCCACATCGGCAGGGCATCCCTTGTTCGTCCTCGTCCCGACGTTACGTTTCCAACCATAACGTCGTATATCCGACCTCGGCAAAATGAAGAGTATTCAACCGGCCGGTTGGGTCGAGCGAAAACAACCGGCGAGCATACCGGTAAGGCTAAGCGGCGACATGCGACTTGAAGATAACGCGCCGGCAAGGTGAAGCAAGCAACATACGACTTGGCGAGCGCCGCCGGTAAGGCTAAGCGGCGACATGCAACTTGCATAACGCCTCGGCAAGGTGAAGCGGCGACATACAACCGGCGAGATTACGCGGCACCACCCGCCGGATCACGAATCCGACGAACCATTGTCCCCGTCCATCACGACCTCGCCTACGTCTTTTGGGGAAAGTGATATGATCGCCCAACTACTGGGCCCAAGCATCAGGCCCAATATAAATGGGCCCCGACATTGAGCTCGACCTAGGTGAGTTCGGTCCAAGAAGACTTCTAAACCAGTTACAACTCAAATCTTGCAAGTGGAGACGTAGAAAATTCGGATATCTAAAAGAATCCTGGATGCATATCTAAAAGAATCCTTATAAGAGAAGACTTTGTATTAGAGTCGAACTCTATATCATTGTGTATAAATAGAGGCTAGATTAGACGGAAAATGATGATCGACACTCTTTGTAATCGCTTCTTACACTCAAATACACATATACTCTCTTTGCTCTGTGGACGTAGATCTAATTCAAAGATCGAACCACGTTAATCTCTTGTGTTCTTTGCGCATTTATTTCCCTAACGAAATTAAGATCGATCAGATGTCCTTGTCGGAAAGCTTTGTGGATGCACGTGAGCACCCAGTGGAGGTGGTGTCGAGCCGTTGGCAGTGAAGGGATGGCGGCGGCAGGATGAAGTCTATTGCAGAAGGCTCATGAGAGTGAGAGAGGGGGTGGGGGGATTGGTGTAGACGTGATTTTTTTTTCTTCTTTTTCAATATTTTTAGGTATAATTTTTTTTAATATAGCAAAACAATGTCTGTTTGTATTACGTGACAAAAATTAATGGTCACATCCTCCGTCATTAGTCCAAGTCATGTTTCCTTTGACGTCTTTACATATATAATCGAGCTAAAATTATAATAACCGAGAAATTATTAGGTTATATATTTGTCTATTTAAGAAAACGCACTATATAATTGTCGTGCATGCAAAGATTAGGCTATAAATGACCATTAACCTTTATATAGTTAAACATTGATAAGTTCTTTAAATGGAAAATTGGATTTGGATCGGCCTTTGCTCTATAGTGGGTAGGGCTATCTAAATAGTGTTTGGTTATTGGTTAGAACCAAATCGAATCGAATCAAGCGGTTTCGGTTAATTGAAAACCAAAAATTTGGTTATGGTTCGATTTTCGGTTCCATAATTGATGAAAAAATTCGACTACTGGTTAACCGATAACCAATTGGTTTGGAATAAAAACCATTTTTAATTTTAATTATTATATAATTAATTAAAAATCTAGAGCCTCATATTTCAATCATTTTGAATAAATTTTAGTTTTTTATTATTATTTTAGTTATTCAATAAATTTCAGTTTTTCCATTATTATTTTAATTATTTTTAATAAATTTTAGTTTTTAAAAAAATATATTATTTCATTATTTTAAGTATTAGTTAGTTTTATTTTGGTTTTTTGATTAATCGAAAATCGAACTGTAATAACTGATCGGTTTTCAATTAACAGAAAATCTATCGGTTCACTTTCGGTTTTACTTTTTTGAATAAATCAGGTTCGATGAACTAAAAAAATATGTTCAATTAACCAAAACTGAACCGTCTCTCACCCCTAATAGTGGGTCAACAAGCCTGAACTCGTGGTCCAAACGAGTCAACCGTTTGAGCCATTTTCGAAGTTGGCCTTTAAATTTTGGAACGACTTACCAATTTTAAAAAATTGGAGGGACATATAGTTTGTAATACATTTACATTTTGACACAGCTCTAATTAGGAAAATCATTCCCTTCACCAAATTATCCATCCTTGATTAATAAATTTTCCTTTCCCGTGGGATTTGATATGTCGACTGATCTTCTTTTTTTTTTTCTTTTTTTTTTTTGAGGTAATCAAAATTAACTAGTTGCTGATTCTTCCTCTTCTCGAACAGTCATCATAATCCCCACCAATTCCTTTCTGCCAGATTTGCTCCCATTCACTTATGCTTTAAACATAATTTTAATGATTTAAAAAAAATCAATTATAGCAAAACAATCAAGGTAAGCACTTTATATATATTAGAAGATGATCGATAAGTTATACCAAAAGTGACATTTATTGCTCAATATATTACAATAAAGAATACGATATCCATTATAATCGAAGTTTTAGAATTTTATAAAATTTTGATTAGCTTCTCTTAGTTAAATATTATTCTCCCCATGGGCAGCCGTTAATTATGGACTCCTGACCAGTTCTTATTCTTTCTTTATGTTTATGCAATAATGTTTTCTGAATTACTATATCACCTTAACTGTTCTAGCTAGCATGACCTTTTTCTTATTTTCATCGGCATATTAAGTCGATAATATAGTGTGAAAACGATTAGTTTTTTTTTCTAATTCTTTTAGGAACTATTAAACAATTAGCAGGTATATATTTGAAAAGGCGCATTATATTAATAAAAAAGTAAAAGTTTTTCATATAGTTTTTGAAAACTTACAAAAATTAATGCGCAATATATAAAATCAACTCGAAATTTAGGACTATTTATTAATTAATCTGTTATGTAAAATATATAACAATTGCCACGGTACAACAAACTCGTACAGTAAAAACATTCTTTGTTGGCAAATTATATTTTATGCATGTGCCGATTGAATAATGAATATAAACAAAATGAGGTCAACTGCAAAAATGTCATTCGATCGGTAATTAAAAAACATATAGTTTCACGACAGCCACACTCTTGGTTTCTTTCCTAATTGCTTGCTTTTGTTTCCGTTGTCGTAGTTGATCCAATACGTAACCTATGTTTGATTATAGGTTACCCATTTTTTCTTGCTTTTAATAGTGTCCGAATATATATAGGTTTGGTATAAGCTTACAGTGAATAATTTGATTTTTTCTATTTGTTGTTTAATTTCTTACTCTTGTTTTGATGTGGTCGTTCGAAGAGTTGTTAGTGGAAATTTATTTAAAGATTTATATATGAACTTAATGCAATTAGTTGAAATGGGAGTTAACATTTCATTTTTCAACGATCATTAGTTGGGGATTATATTTGTCACGACTCACGGCTATGTAATTGTAGCCAAATATTTTATGTATAGAACAAATTGGTCCAAAATTATATTCATAATAATGCCCACACCACACTACAACACAGAAACAGAGTAACTCATACCTGTCCACGATGCTTCCGAACAAATTGCACATACAAAATAAAAAGAAAAAGAGTTTCTTTCCTAACAATATTATTTATCATTGTTAATATATAGCACCAAGTCAATATTGGTTTCCAATTTCTTCCCTATTCTACGTAAAATATTTATGGTCCGTCAACACACACGGTGATTGATCACACCTTGTCATACATATGCATGACATATTTTGTTGTACATATAAATTATTGCAGTTGGTGGTTTTTCTCCTATAAATTGCAATACAAGAGGCTTGTAAATTAAGTAGGGTCTTGGTCTCTAAAACTCCCAAATTGAGGAACCAAAGAGGAGGAGCTAGCTCCGGTAATGAAGGTAGGGTTTGTTCAATTAATGCAGATGACTAATTTTCATTTGCATGTAATTGAATCAATTTGTATTGTAGCAAAAGATTGTTATAAATGTGCCCATGCACAGTGACAAGGCTAAGACAAAGGCCATGAAGATTGCTGTGGCTGTACAAGGTATGCATGTTACATATATCTGGCATCTTTATTAGTTTGGCATCTATATATACGGCTAAGACGAGCATTTTGACGATGATGATGCAGGAGTGACGTCAGTGAATATCGGAGCCGAAAATGACCGGCTTGAGGTGACCGGAGAAGGGGTAGATTCAGTGTGTTTGGCCAACTCTCTCAGGAAAAAATTTTGTTTTGCTAGTATCATGAGCGTAGAAGATGTTAAACCGGCCGGGTCGGATTCACCCGGTTCAAGTGCATCTTCTTCCCCTTCGAATCCAACTTCAATCCAGTACGGCCTGCCTTCGCCATACTGGCCGCCGGTTTATTATGAAAGTCGAGTATACGATGCATCTTCTCCTAATTGCTCCATAATGTGATACGCTAGCAAGGTTTTGGATTTTCCAGTTTTTTTTTTAATAGTTAGCATATCATAATGCTATTATATTATACTTCGTCTTGATTAAGGGTATGTTTCCTTTGAATGGATGTAGTAAATTATTGTAGCAAATTCGGCCTTCAATTTCGTTCATTTGGATATTGTTGCTTGTGTTATTTGTCAAGTCATTTGATATTTCTTTCTTTGCCAATGCATCTCAATCTGATTTGAAATCGATGGAGATATATATATGTTTTGTTATTTGAGAATGAAATCGACATAAGAGGTATATATAAATCCTTTAATTTTTATTATTTTATTTTATGTGAGGTTTTCTGTCTATGATAGGATGTCTAGGGCTGACAATTCGTGCGTGTCGGGTTGTTATCATGTCGACACGATAACGATACGACACGATAAGGCCAAACACGAATACGACCCGTTAAGGATTTGTCTGACACGAACACGACACGAAATGTACTGACACGGACACGACACGAAATGTACTGACACGGACACGACACAAACACGAATATGACACGATTTTTTTCGTGTTGACACAACACGATAACGACACGACACGAAATAATAAATTTATATCAAAATTAGAAAAATAAATTAATAAAAGAAATAAAATATATAAAATATAATTAAAATAATATTATATATATATATATATATTATCGAATTATACGAAATGACATGATCCCGACACGAACACGAATGCAACACGAAAAATATCGGGTTACACGAACACGACACGGATCCGACACGAAATTATTGTGTCCTTATCATGTCGACACAATAAGGACACGAACACGATAAAGCTGAACACTAACCTGTTAATTTCATGCATATTCGTGTCGTGTTCTCGTGTCGTATCAAAAATTGTCAGCCCTAAGGATGCTCTATCTAAATTAAGTCTCCTTAAGAGATGAAATGCCGGTATTTTGATTATCCATAAAATGTTTGATGCTTCGTTTTTCATTCATTTGGAAATGCAATACCTCAAACAAAAAACAAAAACAAAAATCTTTAATTTGTTGTTGCATTAAAATTTATCGCAATAATTTATAAAACTATGATCATCGTATATTATCCAAAGTGCGGTTAGGATTTTCTTTCTACTGTTTCCTCCTTCCATATAGAACCATTCAATATTCAAAGTAAGATTATAAAAAGACCCTCCAAAAGTAGTTACGAATTTTGGGACATTTAAGATTATTTTGATACATCACTGTCCATGTAGTCTTTGCTTTTTTTGGTCCTTCGCAAAAACATTTATTATTCATCTCGCATTACATACTTCATTTATAATTTTTTTTATCGTTCTCTCTTCACCTATTTTAATTCATGAAAATTCGCATTAATATTGGATAATATCACACGCACACTCGCAATTTTCTCCTCATTAATTGGACGCGACTCCAAATTAGGCCTTCTGTGTTAACACTTAATGGGCCTAGATTAATTAATAATAGATCAAGTCGGCCCAAATTCATTTGGTCACTTTCTCACTTAAATTGTTTTGATCCCTGGATGAGTCCAAATCCAAAAACTAGATTTTTTATCTGCCATGATATATGTGTATCATCTAGTATTATGTAGGGCTGCATATACGTAATTTTATACGATTATATAAATTATAGTTAAGATATTCAAAAAGTAAATTTTAGAATTTTCTTCTTCTTTTTTCCTTTTAATCCTAAATCTTTGATACTTTTTTTTTTATTTTGGTAATTTAATACATAAATTTTAAAGGCTGCGTCACGGTGGACTCGAATCCGAGACCTTTGGCCTCGAGCATTAACCACTCTACCACTAGGTCAACACACACACACCCTAAATCTTTGATACTACCAACTAGGGATGTCAATGATGGATTTTACCCGGACCAGAACCAATAAATAAGTAATGGTTCTGGTTTTGGAACCGACCCATTAGATATTGGATCCGGATTGGATCTGGACCATCAACTATGGGTCTTAAGCGGTCCGGATCGGCGGTGCGGAACCAAAACCGACCGTAATCGGATAAGAACCGAACTAGAACCAAATCGTTGTTTTATAATTTAATGTGTTATGAGTGATTTTGAATCGATGTGGATAAAACTAGCTCATTGACAAGTCTATTTAAACTTAGACTTGTTAATAGACGAGTTTTAAATAGACGAGTTTTACTCGGACCCAGAACCAATAAATAAGTATTGATTCTGGTTTTGGAACCAGATCCGGATCGGACCATCAAACTATGGATCTAAACGGTCCGGGTCTAAAGCGGGTCTAGAATCGAAACCGGAACCAGAACCGCTGCTTTAAAATTTAATGGGTTTTGAGTGGTTCTGGATCGGTCCGGATAAAACTCACCCATTAACATCCCTACTATCATCTTTATCTTTGTTTTTTGTTTGTTTTTTTCCTTTAGCAGTACATAATGGGTAGCTGGCTAATTGATGAACTTAAATGTGACTCATAACCCATGTGTATAGATTTATAAGAACTTAAAGATTCGTACATGCTAGATGACATATCTCAGATTTAAATAACATAAACCCCAAAATGTTATGTGTTTTTAAAATGAATTAACTAACCTTCATATTTATATATATTCATTGGGTTCAATACCACCATGTATAAAATCACGAAGTACATGTCAGCACTTCATGGGAATTCACGCTACAAAATAGAATTTCATTGTTAAAAAGGGTAGAAAAAAGAGATCTATAACTTAAAATCACATTAATTCCCAACATAGATTGTTATAAAGTCCCTCGGGATTGGTGATGCATCGATGGTGAAACAAATAAATGAATATCTTTTTTGATTCAATTATTGAAAGCAATTGTACATACGAGTCTGATTTGTTGATTTTAGATGAATACCCAAAAATACCAAAAAAAAAGGAAAAACAAACTCTAATTTTTTATTTATCAAAATCCAGTAACCTAATTCATAAGCAAAGCTCATATTTATAAGTCTATCAGCAAAAGGACCAAGCCCATAAAAATATGATTACTTGGAAAGAAATAAATTAAATAACTAATTAAATAAAACTAAATAAAGTAATGAATAACAACATCTATATCAGATGGCCTAATGGTAGAATGAGTTTTCTGAGGTTAAAGGTCTAACGTGAATCTCAAAAATGTTTCTATATGTCTGAATTTGTTGCATCTAATTTGTTAATAACAGTTTACTAATTTTATATGGTTTGAAGGTTATTGTACATAAATATAAGTTTACTCAGTATGCACCAAAATATCAGTTGTTGGTTCTGATAAAAGAAAATTGTTATAAGCCAATTAGAAGAAATTTTCATAAAACATATAGATACACTGCACTCACTTATCATATGATAGTATTATTAATTTAATTTATATTAATAAAAATATTATATCATATAATATGAGACGTAGCAAGTGTGTGTATTCCACAAAATTTCCGGTCAATTAAATCAACTTCCTTCATGTTTTCCTTCAAAAAAAGGCTGGTGGTGATTAATTTGTGACATGAAGCCCAAAATCTAGATGCCAAGTGTCCATCCTATTATTTATGGGAAAAGTACAAGTCAACAACTACCGTTGCAACGTGGAGTCTAATATTAAGGTTTGATTCATTGAAAAAAAATATATCATATTTCTTTGTGAAAAATCAACTTAATTGCCACGAAATAACATTAATCAGAACTGAAATGTTTGATCCTACGGTTTTTTAGAGGGACAAAAAGAAAGTGATTAATTTTTCAGTGGAACACCCCAGATTTTGCGAATAAAATCTTGTATATCAATATTCATATGAGAGGAGAATATAATATATCTACATATTCTATGAAATTTTTTCGATCTTTTTAACTGATTATTTTTCTTATCAAGTGTAGAATGTTGATTGCCTCTCATCATAATATTTTCTTTACCCGTAATAAGATTTTTTGCTGTTGAGACAATTGTCATTAGGAGTGGGTCCCATATTTACATATTAGTCACTCCAGAAAACTGGCTCCCATTGAACTAAAAATCAATTGATGGTAACACTCTCAAGTTGCAATTTTTAAGAACAATTGTTCAAAATATCAAAGCATCTTATACCATTTAAAGAATGACGAGTTGATGAGTCAATTTTCAATTTTCTATCATGTTATAATTCAAAAGTATTATATTTTAAATTGACCTATAGCAATATGTTTAATATATATATATATAGGTTACATGTATATGTGGTTTCGAAGATAAAATTATATAAGAAAAGAAAAGAAAAAAGGACTAATATGTGTCCTTAGCTTGTTCTTTCGCTTTTCAGGAAGGGGGATGGGATGATGGTTAGGTAGCAATCTTTTTATTTTGCGACAGCCAACAGGCTATCCTAGTGTCATGATTAAGTTAATTAAATTAGTAACAAATAGTTATTGGTACGTAATAAAACTCGGATATTTCATTGCAATTTTGTATGACATTTGGACGATTGATACGTGACAATATCAACAATTTAGAACTATAATTTACATAATAAAAATATGTATTCTAACATTTGACAATCTTAAATCCTAGAACTGTCACAAGTCCTACATTTATTTAGGCAATAGAGGATCTCATTTGTATGAAACATAGGCATTCATTTTGAAAAGAAAATCCACAAAGAAACAAGAATGATATTAATAAAATATGTTCATTTGTAGTAATTATGTATTAAATATCACAATTAATAAATAATAGACTTTGCATGAGGCCACCGGCTACTTAATGAAGGGTGGTGTCCAAATTCTAATGGCATCCCCAAGAAAACATTAAACATTTTACACAAATTGTTGGCCTAAAAAAATTAGGCTAAAAATCTTCAAAATAGGCTTGAGAAGTCTAATCACCTAGTTGATCAAAATATAGCTGATATATTTTATTATTTATTTATTTTTATTTTTATTTTGTTAACTACTTATAAGTCAATCAATCTATCCTTTTTTGGTCAATTAATCTGAAATTTTAAAAGGCTGCGTCACGATGGACTCGAGCAGGACCTTTGGCGCCGGCGTTAACCACTCTACCACTGGCCAACACACACACACAATCAATCAATCTATCCTGATAATAAATCATGTGAGAGAGATAGCAGAGGCAAGCTAGTTCCTTCTGCATTCCCTCTAGATCTAAATAAAATTTATCTAAATTAATTATGGATATATGTAGTGATAAGGAATAAAATATAATATATGACTCATGACAAGATAAGTATATGTGGCTTAAACACATATATTCTATTAAGTACAAAAATATCAAGTCAGCAAGATTACTACAGCTAATTAGCTCTTGAGGATGAGCCAAAAAGCCTATATGCATGGACCCAAGTTCAGGTCTCTTATAATGAAATAACAGCGTAAAAAGAATCTATCTTATGAAGAGATCGGTCTCTTCATAAGAGACTTGATGCGATAAGTGCAGCGCGGATCTCGAAAGATCTGTCTATCTCATATTCCCAAAAGGACTGGGAATGAGTCGATTAAAACTATTTCTATATCTATAAATATATCTATCTTGAATGTATCATGTACGCAATCTTAATCATTCAATAAGTCTTAAGCATGATAAATTCTTGACTTGAGCGTCGGATGTCACTGGGAGACTACTCTCCGGCTCTGTTTTGCAATTATTCTAGCTTACACATCATCTGACTATCCAAGACGATATTTGGATACTTCAGTTACGATCATTGTTTTAATTAATATTATCACAAGGTACGCATACTTTTATCATTAATTAGTTGATTTATTAAGCTAAATCTATATTGTAGTGAAAAAGACATTGGAGCAGAAAAAACAGGTGGCTGGCGAGTAAATCAAGGTGTCGCTGGAATGGATACGTTATTTTCTTATGAAATCAAGTCCATTAAATGAACAGCTTTAATATATATATATATATATATATATGAGAGAGTTAACGTAAGAATCATTTTTATTATAAGAGAAAAATGATAAATTTTCTTGTTGTGAAAGTTGATGAATTCATTGCAGAAATTCTTGAATCCAAAAAAATCGGCTTTGTGGGATTCAAACCTATGTAAAATTTTGAATTTTGGATTCAAGAACTTTATCACGGATCATTAATTTTCATAACGTATTCATTTTGTTCACATCGAGTTTTCATGGTTTTAATTCTCATATTAAAATAGTTCTTATCGAACATCACTATATATATATATATATATATATATATATATATATATATATATAGGAGATGGATCGGTAGGAATGGATAATTTGGTAGGAAATAGGAATGAATCTGGGCCTTTGATTCATTTGGATCAATGGTTGAGATTTAATTTCAATTGTGTTCTGATTTTGTGTTGTGTGCTTCTGCGGATTATTGTCAAAAGACTAGAACCCTTCTTGTCTTCTGTTCTGATGAAAGATGTCTTAAACTAATATATTTAACATATGTGCTACGAAAAGATGAAATATGTCTAAACTAACATATCTGACATAGTAATTACGATTGTCTTACATAAATATGAAAGATATCTAGACTTACATATCTATTCCTATTTCCTACACTTATTTACATTCTCACATAAACCATCCCTATATATATATATATATATATATATATATATATATATATATTACAAAAATGATCAAGAATTGACCATAACTATTTACATTCTAGACTCTAATCAAAGCTAGCTCCCATGAATTTTTTCATATCCTCAGTTGTGCTGAGTAATTCTGCATATATGTCAAATGGCTATGTATATATAATATCAATGTCTATGACTAAATATAGACAAGGACCTGAGGTGGTAGTAAACATGCTTTTACTTTGTACTTTTCTTTCTTTTTATATTTTTCCAAGTATCATCCAATATATATGAGCACCATCCAGTTATATACATTCCATAATGACTGTTTTAGCTAACTTAATAATACGAATCATAAAGTAAAACTAACTAATAATGATGAATTAATCCGTCAAGAATCAAAGATAAATGTGGTATGGAAAGTGGTCAATCTAATAAATAGTAACCAATGCAGGTGAGGTCATGATTCATGCGAGCCTTCAAAAGAGTTGAAAACAACAATGTGTAGTTGGACTTCATTTTCATTCGCTCTATGGTTTCTTCTCCACCTTAGCTTCTTCATGTCCACTAGTAAATGTTTGAGCTATTAAAGGTCACAACCAATTTTCTCTCTCATTTCCACCTTCTAAAAATCACAAATACTTTCCTCGTTCTTTTTTAATTATCATCTGTAATCAAATCATATAAATCAAATAAGTATGTAAATTTATATTTATAACCTCATTAATTTACTATTATAAATACATTTATACAACTAATTATCAAATTTCAAAAGTATTAAATAAGGGTAAATAGAAAATATATCATAATTTTATTTTCAAATTGCGAACTGTGATATTTATTTAAAAAATAAAAAAAAATGCTAATGAAAAACTTAAAAAAGAATGGAGTTAGTAGTCTTTTAAGTATTAATTATAAACTGTTACAATCTTGCCTGCAAAATCGCTTGTCTATAATATATTTTGAAACAGTTAGGAATCTTCTACCCGCTTTTTAGTTTTCATGTGTCCAACTTTTATTTTTATTTTTCTTTCAATTTTTACTTCTTGTGTTTTAGTTTAATCTTGTAATTATTCATTCGAGTTGGTTGTATTCAATTAGAATATGAGGTGGTCTCCTGTGCGCGCCCGCGCACAGTGAGACCCACCTTAATTAGTTTTAATTAGTTAATTAATCTTAATTAATTAATTAAATTTAATTTAATTAAAATTAATTAATTTAATAAACTTTAATTATAAATTAATAAATAATAATTTTGAATTAATATATCTTAATTATAAATTAATAAACCCTAATTTTGAATTAATAAACCATAATTTTGAATAATAAACCCTAATTTTGAATTAATAAACCCTAATTAAAATAATAAACCATAATTTTGAATAATAAATCCTAATTGTGAATTAATAAACCCTAACTTTGAATTAATAAACCCTAAATGTGAATTAATAAACCCTAATTATGAATTAATAAACCTCAATTATGAATTAATAAACAATAATTATGAATTAATAAATTCTAATTTTGAATTAAAATTAATAAATTTAATTTTAAATTAACAAAATCTAATTATTTTACTTACCATAATTAATATCTAATTATTTTAACCAAAAACAAGTGAAATTTCATGGTGGTGGCTCACCCAAGTTTTAATCTTAGAATATATAATTATTTTTGGCGTTTTATTTCGAGTTTTTAAGTTAATAGTTAATTATTATGATTTATTATTCAAAAAATTCAAATTGAACCAAATTCCATATTTCGTTTTTGATTTAACCAACTTTACAGTTTATTCTACCTTTTAATAAAAAAATAACCAAAAATCAAAATAAATTCAATAAAATTAATAATATAAATTCAATCCCCACCAATAAAAATTATTCAGAAACCGAATCTATCCTAAATTCAACATTTTGGTTCGATTTCTGTGCATCCCTATTTGTAAATACACAATCCAAACGGATATCGAGAAGTCACGAGGGATCGTCCTTTGAGTTAGAATTGATTATTTAATTATATAAGTTGGAACTTTTTTTATTAAATATATAAGTTGGATATTTAAATTGTGAAAATTTGTGATTATTATTTTAACTTAAACTATAGATTTTATGTTATTATATCCAGAAGAACTTAAAATATATATAGCACTTACAAATTATAATTCGCCATTACAAAACTCATTAAAAATCTAGAATATCTTGTCAATCTCGCATGCTGTTCATCGAGTAAAGACAGCCACATCGACACATAAATATTCACGAAAATTAACTCAATCATGCCTTATTCCTACTTCAATGATTAGGGGTACACGTATACTATTATACAAATATATACAGGTAATATTCCGACGGAGTGATATAATTAATTTAAATGAAATAAAACAGGAAATATTGGAAGAAGATAATTAGGGTAGAAGCGGTGAATTAATGCTTATAATTGAAAGAATTCATACTAAGTTTTGCAACAGTTAAAAGGATTAGGGTTGTTTATCTTATACCTCCCCTACTTCCGTCACAATAAAGATTAGAATCTAAACAAAAAAAAACTCTATTTCTAATCTAAAAGTAAAGGAATTGCTTCTCTTTTTCTTTTAAGCTTCACTAAAAAAGAAAAATAAAATCTACCGTAATTTATTATATTATTAAATAATTGCTGTACTAATAAAATATTCGACTAATGAAACGAAACCGCATTTGATATATAAAACACCGAGAACAAATAAAAGGTTAGTTAGTATCATTATTAAAAATTATTTACAATTTACAAAAGGGGAAATCACATTCACACCCAGGGGCAGAGCTGGGGGAGCTCAAGCACTCCCTGGGCAAAAAAAATAAATCTTATAAATATCACTTATTTCAATTTAGTATTTTCGTAATAAAAAATATTAGTTTTTTTAATTCCCCTCAAACTATATTTCTGCCTCCGTCACTATTCATTATCAAATCATGGTTCTTCAGTGTCTCAAAAGTTCAAATGCAAAGACGTTAAAAGGTTGAATTATTTTTCATAAGTTTAACTAACCTTCAACTGCACGTAAATTTAGAACATTATATTTTCTCTTTTGAAGAATACTATAATTCAGTGTCAAGCCAACCGTTAGCTGCATCTACAAAACTAACCTATGGTTTTCGTAAAGCAGTGAAGACTTTACACATTAATTATTTTATTAAAAAAATAGTTCACATATATACTATTTACCACAAAGCCTCCTTTATTTTCTTCATTCAAAATATCTCATGATATAAATAAAGTGCCTTTACAAGTTTTTTTTCTCTACAAATGACAAATTAAAATTGAGATGGACCTGCACTCTAAAATATGGCCCAACGCGGATCCGAAAGTTTCTCGACTACTATTTTGTGTTGCGTCACCGTAGCTGAATCTTCGCACCGTGAGACGAACGACAAGTTTTAGTTTCCAGCTGCGTTAAACATCTGAAATTTAGGTATGAAAATTGTTTAATCTTGAGGATTTAATGAAATTCTGGTTCCCCAATTCCTATTCTTGTGGTTCGGCCAGAGGAAATATGAGCGAGTCGGCGGTGCGCGCGCGAGAGAGAAAGAAATTGTTTTGCGATTTTGAAATTTTTATTTCTGTGAATTCGAAATTTGTGTTTCTGTTTCTGCTTGAGCGGCCAAGTATCATCGGAGAAGGAGGGAGTCGGAGAAAAACTGTTTCGCGAAGAAGAAGATAATGGGGTTTGGAGTCGCGGATTTTCTACTCCTTGTTTCCGAATCTTGCGTGCTGCCGTGAAACAAGTGTTTGTTAGTGTGCGCAAGGATTTTCGGCAGAGTGAGATAGAATTGATGCTGTAAAAGTCAAGTCATATTTTTCAGGATTTAATAATTTATGATATTTTTATATTATTTGTTTTATTCCTACTGATTTTACACGTCTCCGATAACGACCTCAAATTTTTGGCGCTAAAAAAATTGGGACATGTAGTGTTAGAAAATACAATGAGTTTATTATAGATATGTCAATATTAAAATGGTAATATTGTTATTATTATTATTATTGCTATTGAACTTAGACTAAATACATATTTGATTGAAATTCAAGGGCTTCAACATAACACTTGGATTTATAAACGAAAACTAATCACTAATCTAACGACCACTTTGCCAGAAACCGTTAAATTAATAAAGAGAGGATGAAACATGGGAGAATAAAGTTTTATTTTGCTTTCGAAACGTGGAAAAAAAAAAGAAAAAAAATATTAAATTCTTCGCTTGAAAGGATCAATAACATTAAATTCGTGCTCTGAAAGCATAAGCACCAATAGAAAATGGGCACACTACATTTAGTGAAAAATGTTGAATGTATTGCCAAGGGTCCGAACGTTTAGATTTAGATCTTATACTTAGATTCACGAAAAAACTAATCATATCAATCGATAATTTAATACAAAAATATAATATTCCTTAAAGTGACAAAATAAAATATTCGTATCTAACTTAATTCTAAATAAAATTACTAAATTACTAAATTAAATGTTTATTACATAAGAAAAAATACACAAGTAAAAATAAACTATATCAAAACACACCAAACCACTCAATCAATCACATTATTAATCAGCTAAAAAGAAAGAAAGTGTGTGTGTGTGTTGGCCTAGTGGTAGAGTGGTTAATCTTAGCCAAAGGTCCAGGGTTCGAGTTCACCGCGACGTGCCTTTAAAATTTATGTATTAATTAACCCAAAAAAAGACGTGGTGATTCAAGTCCAATTATGATTTCCATTATTCTTCTAGAAAATATCTTACAAAAAAATACATAAAAGTTAAATATATATATAATTAAACTAAATGTATCAAAGTCAAATATAATATTCATACAAAAATATGATTGTTTTATCATTTTGTGAACAAAATGAGTGTGAAATATTTTGATGTCGGAAGAGAGAAAATGTATCAAAAGTCATTTGATGTCGGAGGAGATAAAATATATCAAGACTTATTTGGGTCTGGATTGGAGATGCCGACTTGTTTACTTTTCACCCACACAAACTTCCCAAAAATCTTAAATATGAACAAAAACAAAAATAGCATTATAATAAAACAATAAAAGTAACAGAATTATGTGAGCTCAAAATACTAGGACGTTAAAGTAATTAATTAAATATACGTTCAGCCTCAAAAGATAACAATTGTCACTAGAATTAGAGAACAGGAGTTTCCCAGCATAAGTAAATCAGCCATCAACCTACCTTTTAAGTGTAGTATAAGCAAACAAATCAACTAAGCAACCCCCCCCCCACCTCTCTCTCTCCACAAATACAGAAAACAGAAACAAAATTCAAGAAACAGAGATCTCTGCAAATTCTTCACTATCAATGGAGTAATAAAGTTACGATCAAACATAACCTTGGCGCCGGCTACTCGCAGTCTTTGTGGTTGCACTCACACATCCATTTTCTTCACCCTGGTAAAGAACAAAATAGTGTAGAGAGAGAGGAGTGAGTGAGAAGTGAGTAAATATATGAGGGAAGCAGAGACAAGCAAAGCTGGGAAAGCACGGCGATCACTTCTTGGAAGGTATTTTGGACTGCATCCATGAGATCACGGCGGCGCTCGTCTTCTCCAGGATGAGTGGCGCCGCGGCTTATCGGGTCGAGACAACGTCGCGCCTCGCTCAATGGCGGATCGACGATTTAGCCTCCACCTACAGGAAATCCGACCCTTTCAAGATCGGCTGCTGGAATTGGTCAGTTTATTTTCCACCCTTACTTTTTCATTTTTCCTCCAACCCCTTTTGTTTGATCGGTTATGAATTCATCCTGTTTATTCCTTAATTATGAAAGACTACTTTAAAGAATAAGAAAAAGGGTTTCATGAAAGGACTTAAAATTGTGATCTTGATCATGCGTTTTAAATTTCAAGCAGAAGTTAAACATGACAAAGGTAAGGGTTTCATCATTCTAGTTATACAATGAAGTAATATAATTTTTGGTATTACTTTGAATTGAAGGCACTTATCTGTGGAGAAGAGTCGGACGCTGATCATTAGATTGTATCCCGAGGTAACAAGTTTAACTAGAGAAAATCCTCCAATAGCATCTTTTATGATCAAAGTCATCTGCCTCGCAGCAGGGGATCGCAAGTGTTTTGTTCATCCAGGTAACTTATCTAAACCGCTATCTTCTGCAATGGAAATTCTCTTTTCCACGTTCAAGATGAAAATTTAATTTTGAGACTTACAAACTATAGTTACTCGCAGAAGTTATTGATAAGCAGCTCAAAAGCAGTGAGGATTTTGTGTGGACAATTGAGGTTCCTTTAACTGGAAAATTCATCATCGACATTGAGTTTCTTGACATCAAAACTGCACCTCCAGATGTAAGATATTATTCAATTTTCTTAGTTTATCCTGCAATTAATAGCCAATTCTCATTATTGTAACTAAATGAAATGCAAAACTTACTTGTAATGCACAGGGGGAAGAGCCTTGCTCGATTTGGAGTGCAGGGCTCGCATGTAGACAGTCTAATCACACCACTCTTGCATTACTTAGTCGAATGCTGTCCGAAGGCATTCAAACTGATACATCGATCAATGCATCCGATGGCACCATCTCTGCACATCGGGCCATTCTTGCCTCAAGGTCTCCCGTTATCCGCAGCATGTTCCTGCACGAACTCAAGGGGAAGGAAACGGCTTCCATAGACATCTCTGACATATCAATTGAAGCGTGTAGAGCTTTACTGAATTACATGTATGGCAATATAAAGAAGGAGGAATTCTTGCCCCACAGGCTGTCCCTTCTTTACGCAGCTGATAAGTACGATATTTCAGACCTGAAGGAAGCTTGCCACGAGAGCCTGCTGGAGGATATTGACACAACAAACGTGCTTGAGAGGCTCCAGAATGCCACTCTGTATCATCTGCCGAAGCTGAAGACTGGATGCTTGCTATATCTTGTGAAGTTTGGCAAGATCTTTGATATTCGAGATGATTTCGGAGAGTTTCTACAGTGTGCGGATAGAGAGCTCGTAGCTGAGATATTCGACCAAGTTCTTGGCGCCTGGAAGGGGTTTTGAAATCCTCCGTAATCAAGGATGGCATTTGATTGTTGGCTAGTAAATTGGCATTTGTTTGTTGTCTAGTAAATTAAAGCTATTGATTTATTGTGAAGTGGGATATCAACGAAGTCCAATGTGTATGCTGGTGTGATTTATATAGAAATGAGAATGTAAGATGTGAATATGATTGAAATCAAGAGAAAGAATGTTTGCAATTTCTGCTGTTTACTGAAAACCCTAACATACTAGTTTGCAATTTGTATCAAGCAGCCATTGAAGTTGAATGGCTCCCCAATTTTACATACAAGACCAGGAATTGTAATGAAGCATGTTCGTTAGAGAAGAAAATGCAACGAGAATCATAATTCAAAGCTTAAAACATCATAATTCAATTCCACCTCATTTACATTGTTTCTGAGTCTGAGCTTCAATGTAATAGAATCGAAGGAACCTGGGCAAAATAAATATTTGCGGCGGAGATGAGATCAACAGCAATCCGCCTGATTCCCCCTAACTGGCATAACATGTGATCTGAGACGAGATCCTCTATTACAAAATCTTGTATTCGAATCGTCGTTTAACTTACTGCAATATAACATGGTGAATCGAGTCTCCATCATTTTCGGTATAAAAAATCCAGAATGAAGGAGACGGAACATGAGAGAAGGGAGGGAAATGGCAGTACCGAATAAAAGAGCAGCTTAATTGAAGAATTGAGATGTCGAGATGAGAGAGGTCATCTCCATCTTCTCACTCTTATTTCTTTTTCAAACATAGGCAGAGATATAGTGAGACGCCACACGCCAGTTTCAGAAATTGGGAAAGAATATGGAGGGAATATTATCAGGATCTCCTTCCTATTTATTCTAAACTACAATGGATAATATTTCATAATCTATTATATGAAAGCAGATAGATTAAGAAAGATTGATTAATAACATTTACGTACATGACTATAGTTACATTACAAATTAGCTTACAGAGGCTATCAACAACATTAATTTTACTTTAACATGTTAGGATTTGCAAACAAACCACGATTATCTACTTTGGGATAGTTGTAATAAAATCGTATCTTTCTAGTCTCAACCACATCAAAAACGAAATCTCAACTCATTGCAATTTAATGCACCCTTAAATCCTACAAAATAAAAACTTTGAATTAGACTTATTAATTCAAAATGTCCCATCAATGTCATATTTACTGATAAACAAGAAATAGCTTCAACTTAATTTCATGAAAATTAGGAATAATAAAATAGCGAGAATTCAAAAAACAGGATTAAGTCTCAGGTAAAGGTCCTAAACTTTTTGGGAATGAGACATGAATATGTGAAAATAATAAAGACAATAATGAGGTTTCAAAAGAAAGATAATAATAAGCCGATGTAAGTAAAACAATTATCCGAATCAAAGGAATGTTACGACTTCAACGGGTAAAAGAAATTTCTTTGTCGAATAATTAAAGAATCCATAATGTATGCTGAACGATGAAGACATCAATAATGCCCAATTCCGTTTGGAATGAAGCATCCCGTTCCTTAAAAATCCAATATTTCTATAAATATTTCAAATCAGACAAGAGCAAGATTTTTTTTTGCAGCTGCCGACAAACCCATTATAGTGTACACAAATAACAAGAAATCAGTAGTGTGCAGTGCAAAGACATCCCCTTCAGCCAAAAAGAAATCCAGCAGCTTGTTCTTCGTTGCCATCAAAAAGCTTCAAAGCCTGAACTACCTGTTCTCTTCCGAACCCAAGTTCAACTAGCTTCGCAACTTTAGCTTCAAACTCGGCTCCTGCAAACATTCCTCACTTGTGTTACAAAGTCTAACTATACCTAAACATATCAAGATTAAAAATTTCATGATATGATGCCACATCTTAGTAAATGAGGTATAAATAGGCCTCTAACCAAGAAAGCAGCTTGTGAGAAGTAAAGGTAGTAGGAACACAAGTATAACATGAAAAGCAGGTATCTTCACCAAATAAAACAAGAAAATATGTAACTTGTTGATAAAACTAAAATAATGTTGAAAGTGGCAAATAGAGCGTACCTGAGAAGCATTGGTGCTGATACTTCCTGCAGATTGTAAGAAAGGGAAATTAGTTTCACAGAAGAAACTTCTACAAGCGCATGTGTAATGCCACAGAACAAGATCAACTGAATATCCCAGAAAAATGATGTATGGAATTTTGGAAGAGTAATTAAAACAAATAAGTGCAAAAACAACATTATCCCTTTCAGCAGTGTTTACTCAACAAACAATACCCCATAGCCGTTTACTTTAAACACTTGCAGACTTACAGCATCCATGTTTCTTGTAGAATTGTAAGACGCTCGCTGCATTTTATTCGTTTTTTGCATAAAACTATGTCATGGGATCCAGGTATAAACACAGGAAAAACCACAAGTCCCCATAAAAATAATAATAATAAGAATTTAAAAAAAAGGAATAACATAAAACTAGCTAATGTCACGCAGTATCTACAAATAAATGCAGATTAATTGTCCAAACTAACCAGAAGGTCCACTTGGTGTACTGATGTTCTCTCTAGTTGCTGATGTTGCCTGAAATTCGGAAGACATTTGGTGAGCTTTCTTGGTTTGATTTACCTTACACGAACATATATCCAAAGCATAAAACAGAAGAAGGAATGCAACTACATTTGATTATTTCTTGGAGAATGCCTATTATGCAGAGAGCGAACTGGGAAAGAAACATATTTATTGAACATATAGTTATAGCAATTCACTGCTATACTAGCCGCAGACAGTCAACTCATATAAAGTAAAACTTTGCACTTGACATAGAATTTAAAGTAAACCAGTATCGGAATTACTTTTATCTTGTACCAGAGTTGGAACTTCGCTGCCAAAGTAACATCGTTGGCATGCTATTGATCTCAAGACTTTCACAACATATTAAACATTCGGGGCATTTCCATAATTTAAATTTGAGAGAAAACAGCAAGAATTCTAAAAAATTCTTAAGAGATTCCTCCTTTATATATCAAGGTTAAATCATTCCCTAAAACCAAGCGGTGGGGAAAATACAGATAAAACTGAACAGCACGATCAAGTGTATCCTTACTTGTGCTCCTGAGCTAGAAGCTTCCTTCGCATACCTCTCCTCATCCAGAAACTGCGATGGAATGTCCTTCTCTGAAATTCAATAACATTAGTCAAAGGTGATAAGAACCATAATTTGAGCCATAGATTCAAAGATATCAAATTTCTCCATAAACATGTTCGCCTTTTAACAGATTTTACAATGCCAAATAACTACCTGCTAGGAAAGGTACAGAAACCTCTCCTCCACCGACCCTCAATACATTCTCCTTTAGATCAATAATGCACTGCATATGATGGTTTTATATCACACCAATCATCCTAGAAGGATTAAACAAATTTAAAAGAAAAAAGAATTGAACAGAATAAAAGAAAGTTACTTGGTGCTTGCGAAGCATATCCAGGCCAAAGAGAAATTCCATGTTGGGTGCATCCAACACCATAAAGGAACACGGGTAGAATATACTTCCAATCTGCAACGTTATATAAGTAACCATGTTAAGCTTAAAAGGGATAATGTGTAATATGATAGAACAGTGTTCAGTTAAAAACAATAAAACACATCTTGGAAGTTGGAACTCATGTTCCGAGATAAGTTTGTAAAGAATTTAGAAAAATTCACCCAATTCTACAACTTACACTCATGACATGATTTGACAAAAACAGTAAAATTATCTCCCATATTTTAAAATAAATATAAAATTCTTACCCATATAGATATTTCTCACAACAATGTTCTAAACATATTTCGACATCTACAATCAAAGTTCTATCCCCCCATTTCCAAAACAAACACTAACTTTAACCAAAAAATAGATTCTCGCAAAACCAATTCTACCAATTTCAGAACTCCCAGTTCTCCAAACATCTCAGACACATCTTAGTTAACACGGAAAAAGTTGCAGCTCATTTTTTAGGCATACCTTGATAGGAGCAACATGTATCCGACCCAAAATCTCAGACTGCCCAACTCCATGGGCAATACCCTTGTAGCGAGTATCTAATAGCCTCAACAATCTGTAATGAACAATAAAATGGTATCAGCATCCCAATCAACCAATAAATATATCATCTAAAGAACCTAAATTTCTATCATGCAGTAAAAAAAGAGAATATCTTACCCCAAACGTTCAGCACAGCTTTTAGATATAATTGTTGACTGGGCTCCACTGTCAACAAAAGCCTGAAACAAAGAAATCCAGATTGTTTCACCTAGCTTATAATAAGAAAGCATATCTGCACATTAGCATGAACATTATCCCCATCCTTTTATATATTAAACATAAATAAGAGCACTGTCCATAATGTCAAATTGGTTTTACATTCCAATTAATTCCAGTACAGCCAACTTGAACTATCTAGTTTGAAAAACTCTGGCATAGCCAATCAGCTCACAGCTACCCAATAATAACAGTTAGGACCTTATAATTGTGTGAGAATGAGATATTGTAGCAGTTCAGATATCCAGGTTAATAAATAAAGCCCGTTCTAAACTTTTCCGAGCAATCTGGGCAGTATTTCTTCTATGTCAGTCGAGTGGGTTCGCCAAACATGTAGACAGGAGATAAGAGGCAAAGCTCCTCAGCTTTAAGATCCCATATCCATCTATTTAGCCCCATATCTCCCTTTCATAGGACTTGCTGTCATATACCCTCTCTGGCTGTGGTCTCTTGAAGAAGCAACTAAAAGAAACAAATTAAACTACTTTACCAAATCATTACCTTCAATGGAACACCATTAACTTCCATGTCAACATACAACATTACCTGGAAATATTGAACATAGATGTAAATTTCAGACTCAAAAATAATAAGTACTTTGACAGGAAAGCTGGCCATGATAATTACCACTCTTGCAAATGCCTCAGGGTTGTATTCCAAGGCTGCAGCCCAGTTCTCATCAATGCCTTTCTGCCAAAAACAATAGTGGTTTGTTGGAACTAATAACCTTTTTTGAACAAATGTTCTAAACAACAATGTAAAAGTCAAAATAGTTTGTTAAGCAAAAATTTATTCTTCAAATCCTGAACACATAAAAACCACGGTAAAAAATTATTTTAAACTGAATTTAAGATCCCCGCAACAAGCTTTTTTTCATTGGAGACACAAGAACATCATCATGACCTGGATACCAACTAAAACCAGTTCACTTGCATGGATCTTCATGTTATCTAGCCACCAAAAAACACCAGCAGGATATAAGATGATAAACTAACATCTACAAATTCTTTCATATTGAAAAATTTATCAGTTGCAGCGCCACAAAGGAATATTTGAACCATATGTTAATACGCCAAAAGAAAAGAATCAAAACTGGTTTAGCATAACTCCGCGAATGATCTAATTGATGAACAAATAAGCAAGGAGGTCCTGATCATAAGATCAATGTCAATCTAAGCACTGCAAATCATCTTGACATTAAATAGAGGAAAACCGAGTAACCTGGCGAATAGAGGCTTCTATTTTCTTTTGTGCCTCCACGTCAAATGGATCTGCATAAAGTAAAGCCTGTTCAAGAAAACAACATTAAGAATAAAGAGTATGAGTTTATTGGATATAAGAGAGTAATACATTTATATATATATATATATATATATATATTATTAAAGAAAACTAAAAGGCATGTCCAGATAAAATTCGTCAGTTTCACAGATGGGAAAAAAACGAGCAAATATCACAAAACAATGAGCAAAGAGATTCAGATCACAGCAGTTTAACTGTGACCAGTCAGGAGTCAGGACTGTTATTGAAGAAATTGCATTTATCATTTTAACCAACAACTTTTGCAGATCCCAGCATAGGATCATATATGATGTGTTATGAAATGAAAGTAAAAAGAAAGGTGAGAAGTTAGTAAGTTCTTGAGAAGCAGGAAAAACAACCTCTCCTAAATCAATCATGAGATAGAAAGCATCTAGATATAGCAACATGAATTACAGTAATTACCACACATGATCATCCACGTGATAGGAAGCGTGTACTGCTAATTCTAATAGGGGGAACTATAGAATGCAAAAAATCATAGATGAAGGAATAGCTGAGACGATACTGACCATCTCCTCTTCTTGTTGACGCCTTAATTCAGATTTCTGGCGATGTCGTGCACGCAAGATGTCTTGTAACCTGTTGAGATCATTCCCAAGTATAGCTTGTGCTAACTCCGGATCCCTCTATCAGTTCAAATAGCCACAGTAAGCATCGCGGAAAATCTAAGTGCTGTTAATTTAGATTCTGGATGGAAATATACCAAGAATCATAAAACCTAAAACAAACATGAAAGATTTGGAAAATGAAGCCAATCACCTCTTCTAGCACCCCAACATAATAGGTTAAAGAAGAGAGCAGCTAAGATCATATTGCAAATTTAGCTAAAAGATAGTGGGCAATCATAAACTTATAGTCGTGCCTTCCAGCTATTTAGTTACTGATCTCATATGATCCTATCAGATATCAAGTTGATGACAAATATAGACTTAGTCAAAAGCCATAGTATAATAATTGAAGAGTAACATTCAAGTCGAAATCATGGCAGTGATTTTTATGAGTAGACATGTTCCACATTGGTTTACAGGCTGTGCTGCTAAAGGAACCAAACCATGGTTTGAAACTAATAACACATGGGGCAGGCACCCCCATTCGCATCAAGCGCAGATAAATTTTCTACCATGATTACTTTTCACTTAAGCACTCAGCACAAATTGGCTTCACATGTGCATGTTGGTATAGGTGCACTATCAGGAAAAATGGAACAGAGTAAGAAAATTAATAGTGTTTGCAGCGATAGTGTCACTGTATTGACAACAGATTGAGCACAGCCTTTATTGAGGACAATTGTTACAGACTTAGCACAGCCTTTTTCAATAAATTACATTGGAAGCACTTAATTTGGTTTCTCAAACGTTATACCTGAAATAGTTGTGCCATCAAATTGGAATCACTGCGCAATTGCTGTTGGAAAGCTGAGGGATTTACAGCTGATCCATCGGGATTGAAGCCCACAGCTTCGCTTGAAGGTGCTCCAGCTCTATTAAAGATCACAGTGAAAACCCATGCATACCAAGGAAACACTTTTATTCCCATGCAATCCCATCTTTAAGCAATATTATTATTTTGCCGAAAATTGTTTTTTTGGGGAAGGAGAGGGGAGAAAAGAAAAAATGATGAGAAGCAAGTATTCAACATTATAGCATTATATCCAAACACTACCACCTACGAATTCATAGAAACTTTCCTAAATAGTGCATCAATGCCATAAATACTAAAACTTTAAGAATTCTCCTGATATAGAATGCACTGCTCCAAGTTCTAAAGACAAACCTTGAACCGGAAGATGCGGCGGCATTCGGAACCATCATAACCAAATCTCCATCAGCAACACCGAGAGCACTCAATCTCTCATAATTCCTCATCTCCTTTCCATTATGTAGCAACTGTTGTTGCTGCAGCGGCACCTGTATCTGCTCATATACATTGAATTGCACATAATTTCAAATCAATTATCACAAAATATCCCAAGCAAAGCAAAGTTAGATTAAAAAAAGCCATCCCACCTCAACTTCAAGCAAAGCTTTCAAGTTCTCAACCTGTTAATAATGCATTCAAAACGGGAAGAAAAAAAAAACCATTAATGATAATTTACAAATTTGGGGGGTGGGGGCAGGATTATTTGACAAACCAAAGCCTAGGGTTCAGAACGTTACCGACTCGTCGCGATCGACTTCTAGCGTGACGATTTGCTCGTCGGCGGTCATCACGGTGATCTTCATCTTTTCCGGGACGAATTAATTCGATTGGATTCGGGTTCTTCGACGAATGAGACTGCGCTTATCCAAAACTAATAGTATTAAGTTATGTATTAATAAGAAAGCTTTGGATTTTCTCCTACTCCATTAGCGGACACTTTAATCCTGCCGAAAGTTATCTTCCTCGCCGTTGACTGATGCTTTCTATGAATTCGGTCGGTTCACTTCTTCAAATATTTCCCACGGCGGTAACTTTTCGGCTGCGGTAAAACCTGTTTTTTGATTTAATTTGGTTGAGATGACGACTTTATTTTCTTTTCATATATATCACCCAGCATCAAGTATTTGGATTACGATTAAATCTTTTTTAATTACTTGACCTACCACAACTACAAGTCATTCATTACTTATATTTTCGGTTTGGTAGATTAAATATAACTAAGCGGGTGTTTGGCTAAGCTTATTTTAGAGAGCTTATAAGATGTTTTAAGAGATTATAAGAGATAATGTCTCAAGTGTTTATAAGTTGTTAAAGTGTTTGGATAATTGATCTTATAAACTAGAGAAAGAATCGTGAGTTGGAGAAAGAAAATCATAGTTAGAGAGATAAAATTGACGAAATGAAGTTGATAGTGTATGTATAGAAAATAATGAACTATAATAAGGTTATTTTGGTAAATTCACGATTGCTTATAAATTTATGAAAAAATAAGTTAGGGTTGACCAACTTATTTTAGAGGCTTATAAGTTGTTGAGCTTATTTTCACAACTTATAAAACATTTATGAAACTTATTTTACCAAACGTTTTCTGACATTTTATATGTTCGCTTTTAAAGAACTTATCAGCCAAAAATCCTCTAATCTTATCATATCTTGTTGGTTTAAGTTCCAAATCTCAAAGAATCTTCTCATCTTATGAATTTTGATCTCTTCTATAACAAAATTAATATCGGATAAGTCTAATCTCAATTAACCGAACGGATTGATGATGTTTACCGCTTATGGCGAGGTAAAGAACTCTCCTCTTTTAATGACTTGTACATGTATAATTTATTTTCCAAATAGACATTATCCATTAATGAGTTTTTATTCATGTTATTTTCAAATGGTTGTTTTTAGAAACTTATTTTAAGTAGCGCGGAACATATTTTTCAAAGTAACTTTGTTTCAGTTGTAAAGTGATTTCATTCCAAAGGCGCAGGTAAGACAACAAATTAAGTATGTTATAATCATTACAAATTCAAAGATGTCTTGTAATTGAAATTTTTGATAAGTTATTTAGAAATCACAAATAGATTAAAGAGCACCTGTCACTCTCTATAAATTTGAGAAATGTATTTGGAGAATGAATCTGCAACTAGTGCTTTTATAAATTTGAGAATTAACATTGACTTAATATATCCTTAATTATGGATCAAATAGAAGATCATTTGTTTATCCCTTATAAACTTGATTCACTTAGGAAAATGACCTTATATTATATGCCTTAAGGAACCCATTGTGATTATTAACAGTGAACGCTAACCTCTATGGTATCATTCATCATAATCATTACTATTCTCTCGGATATTAGATTTTCATAAGAAATAGTTTAATGAAAGTTCTGCACTATTTCAAAAATCAACGAGTTTTAAGCTTGTTGGTTCTCAGCATGTAGCCTTTGTAATTCATGATTTAAGGTTATCATTTAAACTTTCTCTTGCTGCTGGTTATAAATTAATTTATTGATGTATTATCAATAATACTATGCTTGTTTTTCCATTTGTCATCAATGGATTTAAGTTCAGATTATGAGTTCAAGCTAATAATTGTTATGGGATTTGATAGTTTACATGTCACTTGGACGTTTTGGTCCAATACAGGGAAAAAAGAGGATTTGAAGCTAGGAAACATTCTTGTATCAGGAATAAGAACATAAACTAACTCCGGCAACTTATAATTTTCGGCTCCAACTTCGACTTTAAGAGCATGCAAATTTTAACTTGAGATTATATGAAGGTAAAGTATTGGAAAGTCTTAACTTGGAAAATTTTACAGTCAAATCCATTGTATTAGATTTTCTTGGTGTAGCTTATCTTTTTTGTTGGTTTGCAGAATGCATACAAGCGAAGTTTATCTAGAGCGATCTCGAAGAGCTATTAAAGATTACTATCGATATTTTTTTAAATTCATGATATTTAGTTTATCAAAATTATTGAAGTTCACGAGATATGATTTCAGTTTTCTTAATCTATACCACATATATAAAAGTCTACTTCTCAAAACACATATCAACATTGAAGATAAGGTTCACGATTAAATGATTTTTTTTTACTAAATTAAAAAGAAGAAAAAAAAAGTTAATACGAATGAAGACAAGATTTATATGTTACTAGTCTTGAATATATCAATATACGTTCCTATCTATATATATGTTACTACACTTCGATATGTTCATAGTAACCAAAAACGATTGCGTTGTGATGGTTATAAAGACTTGGTTGATGCATTGTTGAGGGGTTATAATGATCCTGCTAAGCAAGGAAAATGAGTTATTTTACCATCATCGTTCACTGGTGGTGCTCGATATATGATACAAAATTATCAAGATGCTATGGTAATATGTGGATGGATGAGTTATCCTAATTTGTTTATCACATTTACTTGCAATCCAAAGTGGCTGGAAATTGTGAGATATCTTGATAGTAGGAGATTGAAACCTCAAGTCATATAATATGTAGTATTTTTAAAATAAAACTAGATCATCTAATTAAAACTCTTCAACATGATGAAATATTTGGTGTAGTGAGAGCAGGTACATTTTATTTATTTATCTTATTATTTATTTTTTTAATATTTTTTTAGGTTGGATAATTTTTAACTTTTTTTCTCCAGTGATATATACGATGGAGTTCCAAAAAAGAGGATCGTCTCATGCTCATATATGGCTTTTTCTGGCAAAAGAAAAAACAATTTGATGCAAGTCATGTTGATAACATGATTTCTGTTGAAATTCCTGATCCGAATGCAAATGCTCGATATTATGATGTCGTGCAAGACTTTATGGTACACGGACCATCTGGAATTCTTAGAAGTTATTCTCCTCGCATGTCTAATTGATGTAGCAAATTCTTTCCTAAGAAGTATGTTGACAATACTATGCTAGATTTGGAAGGGTATCATGTATACAGAAGAAGAGATAACGGGTGAGTTGTTATGAAGAATGACATTTCTTTGGATAACAAATTTGTTGTGCCGCATAATCGCTATTTTCTATTGAAATATGGAGCACATTTAAATGTCGAGTGACGCAATCAGTCGAGATCAATTAACTACTTATTTAAGTATATTAATAAAGGCCATGATCAGGTGGCAACTCCATTCTACAATTCTTCTAAAGAGGATGATTTGAATAAAAAAATAGATGAGGTAAATGTGTACTATGATTGCAGGTATATTTCTCTGTGTGAAGCCGCTTGGAGAATATTTGGATTTGATATTCAGTATAGAATACCTACTGTTGAGAGATTAAGTTTTCATCTTCCTAGCCAGCACACAATTTTCTTCTTTGATTTAGATCCTCTGAGTGTTGTGTTGAACAAAAAAACTGTTAACGAAAGTATGTTCTTGGGTTGGTTTGATGCAAATAAGAAGTACCCTGAAGTAAGAGATCTGACATATCCAGAATTTCATATAAGATTTGTATGGAAATGGTTAAAGAGAAAATGTTTTCAAGGAATAGAGGATATTCTATTAGGCGAATTTATTATGTGTCACCAGGATCTGGTGAATCTTATTATTTGGGATGTCTTATCAACATTGTTTGAGGTGCTACTTGCTTTGAGGACATTCAAGCTGTAAATGGCGTGTTGTATTCTAACTTCTATGATGTTTACTATGCTTTGGGATTATTGAAAGATGATAAAGAGTATTGAAAGATGATAAAGAGTATATTGATGGGTTAAATAAAGCAAGTCATTGGGCTATGACTTCAGCTTTGAGAAGTTTATTTGTTACATTGTTGTTGTCGGATTCTGTACGTCGTCCATATGTTATTTAGAACAATTATTGGAAAGTATTATCTGATGATGTATTGTATCGTCAAATAACATTTATGAAAAACCCATATATGTTTTACTACGAGTTATTTGTATATTTTAGTATGAATTATTAAGATATCTTATATGTGTTTGGTTTTGTTGTTTAAATATTTTTATTATTATTTTATCTTCTATGTTTCAGATTTAAAGTTAAGCGATGAGGAAATTCAAAATTTTGCTTTAGTGGAGATTGAAAAGTTGTTGGTTAATTTAGACACGAGTTTAGGCGAGTTTGAGACAATACCTTTTCCAGATGCTGATTATTTCGAATCATGTTTTAACAAATTGATTGATGGGGAGTTATTATATGATCGAGAAAAATTAGTAAAAGAGCATGCAAAGTTATTGTCAAAATTCAATCACGAGCAGTTACACGTGTACAATAGTATAATGATTTCAGTTGAATCCAATATTGGTAAATACTTCTTTATCTATGGATATGGAGGTACATGAAAGACTTTTGTATGAGAGTCATTGTCAGCAGGGATTCGTTGTAAATGATAGCTTGTTTTGAATGTAGCTTCCAGTGGTATTGCTTCGTTATTGTTACCTGGTGGAAGAACTGCACATTCGCGGTTCAAAATTTCAATTAATCCTAATGAAGATTCAATTTATAATATTAGACAAAGAAGCCCACTTCAAAAATTTATTGTAAAGACAAAGCTTATTATTTGGGATGAGGCTCCTATGATGCACAAATAATGCTTCGAAGATTTAGATAAGACTATTCGAGATATAATACGAGTAGTTGGTGAGTGTAGATTGGATTTGCCTTTTGGAGTAAAAACTGTAGTGTTTGGTGGTGATTTTTATCAGATCTTGCCAGTTATCCCTATGGATACTAGACAAGAAGTAGTAAATACTACAATTAATTCTTCTTATATATGAAAAAATTATACTGTGTTGAGGTTGACCAAAAAAATATGCGACTTCAAGAAGCTTCCTCAATTGACGAAGCTAAGGAATTGGAAGAATTTTAAAATTGGGTTGCGAGTATTGACAATGGAACTGTTGGTGTGGTAAAAGATGGATTTAGTGTCATTAAACTTCCGAATGATATTGTACTAAAGAGTTTTGGTGATCATTTGTAGACTATAGTGTCGCACATTTATCCATCATATAATGACAATGGTGATCTTTCTTCTTACTTGTAGGATCTGGCTATACTTGCTTTCACTTTAGATGCGATCGATTCAATTAATCAATATATGATTAATTTGAATACATCTAATGGTAAGATGTATTTGAGTTCGGATAATATTTATAAATTTGATTCGAGTAGTCGTTTGTTGGATGAAATTCGCATGCCTGAGTTTTTAAATTGATTGAGGTGTTCTCGTACGCCTAATCATGAGTTATTTTTAAAAGTTGACACTCTAATTATGCTATTGAGAAATATAGATCATTCCATGGGTTTATGTAATGGAACGATGTTGATTATTACGAAGTTAGGTAGTCATGTTTTAGAGGGAAGATTGTTGAGTGGACACGATGCTGGACATATTATTCTGATACCTCGACACCTTAGGATCCAAGATTGCCTTTCAAATTTCAGCACCGACATTTCCCTTGGGTTGTGTCGTATGCGATGACCATCAATAAAAGTTAAGGTCAATCTCTTTCGCAACGCAAGTAGGTTTGTACTTAAAAAATCATGTTTTTACTCACGACCAGCTTTATGTTGCTGTATCAAGGATTACTAATCGTCGAGGTTTGAAAATTTTGATTTGTAGGGATAATGATGAGGATTGTACGTCTAGACAATGTTGTGTATTATGAAGTTTTTCAAAACTTATAATGTAAGATTATTTGTACTTTATTTTATGTATTTTACTTTGTCTATTAAGATATTGTTCTTTATATTTATAATTACATTTCCTATGTATCTAAAATCTATAATTTTACAAATTTTAATACCGTGTATAATACTAGTTCATACAAAGATAAAAATCATGAAAAAATAGACCCACAAATTACCATTATTAAACCCTGGCATGACACCCAAGTCCCAAATTCAAATTTCCAATCATTCAAAGGACCGAAGTAGCATGACCCAAAAACGCAAGGGTCTTTCGGCAGATTCGTACATTTGATGACGCCACCGAAAAATTTTCCGATCGAATCAACTGACGACGAGTTAAAAAACAATAATATTTGTGAATCCATCTTCTTCTTAATCTGGTCGCTAAAAAGTCTCTCTTCACTATCACTTCACCCCCATACCCCTCGCGCATCGGCGCTGCTCCCCATTCCTCATCGGATCTCTCCCAATTTCTCACTATTTAAATTCACTCCTAAATCAATCTATACGTACACGATAGGTATAGATGACCGCTGCTCTGAATCGACCGGAAAATCGTTTAGATCTTTCCCTCTGCAGCAGTAGACGCGCGCTGATTGGTTTGCTTGGTTATTGATAGATACATATATACATACTGATGGCTTCCCCTGGCAATCCCAACGCACCAGGCGGAGGTCCCTTCGATATGCACAAATTGTTCAAGCCCTCTACACCGCCGCCGCAGCAGCCCACCTCCATCCCCACTTCCAACCCTAATCCTCAGAGCTTCCCCAATAACGTTAGCAATACTAATACTAACCCTAATTTGGTCTCCGCCCCTTTTCCGGTCCCGTCGGCATCGTATCCGCCGCCCACCGGCGCCGGAAGTGGGCCCTACCCTATTCCCTCAGACGTCGCCGTACCATTACCACCCGGTCTACACCCCTACTCCAACCCCTCCGCCGCCGCATCAGGAGTTTGCTAATGTGCACCCTCAGAGGTCGATGTCTTATCCCACCCCGCCGCTCCAACCCCAACTGCAGGCGCCTAATTCGCCCCACCATAATAATTTTCAAAACCCCCCAAATCCCCAAAACCCTAATAATCCAGGTGCTCGTTTGATGGCGTTGCTGAGTGCGCCGCCTTCTACCCTGGAGGTTCCGCAGCAGCTGACAATGCCAATGTCTCAAATCCACCCCACTTCCTCCTCGGGCTCGGATTTTTCTATGCCGCAGAATGTTAACGTCTTGCCCTCTGGGCAGGGTATGGCTGTTTCACATCAGGGCCCTGTAATGAGGATGCCGAGTAGTAAGCTGCCCAAGGGACGACATTTGATCGGAAATCATCTGGTTTACGACATAGATGTTAGATTGCCTGGAGAAGTGCAGCCTCAACTTGAGGTTACACCCATCACAAAGTATGGTTCAGATCCTGGACTTGTATTGGGGAGGCAAATCGCGGTTAATAAGACTTATATATGTTACGGGCTGAAGTTGGGGGCCATCCGGGTGCTCAATATTAACACTGCTTTGAGATCCTTGCTTAAGGGTCTAGCGCAGGTTGCTACCGCTATGATTATTATATTATGTTCTTTTCACTTTATTGTATCAAAGATTGTTAATTTGTTTCCCTTATCTGATGGATATTTGATTATTAATCTAACCCTGTTGGTCAAACCAATGTAGTTTCTAACTGCACATGGTTGTGTTTTATATTACTTGCATCTCTGAATTTGTTTTTTGTTGGTTGATAGTGTAATGTAATTGTAAAAATATTATTTGTCTTTTTTTAATTAGTCTAGACTATCGTGATTCGATTTTATCATCCGTGACCATTATCTTTAATGGCACTTGACAAATGACTTCAAAGTTCTAATCAAGATGTGGTTTTCGGGAAGGGGTTGCTTTTTATGTGGAAATATACTTTCACTAACTGCGCAATCTTTCTGGATGTCAGGGTATGTGGCACTGGTGGAATTTGATAGTTATGATGAGTACTATATGTTCATTACCTTTTAGCTAGATTTCGTGCATTAATTTGTATGATATCCCATTGCATGGTCTGTGGTAAAATCACAATATTGAATTCCATGTGGTAATTTTCAAGTGACATGTTTTATTTCTTAGCATGACTCTTAATAGCATCCATGACCTGTCTTGATTTATGTCTTGAACTGTGAGCTTTCTTTGCAGAGGGTCACGGACATGGCTTTCTTTGCTGAGGATGTTCACCTTTTGGCTAGGTATACTCTTTGCTAGTATTTTTTGTAATTTGCATCATTTAATTTCTTCGTAACATCCTAATATGCTCGCACACAGTGCAAGTGTGGATGGACGAGTTTATGTGTGGAAAATAACTGAAGGTTCAGACGAAGAAGATAAGCCTCAAATTACTGGAAAGATAGTTATTGCCTTACAAATTACTGGAGAGGGGGAATCTCTCCATCCTAGAGTTTGCTGGCACTGCCATAAACAGGTATACTGCCCTTCTATATATATTCTGTAGTTGTGTTTTTACACCCCACCCCCCCCGCGCATCATAATAATAGTAAATTTGTCCTCATTCAGGAAGTTCTTGTAGTGGGAATTGGTAGACGTGTTCTGAAGATTGATACTACAAAAGTTGGAAAAGGTGAAAAGTATTCAGCAGAGGAACCCCTCAAATGTCCCATTGGAAAGTTGATTGATGGTGTCCAACTTGTTGGCAGCCATGATGGAGAAGTGACTGACTTGTCTATGTGCCAGTGGATGACCACCCGCTTGGTATCATCTTCAGTGGATGGAACGGTTTGTATTTAAACTCCCCATTTCCCTGAAGGCATTTATTTGGTGTCTTCTTTGAGTACTAGGGTGGAGTGAGATGAACAATGACATCTCAATCTTAGTAGTTACTATTACTTTTCATCCTATATCATGGATAGAGTTGATATTCTCCTATGGATCAAATATATAAGTATTATCTGGTCCATCTCTTTTTTTGCTTTTTTACATCTATGTTCTGTTTTCTTTATAATGTGATTCTGTTGTCAAGAAAGCAAAATAGGTTTGAATGAAAGGTACACATCACAAATTACTTGGAGTTTGTGGGTAATGACTGCTGTTATGGATTTATAAACATTATGTATGAATTTAATGAATATATGTCAGTCACCCTGAAAGGAAATGTCATGCAAAAAGCTATATCTGACAGAATGATATGAATGTAATATTCCAAAAAGGAAAGATGATGAATCAATTTTGGATTACATAAAAAATCTTAGAAGTAGATCCCTTTCTATCAATGCAGATGAACAGAATTTTGGGGAATTAAAGAAGCTAGGGAAGCCACGACTTTTGCTGGTTTGACCATAGATTATGATGTAAGCATATGTTGGGTTGAAAAGTTTCAAATTTAATAATCTTTACCTATTATTGTAGTTAATTGTTTTGAAGTTTTACATTAAAATCTTATTTAATAATTTTAGCTACAATACCAAAAAGGATAAAAATTTATGCACATTTACTTGGAGTTGGTGATGATGTTGAGAAAGTATGTGAACTCTGTCCGTGCAATTTCTTTTTTCTGATTATGAGTTTGCCTCAAATATTTCAATCACTGGATAACTAAGTGCTACTTGCACAGTTCGGCTATCCCGCTTGTGATAGGTCTTGTCATTCTTACACCCGTTTTTTTAGTAACTGCAGATAAAGATTTGGGAGGATCGGAAGTCACCTCCAATTGCTGTTCTGAGGCCACATGATGGACAACCTGTCAATTCCGTGACCTTTGTGCCTGCTCCTCATCGCCCAGATCATATCATACTTATCACTGGGGTACATGCAGATGGAAATTTTCCATATTTCATGTTGTTCTGAATTTATTAATTTCTTTCGATTACACATCTTCATTTGACTTTGTTCTTGATTTTTTGTTACTGCACTCAACTGTCAAAGTGTTCATGCAGGGACCCCTGAATCGGGAATTGAAGATATGGATTTCAGCTAGTGAAGAAGGGTGGTTACTTCCTAGTGACGCAGAATCATGGCATTGTACGCAGACATTGGAATTAAGAAGTTCAGAGGTCCGACTAGAAGAAGGTTTCTTCAATCAAGTAGCGGCCTTGTCACAAGCTGGCCTTCTTTTATTGGCAAATGCGAAGAGAAATGCTATTTATGCTGTGCACATGGAATATGGTCCTAACCCAGCAGCAACTCGCTTTGATTATATAGCAGAATTTACAGTCACTATGCCAATACTTAGTTTTACGGGACAAGCAAGTACTACCTCATGGTGAACAAATTGTTCAAGTATATTGTGTCCAGACACAGGCTATTCAGCAGTATGCTTTGGACTTGTCACAGTGTCTGCCACCCCTACAGATAATGTAGTCTATGAGAGGACAGACTCTAGCGTCTCACAGGATGCTGCAAGTATTGAAGGGATTGCTAGTGTGGAGCCTTCTGGTAGTAAACCAGCAGAGATTTCTGTATCTGGCACAGCTCCCAAGCCAACCGTGCATGAAAGTGGCTTGGATAATGCATCAGCCATTAGGTATGCTGTTGTTTCTGCTGCTTCTGGTGAGTCACCTGCCATACAAGAGTTTACTACCTCAAGCATGGAGTCCAAACAAGTTAATTTGTCCAAAGCTAATGATACTGATATTTCTCTTGCCACTTCAATTCCACTCCCGCTAAGTCCCAGGGTTTCTAGAACTCTATCTGGTTTTAGTCGATCAAGCAGCATTGAACATGGTCTGCCAGTTTCAGAGCAGAAAGTAAGTGAATATTCAGTAGATAGACCAATAGATGGTGTTCATGGAAACTTGCCTGATGTTGCTTCACTGGATGATGATTCAAAAGATGATATTACTGCTGCTCTCAATCATCCAATCAAGTTCAAACACCCCACTCATTTGGTAACTCCTGCTGAGATATTGATGGCAAGTTCTTCCTCTGATGTTAACCACACAATTGAGCCCCAAAGTGAGGGTGAGCGTAATATTCAAGATGTGGTTAGCAATGATACGAGGAATGTTGAGGCAGAGGTCAAAGTTGTGGGCGAAACAAGATTTAGTCAAAGTAATGATATCGGGCCCCGAGAAGAACTTGATACTTTTGTGTCAGAGAATAAGGAGAAAACCTTTTGCTCTCAAGCTTCTGATCTCGGAATGGGGATGGCTCGGGAATCCCATGCCTTGTCGCCTGAAACTTACATTGTGGAGGAAGCTAGGCAGGTTAGTGGTACAGGTGGAACTGAAGCAGATACCCGACCCTCTACCATAGTGGAAGAAGAAGGTCATGACTCTGTAAAGGATGTGACTGAGAAGGATGGCGATTCTTCTACTCCTCTGCCTGCTCAACAAACTGCACCAACTACGAAGGGAAGAAGCAGAAAGGAAAGAGTGTGCAAGGATCAGGCCTACCTTCACAATCACATAGTGAGTTCAATTCAACTGATTCTACTGTTGAACCAGGCGTTAGCTCTAGTACTCCTCAGGCAGAAATGGGAGTTTCACAAATGCTTTCCATGCAAGAGATGCTTAATCAGGTGATTTTACTTTCACTTTTTTTAGTATTTATGATAGATCTTGCAATGGTAATTGTTTTCTAGCATGAGCACTATAGTGATTGTAGTAGTCCTTTCTTGATTTCTAATCTGTCCTATTTTCCTTGGTGAAAATTTATGTCCATCTGAGTATTCCAAGTTAGTCGCAGGGCTTTTGAGAATTCTTGGCTCAAGAATTATGTTTCCAAGTGGTGGGATGAGTCACCAATCACTATTTTTTTAAATTGCTGATGAACTAACCATTTTATATTAAACATCAATAACTATATTGTGACCAGTGTTGTGACAAGCGCAAGAGGCGGCCGCCTCGAGACGCGCCTCAAGGCGAGCAGCGGCGCCCCAGGGTTGCTGCCTTTCTTTGCAAATTCGGGTGTAGGCCTCGCCGTCTGCCTCAGGCCGCTTGGAGGCGCAGAGGCTCTCTGGAGGCGCTAAAGAGGCGGCAATCAATTTAATGTTTTGATGCAAATTAGGTTTCAATTTCACGTTTTGGGCATAATCTTTTAGGGCCCAAACTAAATTAATAAAAGCCCACTGGATTAAAACCCTAAATCTGAATTCTAAACATTAAAATTTTAAAAAAAATAGAAAAGGGGAAGTAACGCAGCAAACTCTACTCTCTCTGCCATATCTCTCCAACTCTCTCCTCCCTCACCACCACCGCCCACGAACCGCTACCGCCAGTCTCCGCCGCGTCAACCATCCAGATCAGTTTTTTTTTTTCTTTTTCTTTTTATTCTTTGTTCTCATTCATTTTTGCTTAATCCATTGAATAAAAGAATGGATAAATTTAATGTGAGATGAGAGCGAGATGAGGCATGTAAAACAATAGATTCCATATGCCTTCTAAGACTTATTTTGATGTTTTTAAGACTTAAAAAACCTTTTAATTTAATGTTTGATTTGCAATCTATTATTTTATATTTTCTTTATATATATTTTTTTGTTCTTTATTGATGAGGCTTACGCCTCGGACTGCCTCGAGGGTTACCGCCTCGCCTTGTAGAGGTAAAACGCCTCAGTTCCGCCTTAAGCTTTTACAATATTGATTGTGACAAAATGTTTGCATAAGTTTTGGCTTACCCTGAATTGCGTGCTTGTCATTTCTGGTTTTGTATACTTCTCAACTTGAATGCTTTTTATGCGAAACATCTATTGAATTAACCTCCACAATTTCAAGTTGGATACCTGATTCTGGGTACATATAATTTGGAGCAAATGCTCAACATATGTGTCAATTTGTGTTTCTTTTACTAGTTTCTTATTGCTTTGATTTTATAAATCTACAGTCAAGTATTGCCATTGTATGTGGATGTATCAAGTCTTGACAGTTGCATCCACCTATTGCCATTTATTCATTTTCTTTTTTCCTTTCTCTTGCAGATTGTGAGAATGCAAAATGAAATGCAGAAGCAGATGGCAATGATGGTGGCTGTTCCAGTTACCAAAGAGGGAAAAAGACTTGAGGCAGCCTTGGGAAGGAGCATGGAGAAAGCTGTCAAAGCCAATTCTGATGCTTTATGGGCTCGTCTTCAAGAAGAAAATGCAAAACAGGATAAAGCCGCAAAGGAGCGAATGCAACAGCTAACAAATACAATTAGCAATTGCTTAAACAAAGACTTGCCTGCTATTATAGAGAAAACCGTCAAGAAGGAACTGACCACGATTGGGCAATCTGTGGCACGAACCATTACTCCGGCTATTGAGAAAACAATTTCTGCTTCCATTGTGGAGAGCTTCCAGGTTAAGATCTAAGTTCATTTGCCTCTCTTGTTCAACCATCTATTGGAACTTACATGATTTTTGTGACCAGAAAGGAGTAGGTGATAAAGCTGTAAATCTATTGGAGAAATCAGTCAGCTCCAAACTTGAAGCTCTAGTTGCTAGGCAAATCCAAGCTCAATTTCAAACTTCTGGCAAGCAAGCTCTTCAGGTATTGAACAACAATAAGTTTGACTTTCTGCTTCTGGTGGTTGTGTTTTATTTTTCTTTGGATTTTTTTTGGGGGGAGAGCTTTTAGTCAACTCCAAAGAATTTCAGAAACAAACTCTGTTCTTGTATTAGTTTAGGAGAATCCAAGTGAAAGGAACAAAGTTCTGGTCATGCATAATCCCGTTCAATTGCACAAATTGTACCCTCTCCTTTTGTTTAGCTTTCAACTGAGGGTTGCAGATAGAGTGGATGTAGATTATCTTGCCCAAAAGCCTTCTACTGATGAAATGTGAAACTGATACTAATAATATTATTGCTTTTGCATTGAAGCCACTTTTTGCCAACTGGAAGCCTTGTTAATAGCCATACGGTGGCAGATGTAATTAACTGGATTTTCCTTTTAAGTAGAAAATGTCATTTTTTTGGCAGCATGTCTTTATGGAAATGATATGGAATTCTTTTGCTGCACTACACCTTCACTACTTTCACAGATCCTACTCTTTTGTATATTAACATTTTGTTGGGTGGTCGAATGCACCTTCTGTAATTGTCAACTTGGCCTTGCCTATCGTGAATTCATTTGCATGATCTAGTCTCACTTTGTAATGCAGGAAACCCTGAAGTTGAGCCTGGAAGTTTCTGTGATCCCTGCATTTGAGATATCATGTAGGACCATGTTTGAGCAGGTCGATACAGCATTTCAGAAAGGAATGGTTGAACATACATCAGCGGCTCAACAACAATTTGAGGCATCACATTCCCCATTAGCACTTGCACTAAGGGTACTAAAAGTTAATGTTGTATAATTCTGATGTTTTAATATCCTCACCGTGAAACTTTTCAGGACAGCTTTAGTCTTGTGCTTATCTATTTGTATTTCATATTCACCTGACAGTAATTCTATCTTACTCTTCAGGATGCTATAAATTCAGCATCATCAATGACTCAAACTTTGAGCAACGAGTTGCTTGATGGCCAAAGAAAATTGTTAGCTATTGCTGTATCCGAGCCAATTCTAAAGCTCCAAATCTATTGAGTCAACTAAGTAATGGTCCTTTGGGTGCGCTCCATGAGAAGGTTTGCTGTTTCTCTTTTCTTTCTTTCTTTGTTAGCTATGGCTGTGTCATCTTTAAAAATTAAATTATTTTCTGTTTTTAGCTATTTGATCTGATAAAAGGTTTTTCCGCTTTAGCTTGAGGTTCCTCCTGACCCAACCAAAGAGCTATCTAGATTGATGGCTGAGCGCAAGTACGAGGAAGCTTTCACTGCTGCCCTACAGATGAGTGATGTTAATATCGTATCATGGTTGTGCGCTCAGGTATTGTCTGTGCTGTTGTTAGTTATATGCCTTAATACTTAATACTAGTTTTGTGGTTTTGGATTCCCATGGTACAATGAGGATTCATGTTTAATTAAGTAGCTTTTGCACTTGAAGCATGATGAAGCTAATTGGTGGATTATACTCTGTACCACTACAGGAATATGGCTAGGAGGGTTTAAGGTGGATTTGGTCAAACTCGAGATAAGATGCGATATGGACCTAGGACTGACTTTGTGTCTCCTCATTCAAGGATTCACTTGAGAATTGAAACTGGAAAAGACTGAATAATTACACTTTAACAAAAAATAATTCAGATCGCAAACTGACAAAATTGTCTTTTCTACATGAGAAATTTGTGTGGCATGTCGAACTTGTGCTGGCAAACTCTATAATGTATTTTATAAATTAGTAGATCTAATGAAGTTTGTTGTGTAGGTCTAATATGATCCCTCCCTCACTATACCCTAAAAACCTAAATGCAACTTGCTCAATTAAGCTTGAGTCTGCCCTATATTCTATTTATCTGAATTAAACTGCAGACAGATATTTCAGATTGAGTTTCTGTTTGCTCATTTTTTATTTTCAGAACCAAAATATAAATTCTTCTCTTAGTCTAATGTTTTTGTCTGCTTTTGGCCAGGTGGACTTACCCGGAATTTTGTCGGTGAATCCCCTTCCTTTGAGCCAAGGTGTACTTCTTTCCCTTCTACAGCAATTGGCTTGTGATATCAGCAAAGAGACACCTCGAAAGTTAACGTGGATGAGGGAGGTTCTCACTGCAATAAATCCAACAGACCCGATGATTGCAATGCATGTACGCCCAATCTTCGAGCAAGTGTATCAAATATTGAATCACCAGCGCAACCTTCCGACGATGGCTGGTGCTGAACTTGCCAACATTCGGTTGATCATGCATGTCATCAATTCGATGCTCATGAGCTCTAAATGATTGATGTGGTTCGCTGGAGCCATTCGGATTTTGGAGCTGAAATCTTTTCCCTTTTTCGGAATGGTAGGAACATGGTTAGCAGCAGTTTGTGTGAATTTCAGTTATGCAGTTTTAGTGAGTTTTTCCATATGCAATTTTGTAATGTGTACACTTTCCCGGTGCAATTCCGTGTCTGGATGTGACTCTCTTACATTTGTTTGTTATATTTAGTTTCCCAGCTTCATTTGAATATATATGCAGTTAAGGATTTGCTGTTAGAGTGCGGTGGCCTACTTGATCAAAATATTAGTAATTCATTCTTATTCTTCACATGCAAAATATGGTTATTGGGAGTAAAATATACTCTGCTGCCTAGTGAAAACTGAACTTCTGTTTTGAACAATGGAAATGCTCTTTTAAACCCTTTTGGTGTCTTCCATCTCAGCTACTGGGTTTCTAAGAAGCATCTTTATCCGGGTGAGAATTTGGTTTAACAAAACGTGCTGAATCAAACAAATTAATTTTGTTTTTTCTTTTTCATTCACTATGTTCCGTTTCAACTAAGCAGTCAACAAAACAACATTATCAAAATTTTGAACTGCAAATTCCACTTTCGAAAACTCCGTAGTCATGGCATTTCCCATTATTATCGGTTTCACTCAATTCAATATTTGTCAGCGGTTCCCATATCAAGCAAATAAGAGAAAATATACATTTTGTGCAATTAGAGAAACCATGACTGGTCTAAATAGAAATTGGTCATTACGTTTTTTGTACAAATGTGTAGTCTTCTTAAAAGTACCATGCGCTCTATAGTCTTCTTCAAGTAAAAAATCCCCAGCCTTACATGCATAATCTTCCTAAAAAAATTCAACATAATAAAATTCTTCCACAAACCAACAAGGAAAGATGAGAAAAGAGAGAAAAATCTATAAAAACCAAGTCTTCTTCAAAGCCTACTGCTAATACCAAACTACACAACAAGGATCGGATTTCCTTGGAACACTCATTATCTTCATTGCAAAATATCATGCCCAAACCAACTAAATTTCTTAATTAATATACCATTAGAATTTAGACATATACATTAATTAATTTAACTGGTCACACACAAAAATGAAGAACTCAATTGCTGATTTAAATCTTCAAACACTAAATATATATATATATCATGACTCCATAATTAGCAGGAAAACTCCGCAATTTTTTCATCATGACTCCATAATGAGCAGGAAACTCCACATAAACACCTTAGACCTGGGAAGCATCCGTGATCAAGCGTTTCTTCCGCACTCATTCCTTGATCCTCTTGCTTTTTAGGGTGAGGAGAGTTTAAAGAGAGGTAATTAAAGTTTGGCTTCTGAGAAGATTATTAATTATTAATCCACGTCTCAGTCGTGTACATAATTCTATTTCTGTGAGAAGAGTTTCAAGGTAGAACCAATAACATGGAATTTTGCTTCAATCACAACAGTTCTCAATTATAGAAGCTTTCACTTCATTAATATTATAATTCTCTACATCGGGGAATTACATTAAGAATTCCAAACCAGAAAAAGGCAAAAATAAAAGAAAAAAAAGAAAAGAAAAATCGTATTCTAATAATTTCCCCCTCTAAAATCGGAAAATCAAAAGGATCGTGAAGAATATACATTAGACTTCTAAATCTCCTGAAGCAATCGCCGCGTGATACACAAAGCAGCAAGCAAAGTGCAGCCGCAGCATCACCAGCACTGGTCCGTTTCCCACCGACGCGTCTGGTAAAATCTCCCCCGGCCGGGGCTCCGGTAACCTGATACGCCGGTGGAATTCCACCGGCCACGCGAATCAGCGGTAAAATTCAGATCGTACTCCGCTCTCGCGTTGGGATCCGAAAGCGTGGCGTAGGCGTTGTGGATCTCGATGAAGTCTCCGCCGTCCGCGGACGTTGCGATCGAGGAATCCATAAATCGCGCCCTCGCGTCGGGATGGTGCAGCTTGGCGAGCGTGCGGTACGCCGTCTTGATCTCCACCTGCGACGCGTTCCGCTTGACGCGGAGGACCTCGTAGAGGCTACGACGGTCCGGCGGCGCCACCGCCAGTTGCGCCACCTCGGCTCGCACGGACATATTCCGGGTACGGAATTGTTGGAAAGGAACCGACGAGCTGAAGGCGAGCGTAGGGTTTCGTAGCATCGAAAATTTGGAATGTATGAGCGATATTTCGTTGATAGAGAGAAAAACGAGTGAATACAATTGCGATGTGTGGCGAGAAACAATGAAGGGTGAAGGGTTTATATGGAAGTCAGAAGGGGGGAGGTGGTCCCACCTCTGAGAGGGAAAAAGCTGTGTGTGAGAGGTTTTTACTGTGTGCTGACTTGGCACATTGGATTGGTTCGGCGCTCGCGCTTCGCAACTAGTTTTGTAAAGAGTAAAATTGGCGTCCCAGTTTTCTGGATAACCTTTTCCCTTACATTTTTTTTTTTTTTTAATTTAATACAGAAATTTTAAAGTCTGCGTCACGGTGGACTCGAACTCGAGACCTTTGGCCTCGGGCATTAACCACTCTACCACTAGACCAACACACACACTTCCCTTACATCTTTCATTAATCCATAGATTCTTCAAAATTGTGAATAATATGGCTAAATACAATCTTTTTAGCTTTTGTTTTCAAGTAAAAATTCATGTACATCTGGATTCACAATAGATATTGCTATAATCAAATTGAATTAAAATTTATTATTTTTTAACTAAATTTTATTTAATAAAATTGTTGCCTCGTATATTTAGATGCACCGAAATGTAACTATTTTTTCTATTTTAAATGATATATTTTTCTATTTTAAATGATATATTCTAATATATTACATGTACAACACAATAATTTTTCTGAATACATTGTTCATAAATTTTTGTTAACAATTAAGAGCTGACTCAATTTATCAAAAATCTACGATGCATAACGATGTATAATTTTATTTTATTTTTAATGAAAAATATTAGCAAAACAAGGCGGTTTTGATGTTGAGTTGGTAGTAGAGATGGCAATGGATCTCGGACCTTATCCAGATCCGTGGATCCAGATCCATTTTTTAGGATCTGGATCTTCAAAAAATTGGACCCGATGGATCCGGACCGGATCTGGATCTTATTCCATATTTCGGATCCGGATCTGGATTTAATTTTGAGACCGGATCCGGTCCGGATCCGATCCCAGATCCATTTAATTTAATTTATATATATATATATATATATATATATATATATATATTATTTTATTATAATTAAATACCTAATCCCAACTTAAAACTCTTTAATTTTCTTTTTCAAATTCTCCCAAAACAAATATGCTCTCAATTTCATTTCAAATTCTCTCAATTATGTATCAATCGGCATTCACGACGGGTCGCGCCACTTACACCACCGGCGATCGAGTTGTTTCTTACTTTATAGTAAATCTGTAACTAACGTGTTCCAATATAGTGATAATTTTAGAAATTCTAAATAATTATTATAGTATTATTGTGTATTTAGATTATTATGGTGTTACTGTGAATTATAGTTTATTTAGAATTTATTTTAAAAGCGAAAACATATGGATCCGGGTCTAGACCCTGTGGATCTTATGGATCTGGATCTAATTTTTTTGGACCCAATGGATCTGGATCGGATCCGGACCAAAGCAAAAAAAATCGGATCTGAATCTGGACCTAACCAGATCCGACCAATTGCCATCTCTAGTTGGTAGACAAAATCCTACTCCCACTATTCCAATTTGTGATGTAAGTTTCTTTCCTGAATTTGTTTGTTCATCAATTGCTTTCTCTTGTAGACTTCTTGTCGATCTGCAGTGTCTTGTGTGTTGTTTCTTCTTTTATCTTTACCAAGGATATGAGCATTGGTCTTTGCTTCAAAGTCTAGTAATAGTGGTTTGATTCCTTTTATTTGTCTAGAAGAATACACACATATATCACAAGTAATATCAAACACCCAAATCAAAGAATGGCAAACTAACAAATTAGGATCTAACTTTCACTCCCATCTTCTATCTCTTAGTAAGTAACAAGTTGCCCCCGGACGTAACTCAGTTGGTTAATAGTTAGCAGATTTGGAACAAGTAACAAGTTAAATCATGTAGCTATAAAAGTAATATACTTACATTTATTGCAAATATATGAGCAAAAGTAGAGATTAGTCTAGTAATCACAGGCAGACAAAAAAACAAAAAAATGTTGGTAATGGGGATTGTGTTTTCTATATTTCAACTTTAATATAGATAACTCAAAGTAAGTTATCGCTTTTATCATTTAAGATAAATCTCAAAGTCTTGATTTTTTTATCTAGCAAATAAGACTTTAAGGTGAGGTTTATTTCTCGTGATATGATAAATTAATAAAATATAAGATTAAATATTTAAAGAATAAGATGATTAAATAAATGTAAAATTAATTAATCCATCAAAATAAACGTTCCTTAAATGTATTCTATTAACTATTTGGTTAGTGATTAGTAAAGATAATGAATTTCAATGTGGAGAGATAAAAGATTAAAAAATTATTGTAATGGTAAAAGTGTCCAAAAATTGCTCTCACTTTGATTACATTATTTATATATTATTATGCATAGATAATTATTTCACACTTTCTAATATTCATTTTTAAAATAATATACTGGGAACTGACGACTGACTCATCGCATATAATAAAACTATGAGAGAATGAAACAGACTTCTAGCTTTAATCAAAATTTATTTATTTTTTACACCTAAATTTAGTCAATATTTTTATTTAAAAAAATGAAAAGTGTATTGCTTGATCCAAATCATAACCGTTTTTCTATAATTATTATCCAAACCTATACTGTGGTCTAGCGTACAAGTACCAAATTAACATTAATCCATCCACGTAAGTCCACAATCTGTTTCACACAAGTGCTCCATTTTTTGTTGGAAAAACGTGTACAGAACAGTACAATTTGTCGGACGTATTACAACTTAAAACAGAAATGTAGAAGTAGAGATCAAATAACAATTGAATTAAACTGAATGGAAATACAATTGAAACTAAACCGTAAACTAATGCCGAGTCGAGGAGGCCTCTTTCCATAAGGCGAGATCGCCCGGTAGTGCTCTCGGTTACGGCGTGTCGTCTCCAAAGATAAAGCGGCGTCTCGTGGGTGGCGACACCGCAAACCAACGAGCTCCGTGAACTGGATGGGCGGGGCGAGCTGGACACGAGCTATGTATGCGGGAGTGCTTTGAGAGAATCTTGGAATGCTTTTGCGATGGGTGACTAATCTTTGGGAGACATGTCCTATTTATAGGCGTCGTCCCCTCATGGGAAGCATCTTTGAGTCAACACCGCATTGATGCGGGTGTTACGGAGTTATGTCCCCATTGAGTGCGAGAGGGTTACGCGGCGGTTTCGGGAGACAACGTGCCCACGTTTCCGCAGAGTCGTCATGTCGAACGTTAAGCGATTCTGACGAATCGGACAACGCGTGCGTCGGGTTCATTGGACGTATCCGGACGTCTCTTCAAGTGCAGCAGCAGGCCCAACGGATTGGGCCACACGAGTTGGGCCTCGGACCAACTCCATCTTTGCTCGATCAAACATTGATCCAAAATATGCGAGCGATGGGCCACGGAACCGGGCCCACGAACAAGCCCAAAATCCACGATCCACGATCCACGGAACCGAAACCGAATCGGTCGGGCGGGCGGGCGGGCGGGCGGGTCGAACCCGAACCGGTAGCCGGGCGGGCGGGCACTGACTTGCCCGGGCGGCTGCGGCGTGTGGGCTTTTCATCCCATCACTTGTGCACACAATTATACTAAGTGTTCAATGAACCACTTATATAGACAATTAATGTATGTACATTAATCAATGTGGGATAAGGATTAATTAATCCATGCTTATCCCTTAAGCACATAACTTCATGTTTAAGTGACCAACTTTGATCCATTATTTCTCACTCACCGAAATCGGTTTGAGAATGTAAATATACTACGATCATCTACTCGAAACGTAGATCGATCCTATGCCGTTTAATTTCATAAAATTAAGCGTTCGTCACTCAAAAACTTGGTCAAAGTAGCTTCGGCAACTTGACCACATATATAATAAATATATATATATAACCTTTGATTTCAACATTTTCAAATACATTAGTCGACATAGGTGACAATTTAAAAAATTAAGAAAATTACCAATGACCTTGACGAAAATGATTTCGACTTGACTAGCAAATTACTCATTTAAATTGATTTCATTGGGATTCACAAGCATTAGCAAGTGAAGTTTGAAACTGCTTGTACTAAAATAGATTAAAATTAATCATTAATTAAAATTTCATAAAATATATATACGTCCGATTTATGAAATTTATAGAGTTGTTTATACAAGATATTAAATGGTCAATAAGCTTTCCAAGAGTGACCGAACTCAATCATGTACAACTTGGCCTAATATGCTAGACTATCCCAAAATATATTTATGAGATTCTTGGATGCGAGTTTTAATAAAAAAATTATTGAATGTTTTATGAGTGGAATAAAGGTCTCTCACTAGTGTAGTGTTTAATTCATGGTAGATTATGAATGATAAAATGTGTAAATAAATGATGTTATTGAAAGTAATGAGTAGGGATAATGGTGGGCCACATGTGATAAAATGTATAAATAAAATGTGTTGTTGAAAATAATAAATAGAGAATATTTTATAAGGTGATTTATATAAATGGAAAGACAACAAATTTGAAAGATATGAACAAATATGGGGGATCGGAGGAGGGAGTATTATATATGATAAACATATAGGGATTGTAACATGGGGTAATGACACATCCATCAACTTAATTTTAATAATTTTTGCATAATTTGTTGTTAAGTTGTTTGCTTCCAAATTTACAATTGATGAGTTATTGATATTACTATGTTTTTCCATATACTTTTCTCCTTTCGAAAATTATCATGTCTTACCCTCTTGATCCATTGTCCAAGGGACACCGTAATTATGGGAATGTTATAATTTAAACAAAAAGGCCCCATCATTTTCATACATATCATAAACTTTAATATAATTAAACTATACTAAACAAGTTCCTGATGTGTAACCAACTAAACAAAAATGTAGAGAATTAGAAAACAAATAAACAACTAGCAGCAAAGAGAGAGCTTCGACTATGATCTTACTTATAGACACACTCAGATGAAGAGCTTCAACTCTTGATATTTATATATAGGCACAATCTATTACATTTGGGCAACATTTTCAGATGCTATTGAAGCCTGACAAACGTTACAAGGCACTCGGTTATGGCCTAGATCCAAGTCCAAGGACACACGGCCGAGATGTTGGGGGACAACATGTTTGGGCTTATAAGCTAGTTTCACTTGTATATATAGGTGATAGTTAGTACACGTGAATGAATTTAGGCGAAAATTGAATGAATTTAAGTATCAAAATGAAATAGAATAGACATTCTTATGCTTGATATCAATAAAATTGAACGAATATGATTGAAATGGAACAAAATAACCATTATTTTTTTAATTTATTTATATTATTTATTTATTATACCACTATTCTATTTTTATTTTTTTATTATTATTATAGGAGAATAAATTTGGTAAAATAAAGAACAAATAAGAATAGTTTTATCAAGAAAAAGAAGTGAAATTTAATTTTGGCTTATCCCATGTTCATGTGATTGAACAATATCATGAGGGAGCGAATGAATGGCTAATTCCATGTTTATGAGAATGAATATTCTTCGGGAATGGTGATTATTAAAAATATACCAGTCATGGCAATGAGAATAGAGGCAGAAATCACATTACATTTCCACACACCAACCATACCCATTGTGGAATTTCATTAATATAAGTTCCACATCATTGATTTAATAAATTATTTATCAATCATAAGAACTTATTTTTGAATAAATAAGTATATTACTATCATTTCTCAAAACTGAGAATGAACCTCTATCATTTAAATTCATCCCATACTATCTCATACATACATCACTTTAATTCTTAATACGCTTAATCATTTTATCATCACAATTATAAAACTCAAACAATATATAATAAATAAATAATACTCCCTCCATCCACCATATTCATTTCTTGAATTTGATGATACATGTTTTAATAAATTGTAATGAGTGTAAAACATGTGAAAATAATAAATGAATAAATTAATGGATAGTGGAATTAAAAGGTAGTCATATGAATAATAAACGAATATATTAATTGATAGTGGGTGTAAAAATATGGGTCATAAGTGAGTTTTAAATAAGTAGGTAGGTTGATGATAAAAATATAAAGTTGATATTTCCAAAAAACAAAATTAAACATTTTTTTTGAACGAATCAAAATAAAATTAAATAAACATATTTGGTGGATATAGTGAGTAATCGACAACCTTGTGTGCAAAAGCTGCGGTGTAAGACGGAATCGCCTCTCTTATTAGACAGGAAGAAATGAGCGCAAAGATTTGCAAAGGCAATAAAGATTTACGATATTTTATGCATTCATCCATTATGTTGAATAGGGCCACTCACTAGTACTCCCTCCGTCCCACCTAAAGTGTCTCATTTATTTTGGACACGGGTATTTATGATAAAGATATAAAGTAGTTAAAGTGTTAAAAAGTGGGTAGTTCCACACTTTTTGAATGAATAATTATTTCCTAAAATGGAATGAGACATTTATAATGGGACAACCCAAAAATGAAAGTTAAACATTTTAAATGAGAAAGAGTGAGTATTTGTTTCCTAAATAGCGCGCAATTGTGCAAGTGTTTTGGGATTTGGATTATGAATTTATAGTCGCTTTTGGCCAAAAAGGAACTCAAGCTTTTGTTTGCCCTCATACCAAATATCTCGAGCTATTACAATTTTTTAGCATTACGGAAATTTTACCGATCAAAATCTCTAAAATAGATCAAGGTTTTGATCTAAAAATAATCAAACATTGATAAAATTAGGATTAATCATAACTTGTGTTCTCAATTTCTAACGTTTTTCAGAAAATATCTTCAATTTATGTTTTCATTTAAAAAATCATCAACTTTGAGAAAAGCTTGATTTGTGTAACGTCTTACATAAACTGGCAACAGAAAGATGAGTCACGTCGTCAGCTCTTAGGTAGATTATAGTTTAATTGATGTGTATTTTTTTTTGGAGAATAAGACTTGTGTAATTAAATATATAATCCGATGAAGTGTCTTATCATTTAATAGTCAGATTTTGTGAGGTGGGACATAAATCAATATTTTTCTAAAGTTGAGGGTTTTTTTAGGTGAAACATAAATTGATGACACTTTGGAAAAATGTTGAAAATTGATGACACAAAATATGATTAATCCATAAAAATATAATTATATCATAAATACAAATTTTATGTCCAGACCTTCATACGTCCTACTAATTTTGGTCTGTAAAATAATCTTACAAAGTTTTATGTTTAGCGTTTTACTTAAAGTTGATAGTATTTAGAGGATGTTTGGCTAAACATAATTTCTTTAAAACAACTTATAAAACATTTAGGAGCTTATAATTTGTTACAAAACGTTTGGCAAAATAAGTTTCATAAACGTTTTATAAGCCGTGAAAATAATTTCAACGAACATAATTTCACTAAAATATGTTGGTCAACTCTAACTTATTTTTTCATAAACTTATAAGAATCATGATTTTACCAAAATAACCTTATTATAGTTCATTATTTCTTACACATACACTATCAACTTCACATCTCGTCGATTTTATCTCTAACTCGATTTTCTCTCTAACTCACGATTCTTTCTATCTTATAATATCAAGTATCTAAACACTTTAACAACTTATAAAGACTTGGGGCATTCCTCTTATAATTTCTTGAAACATCTTATAATTTCTAAAATAAAACCAAACACCCCGTTGTATTTCATTCGTATTCTTATTAATTTTTCTCGATAGTTAATTTATTTTCTTTGGGCCGTGCAATAGTTTCTAGAAGAAAGAGCCGTTTATAACCGTGCGAAGTGGGTCGAATTACCCGCCGTTTGCTAGTGATGGAAGTGTGTCGCACGTGCCAAGTTTTCTAGAAGGATTTTCTCTCTCATCCTCCACTTGCAAATTAAGTTAAGTGTCCTACTCAATACACCATTTTTCCGGATAGACATTTTTCTCCCAATATCTGTCGTCTTCTTTAAAAATCATAATGTATTAGTAGGTACCACAATCATTTTTCTTTATATATATTTTTATTTTCTCCCGATATTGCTTCAGTTTTCAATATTTTATAGTTATTCAAAGAAAATATCGGGTGAGTGATTTGTGAAGAAGGAACATTTCCTTTTCTTTCCTTTATTTTTTGATTGGGGATCATAATGGTAGCCTAAAATTTCATTTTATGGTATGATTTATCACATTAGATATGTATGGTATGAAAATCACAATTAACATAACCTAAAGGAATATATAAAGTGTGAATCTTTTCTATGTAAAGAGAAAAATATAGAGTTCAATTCTCACGGTTTTCAATTAAAAAAGATTAATTATACTTAAGAAAAACTTATCATTTTTTGATAAACAAACAATCAATACAACTGAAAGTAATCAACATTACATCTTATGTGATCATAAAATCAACCATAAATATAATAGGGATAAGGGTTTTATTATGTGAACAAAAGTAACATGATGCAAGAAAAATTAATTCCACAACATTTTTTAATTGAATTATGGAATTTGACCATTGGGATTTTGAAGATAGAGCAGAAATCGTTTTCAACTGCCCCGTAGTGACATTTCATTTTCAGCCTTCCAAAGTATCCAATCAAAGGAGATAAAAATCATAGTCTAATTGCCAAATGGTAAGATTTTCTAATTCAAACTAAAATTGAATTTCTTGGCACGTGCCAAAGCTACTAGAAGCCTTTCTCTTTCACCCTCGAAATGGCCACACATTTGGAGCTAACGTATTGCCCCCTTTTTCTTTTACATTATTGACCCTCCGCAGTTGTACCATTCGCTCTGGTGGTTGGACCTGTTCATCCTTTCTATCTGTGACGGGATGAAGATAGCTCCAATTTTGATTGATTTATAATTAGGCTGTCAAACTGTGTTTACCGATAAAATTTCGTATTTATGACTATGATTTTTTATTAATGAAGGCAACAGCAGATTTCATATGCTACGTCGTTGTAATAATTATAGCAACTGCGATTAATCTTTTTAATATATTTGAATATGTGTATAAATTAAAACAAGGATTAGTAGTGGCGCTAGTTTGATAAGGACGTGAAAGTTAAGTCTCTACCACTAGCCTCAATAAACCGATTTTCTTTGTCAGCGATTTCTTTGTAATTAAAAATTATATAAATGCAATCTGATGCATGCAATTTGATCGCTTTGTTGTGTGTTATCGTGTATAATTTTATTAACTATTATATATATTGGCTCAACCTCATCAGAGCCGCCCCTGAGGGTAGGCCACCCTGGGCGGTCGCCCAGGGTCCACCATCTTACGGGCCCAAATTATTTTCAAAAATTAATTTTACTTATAGATATATAGATTTATTTAGATTCAAAATATTATATCATTTAAATATTTTATTTTATTTTAAAGTCCAAATTATTAAATCTTTATATATTTTACTTATAGATATATGTTTTCATTTGGTCCCAAAATATATTAGAAAATATTGATGTTGATGTGATTTTTAATGGTTTTGCATCTGCAAATGTTCGAATAAATTATTTTTATGATATCGTATCGTAGATAAGAGTTGATATATAGAAATATAAGGATGATAAGTAAGTTGTATATGTTTTTAATAATTTTTTATTATCTATTTCTATTTGTAGATCAGTTGAATTTTACGTAAATTTATAAATTTGATTTATTTTATAAGTATAATATAAGGGACCATTTTAGACGGTCTAATGGTTAAGAGAGTTCATCTGGCCAAATGTCACAAGTTCAAACCTCACTATCGCCTCTATAGGTTCAAGCCAGTCACACCCAATTTTTCAAGTGTGGTTTAGTCATCATATATCGTTTGCATGTTATTGTAAAGAAATATAAGTTTCAAGACGCATGAAGATAATGGTGAGGGTTTTATATGAATTTTAAAAATGAAATTCTATATTCCTTATTTTCTTTTAGTCTTACAAAATATCGGGAGCAGTGAACCTCATAATATAAAGTTATAGCTGGGGTTTCAGGTGAAAATTAAGTTCATATAGATCCTCTTGAGATTATCATAAATAGACACATCATTTATTAAAAAATGATGTCCTTGCTTGTGTTATTATTTAAACTTTTTAAAATGAGATGAAACTTTGAGTGATCTATTTTGATTAGTCTCGCATGCTCCGTATTGTTTGTTTGTGATATAAGTATATAGAGGTTGCACTATACTTTTACAAGGAGGTATTTTGTACCAGTAATTATAAAAAAGTAATGTACTGGTAAATTTCAATTTTGTTCACATTTCATATGATGTTCACTCAAAAATTAAATTTAGTTGTCAAATAATGGATTAGAATTTGGGAAGTGTCCAACTCAACAAAAAAAAAAGGAAGCGATAATTTTAGAAATTAAAATGGGTTATGTGGGAAGAATTGTCCAAATTGGTAAATTAAGGACTAAATTCACAACATAAAATATAAAAAATATAGAAATTTGAGCTTTCACGTATTTAGGATTTTAATTAGTTTAATGAGAGTTACAATTTTAGGAAGTGTCCAATTTGAGGATGGGGTGGTCTACGTAGAGTGAGATTCCATAATTAATTTTTTAATTAATTTTAATTAAAATTAATTAATTTAATAATTTTAATTATGAATTAATAAATAATAATTTTGAGTTAATAAACCCTAATCATGAATTAATAAATCTTAATTTTGAATTAATAAAGCCTAATTAGAATTAAAAAACACTAATTGTGAATTAATAAATCCTAATATGAATTAATAAACCCTAATCATGAATTAATAAATCTTAGTTTTGAATTAATACACCCTAATTGGACTTAATAAACCCTAATTGTGAATCAACAAACCCTAATTATGAATTAATAAACCCTATTTATGAATTAATAAACCATAATTTTGAATAATAAACCCTAATTTTGAATTAATAAACCTTAATTACGAATTAATAAACTTTAATTGTAAATTAATAAAGTATATTTATGAATTAATAAATTATAATTAAAATTTATTAAATTTAATTATAAATTAATAAAATATAAATATCTTACTCACTATAATTAATATATAATTATTTTACAAAAAACAAAAGTGAGCAGATGATGGCGCGAAGTTAAATACAATCTTTTATTTTTGACGATTTAGATGTTTTTTCAATTGATTTTCTCAAACATCGAATTTCCCCTCAGTATTGCGAAACATCCCAAATTCTATTGCAAATCGTCGATTAACTCTTCATGGTGGGTGGCCGAATTGGATCGGGCCAAGACCACATCTATATAGTATACAAAATCTTCAATTCAATGTGATTTTCGAACAATAAGATGAATTAATAAAAATAAATAAAATAATCCATTATTTACTTTTTTAGGCACTCTAAGAACAGTTTTAAACCATTGTCTATTCAAGTTAGAAGGAATTCCTAGAAAAGTTTATTTTAACAAAAATAAATTGAGAGCTTAATTTTTGTATTACACCTTCGCTTTTCAGCCTGGTTAGAAGGGTGCGAGACAGTCTCACAGGACGGCCGATGGTTAAGGTGGGTTCGCGTGGTCGAGAGAGGTCATGGTTGAACCCCACCAAACGCCTCTATGAGTTTGAATCTGTCACCCTGGTTTCCAAGTGTGGTTTATCTATCTGTGTGGTTTGCGGTTATTGCAGGGACCGTAGGGTTTTGGTCTTGTAGCAAGGTAGCGGTGCGGGTTCCTGTGATCCAAAAAAAAAGAAGGGTGCGAGACAATCTGATTTGATTTTTTATGAGGTGATATTTAAGAAAATGATATTTTTTTAATATAAATGATATTTTAATCTGTTTGTACATTACAAACGAATATACAAGAGTTTTTATGTTTCTGTAAATATTATTAACAACTCTTCTTTCTCATTCAATCGCCCGTTGCGCGCAATTTCAGTAGTTTCGTTAAGCTCATTATTTTGGGCACTAAGCTCATCATTGACCACAAAATTGGATACAAATTGGTGGGTCCGCCTACATGCCCTTTTCAACGGACACACATAAACTACCATGACATTAATACCATGACATTAATATAATTTTATATCTATCCGATTTAAAATATTTTATTTTTATTTTTTAATTATCCTATTATAAATATTTTATTTTATTTTAAAAAATAATTATCCCTTAAAAAAGTATGGGTCATATCTATTTTTTTCATTTTAACTATATTATATTTTCTCCTAAATACTTGTATCGAAAGGAAATAAGACACTTTAAATTGGACCAAATGAGTATTATCTATTTAGAATTGTGGATAGTTTTGCTCTTTTAATTTCCCAAGAGATACAAATCCATATTCACACTCATAATTATTTTTGACGTGGGATTTTGGTTCTTATCCTAATATCCAATTGGCGAAGAAGCTGTGGTCCTTTACGTATTCGGTGAGGACATTTGACTATTTATTTTATCTCCATATTTCGGCCAAAAGCCACTCTGCATCTTTGCTTAATTAATTATCAAACTATCGTTACTGTCGGAGAAAATCGACACCAACTATAAGAAAATAGGAAAAACAACAATAAACAAATTTTGTCGTGTTAGCCATAATAATGAATATTTTTGGGGGGCTTCACTCATAATTGATTTGTTTTAAAGTTTTCTAAGCTTGTATTTGTATTAAGAATTCGTAAAAAATGTTCAAGAACAATTCAAAATACTTGAATTTAATATTCGACAAGAAGTAACGATGCTATCCAATAAGTTGAGGTTGTATTTGTTTTGGACTCCCAAGATCTTTGACACAAATTCGACATCCAAATCATCGGATCTAGCTACTGGATCTAAATTAATCTTTACATCACAATAAAATTATTTTTATATAATTTGTCAAATGAGAAACTTGTTTGATCCGTTATTAAAAAAAATATTATTTTTATTTTTATTTATTTATTTAACATCCAACATTAAAATAGTAATTTATAGACGAAATATCATTCAATTGAACTTATGAGCACAATCCATAATACTTTTCTATAGTTGATTTTTCTAATACAATATATATAGTACAATGCCATTAGATTGCCGACATTTAGTAATTTTAATAAGTATTAAGCACTACTGCCAAAATCTCACAAATATCGATCATTTCACAAAGATAAATGAGCAAATTGTTGCATGTGTTAACAGATAAACATGATTATAAGCCCCGTTTGGTAGGTTAGTTAAGTTTCGTCTAGTTAGGTTTCGTTTAGTTAAAATGTCTTGTCGAGTTAGATTTGATCTAGTTAAAATATCTTGTGCGAGTTAGGTTTCATAACTCACCACTTGGTAGGTTACAAATCCTAAAGAAATAGTCAAAAACAGCCTACCAAACAGATAAAACCACCAAGCCGTCGTTAAACAAGTAGTAAGGATACTAAACAGGCTACCAAGCAGACGCGGGATACGAAAGCAGGCTACCAAACAGACGATAACTTTGTTATCACGACGAAACAAGGCTACCAAAGATGGTCTAAGAATATTTGAAACACTTTTGGAGGTGTTAATTAAATTTATTTATATATAATATGATACCATTTTCTTAAAATGGTACAAAGGTTATATATGGGTGCAACCATGTTATAAATAGAAAACTCAAAAAGGACAAAATAATAATATATAATAGTCAAGCAAATTGCCGACTTGCTTATGTCTCTCATCACATGCAGTCACGCAGTACGCGGCTAAATAAATAAACATCACATCAAATGGAGAAATAAATATGTGGATCTTAGATTACAGTCTCACTCAGTTATGTTAATTTTTAGTTTTCGCAGCATATATTTATCAACTTGACTGGGACCTTGCAACGTGGCTTACTGCCATTTGTAGCAACCAAAAAGTCCAATGAAATTTGTTCTAATATGCGTTATGACTGATATGTATTACTCTTAATTGGAGTGAGGTCAAAAGGACAGGTAAATAAATAATTAAAAAAATAAATATCAAAACATTGTTTATGTACTTATTTCCCTTGGAACCAACATAAAGACACACTGTTCTTAACTTAATTTCAACCACTCTATCAAAACATATTTTTTTTTTGTTGTTACTTGTTAGGAGAAACTGATGTATATTTTTATATAAATTTCCATTTGATGAAATCTCGTAAAAATCGATGTGAGATGAGGATTTAAAAAAAATAAAAACCAAAATTTATAAACATTCCATGTTGAATATAGAGTTAATGTGGTGAATTTTTATCATAATATGGGTTGGTTATAGAGAAAACTACCTCTTACATAAGAACTAAGAGCCAATAATCAACATTAGATTGAATAAGATCGGACGATTTTTAATTATTTAATGAAAAAATAGTTAAATTCCTAAATTTTCGCCATTTGAATATTTTATATTCAATTCTTCGTTGTTCGTATAATTCATGTTGTTGTTCATGTAATCGTAGTTCTTGTGCATGGTATCACACTTCAATTAATTGTTATGTTTATGTAATTCATGTTGTTATGCATGTAATCGTAGTGATTGTGCATATGAGAACAATTACGTAAATGGATATATAAAAAATCATTTCATTATAGATTAAACGGTTACCATTAAAATATAAGGATAATAAACTATTTATAATTAATCATGACTGTTAGATTATAAAAAATAGATGAACCATATTAGTTCTTAATTTTCAAAAAAAATGGAGTTCTCATTTGATCAACTCCCTATATATATATGGATTTGATCATTGTATTTTGTTTGGTTGAAATAAGATACACGTACTATTATTTTGGTTAAAATCAATTCCTTCAATAGAGAGTAATACCAACATAATAATAAACGGATCTAATTTTAACTAAGATAAAGTACATGGTCTAGATTGGGAATTAAAAAGTTATTGGGACACAAAACCGTATTCTTTTTTTTTTCTTTTTTTGGAGGGAACCGTATTGTATTTTTTTAAAAGATCCCTCAAATTATGTAATAAATCTGGTGACAATTGACAATCAAATATTTAATTCTCTATATCGAGATAAGGTCTGCTAATCTATCAAATTGGGTTGGGTCAGCCCAATGTAATCGAGTCCAGAGCCAGTGAAGATATTAGAACAGTAGTTTCATTTTAGCCCCTAATTTTTTTTTTCATTACCCTCCAAAATTATTAAAATATAAATAATTTTTAATTGAATACTGAAAACAAAAGCTATCGTTACGCTGTATAGTCTTGGGAGGAATCGATGCAATAATGTCTCGTCTGTGTATTCTAAGAAAACACAAGCATCTCTTGTATTTTCATAGTAAAATGCCTGTGGACATTTCAGGATCATAGGATGATGATTCAAGTATGCGTGCGTTGGCCTAGTGATAGAATAATTAATATCCGAGATCAAAGGTCTCGGGTTGGAATCAATCATGACGCGACTTTTAAATTTATGTATCTAATTGACCAGAATGATGATTCAAGTTCAATCATTGGCATGTAGTGTATGATTTTAGAATTTTTTTATTGCTTTATGTTTTTCTTTTGCTGTTTTATTTACTTTTCAAGGATCATGCATAATAGAGAGATCTTTCTGTCTTAGTTGTAAGTCTTGTGACCCTTCCTCATTGATGATCTCGTTTTGCACTTGGCCCTTGTCTTAATCTCAATTGCTATTGTGATAGCTGATTGATCTTATTTTCGTTGGGTAATGAATGCGTAAGGAACACGAGGAAGTAACGTGGTTCGATCTATCGAAATAGATCTACGTCCACGGAGCAAGAGTGTATATCTTTATTAAGTATGTAAGAAGCGAATACAAAAAGTGTAAATCCTCTATTTCCTCTAATCTAGCCTCTATTTATATACCATCATATTGAGTTTGACTCTAATACAAAGTCTTCTCTCATAAGGATTCTTTTAGATATGCATTCGAATCTTCTACGTCTCCAATTGCGATTTGAGTTGTAGTTGATCGAGGAATCTTCTTGGGCCGAACTCACATAGGCCGAGCTTAATGTTGGGGCCCATTTATATTGGGCCTGATGCTTGAGCCTAGTAGTTGGGCCGTATCCTATCACATTCCCCCCTCCCTCTCCAAAAAAAAGATGTAGAAGTGAGGTCGTGATGGAGGTTCTGACATTGTCTCGCCGAAATTCGTGGTCTGGCGAAGTGGAATGCGTACAGTCCTGCCGAAGTTGAATGTCACCCGGCCGAAGTCGAATATATAATCTCGTGTCGAGGTCGAATGTGTAACGTCGTGCCGAGGTTGAATGTGTAACGTCGTGCCGAGGTCGAACACGGGATGACGTGCCGAGGTCGAACACGAAACTCGTCACATCCATTTAATGTATACGGCGGTTGGGGGAGAAGCTGGAGATCTCGAATGATGATGCCAAATCGGTCGTCGAGGAGCATGCCGAATACGAGGCGGTTATTCGCCGAAGTGGTGGAATGACCATCTCCGAGGCCGAAGACAAAGTCTTAGAGATCGCAGGCCGGTGTTCGAGCTACAAACATGAGTGCGGTCGGGACTCTTGGCAATTTCGAGGAGCGACTTCGACACGAGAAAAATAAGCGGTCTATACAAGATCTGTTGTAGCTCGTCGTCAAAACTTGGCGGGTGCTTCATACGATCGAGGCTTCTCCTCCCACGGTGCGTTCAAATCACGGGATTGTCGATAGGCATCCTCGGGGTTTCATGAGCGAGATCGGCGGTTATTGAGTAGTCGGGGTCGGATGATGAGCTATAGAGGTCAAGTGGCGAGCTCAGTGTCGTTCGAGGGCGAGGTAGAGGTAGGGGTATGGTAGCTAGATGAACTGCTGAACCCTGATTTTGCTAGAGATTGGCTTAGCTTCTCCCAGCCTCCCGGTCCTACATCGTCTTCATAATCAAACGAAGGTAGGTCGTCCTCGTATTTAAACGAAGGTAATTCATCCTCGTAATTAAACGAAGGTAGTTCGTCATCATATTTAAACGAAGGTAATTCATCCTCGTAATTAAACGAAAGTAGTTCGTCCTCGTATTTAAACGAATGTAGGTCGTCCTCGTAATTAAACGAATGTAGTTCATCCTCGTAATTAAACGAAGGTAGTTCGTCCTCGTATTAAACGAAGGTAATTCATCCTCGTAATTAAACGAAGGTAGTTCGTCCTCGTATTTAAACGAAGGTAATTCGTCCTCGTATTAAACGAAGGTAATTCATCCTCGTACTTAAATGAAGGTAGTTCGTCCTCGTATTTAAACGAATGTAATTCGTCCTCGTATTTAAACGAAGGTAATTCGTCCTCGTATTAAATGAAGGTAATTCATCCTCGTAATTAAACGAATGTAGTTCGTCCTCGTATTTAAACGAAGGTAATTCATCCTCGTAATTAAACGAAGGTATGTATAAGTTCCTTATTTGTCGAGAAGTGTCGATAGGGGTGGTCCCCTCACGCGCGTTTATTTTGCCATGTGTTGGGTTTATTTATCATCCTTTTAGAGGGTATTATATAATGGGGAAGAGGTCGTATGCATAAGTGACAAATGAAAATGCAAGACTAAGCATATGAAGTAAATAAAGAAAAATATTTGCTCACCGGATAAATGGACGAGCTTATATGACCCTTTTTCGAGGACTTCTTCAACTCGGTATGGTCCTTCCCATGTGGCCTCTAACTTGCCGAACTTTGCAGTTTTACTGACTTCGTTATTTCGAAGTACGAGGTCGCCTACTTGGAATTATCGATATTTGACACGCTGGTTATAATACCAAGCTACGTTGTTTGTACCGAACTTCTCTGATGTAGGCGAGGTCTCTCTTCTCGATTTCTGCCGGGATTACAGTCTCGGTTCCCTCGATCATCCTATTTCTTCTTCTTGTCAGAAGGTTCCGCCTTGTCAGCTTCATGCTTTCTCCTGTCCGCTTCGTATGCCTTTGCTAACCGATCTGCTATGCACCACAGCTCCGACGCAGTGCGGGGCTCGTACTTGACAATCTCCTTGTATAGGGCCCCAGACAAGATGCCATTCTGGAAAGCCGAGATAATGAGAATGTCGTTTACATCCTCGACTTTTAGGCTCTCCTTATTGAACCTAGTCATGAAGTCACTGATGGACTCACTTCGACCTTGCCTCACGGTGAGAAGATGAGCCGATGTGGTCTTCGACTCGGCCTTTTGGAAGAACCTTCGATGAAAAGCTTCCATTAGATCTCGGTAAGATCCAATACTACCGGGTGGTAAACTGTCGAACCACCGGCGAGCGTTGTCGATCAGCAACTCCGGGAACAGCTTGCACATGTGGGTGGTGTTGAGGCGATTGATTATGTTGTATCAAAGGCGAGAAAGGAAGTTTTGTGGGTCACGTGATCCGTCATGGGGGTGATACTTGGCACCTGTACTTGTCGAGAGAGGAGTATCGAGTATCTAGTTGGAAAAAGGGGTAATAATCCTCCCGTATCCATCGAACCCGTCTCCCGGAGAGCGATGCCGAGGTCGTCGGCTGGACTCGTTATAATTGTGGGGATCGACCTCGCGGTGATCACGACGACCTGCCCCACGTTGCTCATCTCTTGCACGATCGGTTTGAAAACCGACTAGTGTAGAGGTATTATTCGCAGGACGAGTGCCTAACATCGAAGGTGGAAATCCACTTCGTCGTCTTGAGATTTCACATCCTTTTCATCATGCGAAGCCGACCTTGTTCTCGGTGAGTCTTTGAGGAAGATCTCCTTATTTTCTTGAGGAACCCTTTAACCGCCTCGTCGAGATTCATTGCGGTGCTTGGGGTTCATCTCATTCATTGTTGCGATCTTCTTGACTGCGGTGATCTTCTTCTTCATGTAGGATAGGGTTGCCTCGCTCATCCAGACTTTGAACGTGTCCTTCGGGGGTTGTATCTCTTATGGGCTTTTCTCGGGCGCGTTTGGCGCGTTTTGTCGCCGTTATTGTTGTCGGAGCTAACGACCCGACTTCCAAAGAAAATACGGATCACATGGATCGTCATTTGGTATGATAAATGCAGCGGATATATATAATTTAAACCAATACGATTAACCAATCAATTGTGAATAAATCGTAGACTAAAGGGATCTGTTGTATCGGTACAAACTCAAGTCACGAAAGACTTGCCAAAAGGTTCTATGTTCAAGTCTAACCCAATCGGGCGCACTTCGAGAACGAGCAGTACGACCTCCGGTTCAATCGACATAATAGCGATCATAATCAATAGATACCAACAAAACATCGAGTTTGGCGGCAAATAAGCGTGTGAACATACATATGATGATGCATGCTCAAGGTTCTAGAAATTCCTTCAATTAAAGCAACAAACCACTACCACTTTGCACCACCTCGCATCCATCGTCAATCCTTGCTCAACTGCACATCAAAAACGAATATGCGGGGCTAAATACGAAAGTACTCGATGGACTCGTTGCGAAAACATTTTCTTCATAAAAGTTATTGAACTGCCCAATATAGCACATGAGGATTTTAGTTGAAAAGACTCATGCCTATTAAATATTTTATCATTTTCCAAAAGTGTCCGGCGGACTATTTCATCCACGTTGTTCCATATCGGTAATTCATTCATCAATCATCGTTCATTCATTCGCGCACTATGGGTGGCCACCTACACATAGTCGCCGTGACCGGTCGAGGTAGCTAACCTTAACACACGGTCTGCGTGTACACAATCCGAGTTAGTCCTCAACTAAGTCGGATCCGATCGTTACCCTTTTTTAACGTTGGTGGACCAACTCATTCACATACCACATTGAATATACCAATCAATTCTCGTCCCACATTTGGACAAACCAACCTCAGATATGGACACAACCAAAACATAAATATTTGGCAGTCAATAACAGTTCATGCGATAATATTTCATAAAGCTTTTGTAAATCATGCTTTGAGTTATGCATAATCATTTTGTTTCAAGAAAAGCCCACCTCAAGAATTGTCCTTCTTGGAATACCCGCTAGCGATCCTCTGTTGTTTTCGTTTACGTCCACGCTGGACCTTGTCAATGCAAGAAATATAATTTAGTATGTCATTCGCTTCTTTCGAGAAGTATCATTAAGATTCGACAGCTCGATATCTTTTAAGTCCTTGGGTTTTAGGATTTTCGTCATCGATATGACTTGATTAACATTTATATTTCGTCTATTCGATTGGTCTCGTCATAACGATAGATGACACTTCGACGTTGCATTCTTTCCTTCCAACGATGTTTCTCCGCGTCGTTTCGTATAAATTATGAATCTTAAGTTCATAACTAATATTAAATCGTTTGTTAGCAGCGTATCAGCGTTTTCGAGTTCCAAATCCTCATTCATTGCTAAAATTTCTTCATGGCGTTTCTCGTCCCACGTTCCACATATTCTATTATAGACACCCATATCTATAGTACACTATCAATAAAGGTTTCTTATAAATCAATCATCTTCTATCAATCGTTCTATAATTTAGAGTTGATTAAATAATATTTCCTCAAGCATCAATTTGACATAATCAACTCATTACTTAATTAAAACTCCAATTTAATTAAGTAAATTCATAATTAAATATTAATTAAATGGATCAATTTAATAGTCCAATAATATTTGATTAATCAATCAAATTAATTTAATTCATCTTAGATATCCACTAATTAGAATTTATTTCTAATCACATCTTTGTAATAAATTACATAAGTCCATCTCGTTACATAAATACATCACTTAAAAAGAATAATTCTCAAATTATTCCTTAACATAATTAATTAATTATGTTATTCACTTTCTAAAAATTAGATTTTATTCAATCTAATTAATTTAATTAATTCACTCTAGATAATTGATATTTAGGTTATTATGTAATTAATTAAGAATAAATCCCAAATTTAATTACTAAAATTAAATCTCATATGTAATTAATATAGAATTTATTAAATCCTTAATTTAATTTTAATGGATCATTGATGAATAGTTCAAGTCCATTACAAATTAAACTCTTAGCCCAACATTTAAAAAGTATAAGTCTATCTTCAATTTAATTTAAGCCCATATCAATTTAATTCCAAGGCCCGACATAAAACTAAGTCAAATCAATATTATAACCCATAACCCATCTCTTTTATCTCTCGCCCATTTAGCAAATTTAAGCCCATATAATTAAAAAGTATGCAAGGCCCAATTGTTTGGCTGTAATCAAAGCCCAATATTATTTTATTCTCGTGATGAAAATAAGGTCCAAAACACAACTAAATTCAATGGCCCATTATATCTTTTATTAAAGGCCCAACACCTAAAATTTTCGCCCATAATCTCGGCCCAAACAATTAATTAAAAAAAAATACCTAATGCACTATCCTAGCCGCCCCCTTCCCATTTCGGATCCATCCTCTCTCGGACTCTCGCGCACACGCACACACATTGAGTTTGCCGCCGCAGCGTCGTCGCCGACGAGATCGCCGCCGTGACCTCGGCGGCCTCCACTCTTCACACGGTGCACACACACACTCACGCGGACGTCGCAAGATCGTCGTCTTCCTCTTCTCCTCTCGGTGAGATCGTCAGCGGCGCTGATCGCACCGTCGCCATCGTCACCGGTCGCGGCGCGCATCGCGGTGGCGGGTTGCGTCATCGCCGCCGCGGTCTCAACCCCTCCTCTCGCGCCTAAACACACATACACACTCACGAGATCTGAAAATTCCACCCTCCATTCGCGGCCGATTGGCGAGTTGCACCGCCATCGCCGTCGTCATCGGCGGTGAGCAGCGGCGCCACCGCGTGGCATCCCGATCAACGCGCGCGTCGCTCACTCATGCCCACACGCGCACAGATCTCACATATACACGGATCTCATTTCTCCTCGATCTCTCACCCTCGTCTTGTTTTCGGTCGTGAGTCGTCGCTCGGTTGGATTTGCCGACGTCATGCCTCACCGCTCCAGCCACCTTGCCGCTTGACTACGGCGGGCGTTCGACGGTAGAGCCTTAATGGCTCGGTCCAAACACTATAGTTCTATGTTCGATAACATTTCTTATGCATTTGAAAATTATTGGAACCTAATATTTGTTTATGCATTTATGTTCTTAGATTATGTAATAGGAATGAATAAAAATTGTAGTAGAGAAAACACATATTTGCTTTGTTGTTTGGATATTGTAAGAAGATGAAAGATGAGAGAAACAAGTTCTTACATTTTTGTTGGTTCTCTTGTTTCTTTGTGGCGGGGTTCAAAGTGGAGAAATGTGGTTTGATTTGTAAAACATGAGAGGAAGTAGTGTAGGAAAATTGTGTTCTTGCAAGGTCTTCATAGGATCCCTTTAGGGTGAAATGATGAGTATTTAAGGAAAAGTAGAGTAAAGTAGGGTAAAGTGGAATATTTTGGGAATAAAAATGATATGGTTTGACTAGATAAGTTATTCCACATAAAATATCTAACTCGATTTATAAGCGTATTCATTCTCCGACATTCGTTTAAAATTTTCTCGTTCGAAAGTAAAATCGAAACATCAACGATTATAGAATTTAATAATCGCTCTAAATTCAAATCTTGATTTAGCTAAAGAAATTAATAATCGAAGTTTTAAATTTATCGGGGTATTACATACCATCCCTTAAAATAAATTTAGTCCGAAATTTACTAACAGGAAAAAATGGGTATTACTCCTTCGTATGATTCTAATTCCCAAGTTGTTTCTTCTTGTCTATTATGTCGCCATAGGACTTTTCTCTTGGTATTTTCTTGTTCTTTTGTTTTTGGATATGTCGGTCCAAAATTCTCGTAGATAATTCTACATAACTCATATTGTCATCGAGGACAATATCCGCGGTGATATTACATGAGTGGGGTCATATATGTACTTTCTAAGTTGTGAAACGTGGAACACATTGTACACGTTCCCAAAGCTTGGCGGAAATGTCAGTTTGTACGTTGTTGGACATATCCTTTCCAATATTCCATAGGGTCCTACGAAACGTGGTCGCCTTCTTTCCCTTTTTTTATGATTCCTTTAACAGGGAAAATCTTGAAAACTTTATTTCCCATATCAAAATATAACTCTACGCGACGTTTGTAGACGTATGACTTTGGTCGATCTTAGGTTTCTTTGATCCGTTGGCGGATCTGTCGTACAATCTCAATCATTTCTCCTATAGAGTCAGGTCTTAATATTCTTCTTTCTCCCGCTTTATCCGAGTAAAGTGGTGATCGACATTTCCTTACATAAAGCGTTTAAATGCGGGTCATTCCACTAGTTGCTTGATAACTGTGGTTACACGAGAATTCCACAAGTAGTAACACTTGTTCCAATTTCGTCCTCTATCCAGGACAACAGTCCTCAATATGTCTTCAAGCGTTTGAATGGTCATCTCAGATTGTCTTTCCGTTTGTGGGTGAAACGCGATACTGAAATGCAATTGAGTTCTCAATTCTCTGTTTATACTTATCCGAAACGGATGTAAATTTTAATCTTTATCGGATGTGATAGTCTTTAGAACTCCTTGCAACCTTATGATTTCTCGAGCGTACGCTTGTATTAATATACGATCCATATATTATTAGAATCATGTAAATACCGACTCTTGGTCGACGATCGATGACAATCCATTGGCGATATTTTCTTTTAGTGATTTGGGTAGCCGGTAATAAAATCAATGGCTATATCTTTCCATTTCTATTACGGTATGTCCAGCGGTTGTAGGGTTCCGTCGGCCGTTGGTGAAGTGTTTTCACTCGTTGACACGTCAAACAACGTTTCTGAATGAAGCTACACTCGTTTCATTCCACCCCACTAAAATTTTCTCTTTGAAATCTCGATATATTTTGGTGCTTTTGGGGTGTGTAGTGTAAGGCGTCTCATGGCTTCTCTCAAGATCTCACTCTTAAGCCCTTCGTCTTTTAGAAAATACACACTCTCCCATCATATAGGAAAACATTATATGTTGTTATTCTAAAATTCTTGTGGTCATTATTCTTGATTTTGGCTCGTCTTCCTCAACTTATTGCTCTTCTTACGAGCTTCCAATATTCGAGCTCTTAAATCGGGATTGCAATCAACGTTGCAATACAACCTTCTATCGTCTCGGTGGCTTTAAAATTTCGATGTTCATCCTCGAAATTCATTTATAAGCATCTCCCGTGGTGAGGAGGCATCCCAGCGGGGTGATATTTGCGACTCAAGGCATTTGCTACATCATTAGCATTGCCCACGATCGTAATCTTTACCGATTCTAACCACCTTCGTTGCCTTATGTTAAGATCTTTCTACTTGAAGAAATACTTGGGCTTTTATGGTCGATATAGATCTTACATCTAATTCCATAGAGATGGTGTCTCCAAATCTTTAAGACATGTACGACCGCTATTAATTCCAGGTCATGCGTAGGATAGTTGAACTCATGTAGGCGTAACTGCCTTGAAGTATAAGCAATAACCTTGCCTTCTTGCGTCAGAACACATCCTAGTCTATTCTTCGACGCGTCTGTGTAGATTGTGTACTCCTTATCTGCTTCGGGTACTGCGAGTAAAGGTGTTGTTGTCAGCAACTCCTTAAATCCCTGGGAACTAGCCTCACACTCGGCGGTCCAAGTGTACTTGATTCCTTTTCTCAAAAATTGGGTCGTAGGTCGGGCTATCGTTGAAAATCTTTCGATAAATTTTCGATAGTAGCCGACAAATCCTAAGAAGCTCCGAATTTCATTCGGTTTCTTTGGAAATTCTCATTCTCGGCTGTATCGATTTTCGAGGGTCTACTTTGATTTCCTCGGTGGACACGATGTGACCTAAGAATGTCTTCGCTAACCAAAACTCACACTTGCTAAACTTGGCGAAGAGTTGCTATTGCCTCAACTTTTGCACACGGTCCTCAAGTGCTCTTCATGGTCTTGGTTATTCTTGGAATATATTAGGATATAGTCTATGAATACTAAGACAAATTTATCTAAAATGGTTGAAATACCCTATTCATGATATCCATAAATCTTGTCGGACATTTGTAAGTCCAAAGGGCATAACGATGAATTCAAATGACCTTACCTTGTACGGAAAGCCGTTTTAGGTACATATTGGTCAAATCCTTAGTTGATGGTATCCGACTTTAAGTCTATCTTCAAAAGACTCATGCTCCTTAAGCGGATCAAGCGGATCGTCCATTCGGGCGAGGATACTTATTCTTTAGAGTTATCTTGTTTAACTCTCAATAGTCTATGCACATTCTCGGTGTACTATCCTTTTCTTCACAAAAGGACAGTGCTCCCATGGAGATATCTGGGTCTAATGAAACTTAACTCGAGGGTTCTTGTAGTTGGATCTTCAATTCCTCAAGTTCCCTTGGTGTCATCCGTATGGGGCTTTCGATCTGAGGCGAGAACACGGTTTGAGATCGATTGTGGACTCCATCCGCCGAGTCGGTGATAATCCGGGTAGTTCATCCGGAAAATCATTGGAATATTCTCTCACAATCGAAACACCTTTTTTTTTCCTTCTCTTATTCTGGTCTTCCTCCTCGAGATAGACAAGGTAGATGTGGTCATCTGTTCTGTTCGACTATGTTCTCGCTTATAGCGCGGATATGATTGGGACTCTTCTTCCCATGCTGATCCCATGAAAGTTTATAGGTTTCTTTACGAGATGTTGGAAAGAAATCTTACTTTCATTTCAGGAATAGTATCATTATATTTGGTTAACCAATCCATTTCTAGGATTATGTCCACATCCGTCATAGGTATGGCGTGAAGATTATCTGTCGTGACGGAAGTAAACCTAGTCAAGTTCTAGGTTCAAGCATGTGTGGGTTACCGTTCTTATTCCTCCTCTTGGAGAAGAATTTCTCATGATTTGTTCAGCGTGTTTAGGATCAAATCCTAAGTTCTCAACGCATGCTTCAACAATAAAAGGATGCGGCGCTTGATGTCAACAGAGGGGTAAGGAAGTTTGGAGAAGTATTCTCATACTGTCGAGTTTCCTTGGTCCTTGGCGGCTCTGCGGAATTTCTTTTCTGGTTGGCGTAGGTCCTAGTTTGTTGGGCGATTCTTTGTTGTTGATGATGGTGTTGTCGTTGTTCTTTGCTTTGTTGTTGTTGTTGGGTTGGCGATCTTGTTGTTGCGGTTGTCGCCATTGTTGTTGTCGTTCTTTGTCGTGGTTGATATGGTCGTTGATTTGGTGGAAATCCGGACCGGGGTTTGTTCTTTGGAGCAGTTGAGCTTGGATAGCGGTTTATTGGACTCGATTCGGTACATTGGGATGGCCATTCTCTCATTGGCGTATCCTGGGCGATCCTTGGAGTAGTGACCTTACGGACACATTTGAAACATTCATCATTTGTGAACATATAGACTCTTTTGTGACTCCTATGGCATTTAGGGCATACAGGAAGATTCACGAATATCTAGTTTCCTCCGCCAGACGCGGGTACTATGGTACATCCATTATCTTATTCGTGCCTAGATGGCACATTACTCCCTTGTCATGGCCTTGTGCCGGCCTGGCCAACATATGATCTTTGACCTTGGTGGGGTCCTTCCCACTTTCTGTTTCCACGATCTCCTTGGTGATTCGGTGGATGTACAGCGATAATCCTATCCTCAGGCAAGGCAACCTCAATGTCCAATGCTCTATTAAGGGCCTCACGATAGGTCAGATTTCCATGACCAATTAGTGACACTATGATCTCATGATAGAGTGATGCAACCCAAAGTTCGTTGATTCTCGACTTGGTTCGTGTTCCCAGTGAACCAATCACAAGAGCTCGAGCAAAGCAGTTAAATTTTCAGCCTATATAGAGGCTTGTAAACTCACGAAATATTAAGCTTTGATTTCAAATATATTAATGAGTTTTATTCTCTTCAAGGGCTCTTCGTTTTCACATTTGATTCTAGGTTACGCATTCGCGTCAATTTCCAACTGATTGACGAGGATCGTATCACGGAGTCTCTTTCAGAACTTCTCGGTTCTCTTCCGTCGATGTCGAACAAGCGAGGCGCATACCGTGACATCTCGCAGGATGCACGGTCGTAACCTGTGACCGTGGTCTTTCCTTATCGTAAATTGTAGAACTCGTGTTTTTTTCATCTTACGGTAGCCCTTAGGAATGTACTTCTCGTACACTTCATCCTTGAACTCTTCCCAGGTGTAAGCTTCTGGTTCATATTCATATAAGGTCTTTCTTTTCGCTCCCCGCCAGAAATCAGCTGCACCAATCATTTGCAAAGCAACGCATGACAAGCGTTCTTAAGAGGTGCGATAAAGGAATTTAAGGATTCGTTCTAGCGCGTGAATCCATAGTTCCGTATCCACGAGATTCCCAGTCCCGTTGAATTGGCGGATTCTAACTAAGGATTAGCTCTTCAATCCCTCTTATATATACGCAATCAAACATCTTCTTATACCATCCATCAGGATCTTAAATATCTCAGCGCGATATGTATTACGTCGACATCATGTAATACGACATCAAAACTAATTGCTCTCGATGAGCTATCATCATATCAAATCAAATGCCTCTACAAGGATTTTCATCAGTGTTTTTGAGATTTACCCAAAAGAGGCCAAGTACGGAGTATGATGCACCAAAACTAATATCGGCATCCTCCACGTACCTAATCATGATGTGTACAAAAATTTAAATACCACCGAGGTCATCAAAATAAGGGTTCGTATCGGAACGACTCATCGTTCTCGTATGCATCACCAAATATTCAATCGTATATAAACAAAACACTTTCTAGTCTTAATAACTAGATCCATAATCGCCCAGGGTATGAATAGGGTTCATCGTTTTAGAGTCAGAACCGGGAGTATGGGTACTATCAATTTCCTCCATCTCATTGTCAGCAGATAGGTTCTCCTCGGGATCCTCCTCTGGGTTCTACTCTCTTTGACCTTAGCATTGAATGTGGGACTCACGGTTTCTCAAATTCAAATAAATTTAGCTTCCTCCATAGCGATTAGATCTCGGTGGATCTCGGCCATGATCTCCTCATAGGCATCGATCGAAAATTGAGAAGCGGCAAGATGGCACAAGCTTCTCTCACAACGCATCTGATTAGGCCACGTGATTCGTCAATCTCTACGATATCATGGGACATGGGTCCGTGCGGGTGGTCGTTGAAGCGGGAAAGGTCGGTAGGTAGAGATGAGTGTTGGCATGGGTGATCGGCGATGATCTGGCGAGCAATGGCGGGATGGAATCCTGCGGTGGTAGGACCGAAAAAAGTGATTTGTCGGGGCGAAAAGATCCGACCTCGAATATGTTCACCGCCACGGCCGGTAAGAACGCAGTCCATTAGATGCTAAACGAGGCATCTCGGGAGGAGCCACTCATGATTTTCATCATGCCGTGCGTATTCTCGCTCGGGAGATACGGTCCACAAGGTATAGCTCCTTATACCACGAATCGTAATTCGGTGGTTGGCGGAGCGGGTAAGTCTACCTCAAGATCGAAGCTCTCGGCGTCGATAGATGAAATCGCCGATATCTCACGGGCATATCCGTGCTAGTCCGATGGTAGTCTTACGATCAATCAAAGCGCCGTCGTAATATGGCGTACCACGTGCATGTGCAATAGCCTATGATGTGCGAAGCGAGTTAAGGACTCGTCGGCGTCGTCTCCTTATTTCTAGTAGAAGCGGTAGGAATGTACAACCTCCTCGTGTGGCTCTACAAGAGAAAGGACTTCGATCGTAAACATCGTTCGAACCACAATCTTATATCTTATATTATTAATTTGGCATTGAAAAGAGATTGTATGGTCTCTTAGGATAAAACAGACATTCAATGTCTAGCCTTCGGGTAAAGGCTAAGTGGCCATCATTTCTCATTGAGTTATGAATTATTTATTTCCATTCGAATCATAACATTCGATCATATGCGTTCCCATAATATTCAAAATTACATCTTTCTTTTATATACTTTCTTAACATTATGCTTTGATTCGTCGTTATCGTCACGATAGAGATAGCACATATAGTGTTCGAAATTTCTTCGCGTAGAGAGGTTGGGACTCGTAACAGTGCGAACCTCCAGTTAAGCAATCGCTTCGTCATCGTAGAGTTGTTGCATTCTCATCCTCAAATCCGTTCGGATTGGGATTCTTATAATTTCTATGTTCTCGTTCTTCCTTAGTATTCCGTTCAATCGGGGATACCTTATGTTCTCATACTAAGTTCGGCGCAAAGGGATCATGCGTCTTAAGAGTCTATGTTCTCATGGAAATATACTCATTTATATTATGCCTCTAGCATGCTTTGCATATAGGAGTAAACACAACTCATAACATATATGCAATAAACAGATATTCTCATATCATTACTTTATCAATCTCCTAGAGTTTTCAACTTTTTTTTTTTTCAACTTAACAATCAGTTATTTTGAAAATAACTTTTCAATGTCAATCATTCATTTTTTTCAAAATCCTTGGAAACAACAACTCCACTTGAAATTTCGAGACTTTTTCTCCTTTCAAACATCTTTCAACTTCCAACACAATGCGACTTTTTAAGTCCATTTCACATTTCATAAACTTCCTTAATTTCAAAACAACTTTCAGTTGAAATAGTTACCTTCTTCCTCGTTGAGCAGGACGATGATGGAGTGCAGTGCAGTGGTAGTCAAACACAAATAGTTTCAAGACTCAATTTTTCAATTTAAGATCGAGGAAAGGCGTCGAATACTAAGAGTTTCAATACTCAACTTTCAACTTAGGATTGAGAAAGGGTTTCTAGAGTTCGGAGCGAACAAAGCTCGATACCACTTTATAACGACCGACTTCCAAAGAAAGTACGGATCACATGGATCGTCCTTTGGTATGATAAATGCGGCGGATATATATAATTTAAACCAATACGATTAACCAATCAATTGTGAATAAATCGTAGACTAAAAGGGATCTGTTGTATCAGACAAACTCAAGTCACGAAAGACTTGCCAAAAGGTTCTATGTTCAAGTCTAACCCAATCGGCGCACTTCAAGGAGGCAGTCGACCTCGGGTTCAATCTGACATAATAGCGGTCATAATCAATAGATACCAACAAAACATCGAGTTTGGCAGCAAATAAACGTGTGAACATACATATGATGATGCATGCTCAAGGTTCTAGAAATTCCTTCAATTAAAGCAACAAACCACTACCACTTTGCACCACCTCGCACCCATCATCAATCCTTGCTCAACCCCTTTGCATCAAAAGCGAATATGCGGGGCTAAGTACGAAAGTACTCGATGGACTCGTTCGAAAATATTTTCTTCATAAAAGTTATTGAGCGCCCACAATAGCACATGAGGATTTTAGTTGAAAAGACTCATGCCTATTAAATATTTTATCATTTTCCAAAAGTGTCCGGCCGGACTATTTCATCCACGTTGTTCCATATCTGGTAATTCATTCATCAATCATACGTTCATTCATTCGCGCACTATGGGTGGCCACCTACACATAGTCGCCGTGACCGATCGAGGTAGTTAACCTTAACACACGGTCTGCGTGTACACAATCCGAGTTAGTCCTCAACTAAGTCGGATCCGATCGTTACCGCTTTTTAACGTTGGTGGACCAACTCGTTCACATACCACATTGAATATACCAATCAATTCTCGTCCCACATTTGGACAAACCAACCTCGAGATATGGACACAACCAAAACATAAATATTTGGCGATCGATAACGGTTCATGCGATAATATTTCATAAAGCTTTTGTAAATCATGCTTTGAGTTATGCATAATCATTTTGTTTCAAGAAAAGCCCACCTCAAGAATTGTCCTTCTTGGAATACCGCTAGCGATCCTCTGTTGTTTTCGTTTCGTCCACTTTGGACCTTGTCAATGCAAGAAATATAATTTAGTATGTCGTTCGCTTCTTTCGAGAAGTATCATTAAGATTCGATAGCTCGATATCTTTTAAGTCCTTGGGTTTTAGGATTTTCGTCATCGATATGACTTGATTAACATTTATATTTAGTCTATTCGATTGGTCTCGTCATAGCGATAGATGACACTTGACGTTGCATTCTTTCCTTCCAACGATGTTTCTCGCGTCGTTTCGTATAAATTATGAATCTTAAGTTCATAACTAATATTAAATCGTTTGTTAGCAGCGTATCAGCGTTTTCGAGTTCCAAATCCTCATTCATTGCTAAAATTTCTTCGCGCGTTTCTCGTCCCACGTTCCACATATTCTATTATAGACACCCATATCTATAGTACACTATCGATAAAGGTTTCTTATAAATCAATCATCTTCTATCAATCGTTCTATAATTTAGAGTTGATTAAATAATATTTCCTCAAGCATCAATTTGACATAATCAACTCATTACTTAATTAAAACTCCAATTTAATTAAGTAAATTCATAATTAAATATTAATTAAATGGATCAATTTAATAGTCGATAATATTTGATTAATCAATCAAATTAATTTAATTCATCTTAGATATCCACTAATTAGAATTTATTTCTAATCACATCTTTGTAATAAATTACATAAGTCCATCTCGTTACATAAATACATCACTTAAAAGAATAATTCTCAAATTATTCATTAACATAATTAATTAATTATGTTATTCACTTTCTAAAAATTAGATTTTATTCAATCTAATTAATTTAATTAATTCACTCTAGATAATTGATATTTAGGTTATTATGTAATTAATTAAGAATAAATCCCAAATTTAATTACTAAAATTAAATCTCATATGTAATTAATATAAATTTATTAAATCCTTAATTTAATTTTAATGGATCATTGATGAATAGTTCAAGTCCATTACAAATTAAACTCTTAGCCCAACATTTAAAAAGTATAAGTCTATCTTCAATTTAATTTAAGCCCATATCAATTTAATTTCAAGGCCCGACATAAAACTAAGTCCAAATCAATATTATAACCCATAACCCATCTCTTTTTATCTCTCGGCCCATTTAGCAAATTTAAGCCCATATAATTAAAAAGTATCTGGCCCAATTGTTTGGCCTGTAATCAAAGCCCAATATTATTTTATTCTCGCCCAATGAAAATAAGGTCCAAACACACAACTAAATTCAAGCTGGCCCATTATATCTTTTATTAAAAGGCCCAACACCTAAAATTTTGCCCATAATCTCCAAACAATTAATTAAAAAAAGAATACCTAATGCACTATCCTAGCCGCCCCTTCCCATTTCGGATCCATCCTCTCTCGGACTCTCGCGTACACGCACACGCACTTGAGTTTGCCGCCGCCGCGTCGTCGCCGACGAGATCGCCGCCGTGACCTCGGCTTCCTCCACTCTTCACACGGTGCACACACACACACTCACGCGGACGTCGCAAGATCGTCGTCTTCCTCTTCTCTCGGTGAGATCGTCAAGCGGCCTGATCGCACCGTCGCCATCGTCACCGATCGCGCGCGCCGCGTGGCGGGTTGCGTCATCGCCGCCGGTCTCAACCCCCCTCTCGCGCCTAAACACACATACACACTCACGAGATCTGAAAATTCCACCCTCCATTCGCGGCCGATTGGCGAGTTGCACCGCCATCGCCGTCGTCATCGGCGGTGAGCCGCGACGCCACCGCGTGGCATCCCGATCAACGAGCGCCGTCGCTCACTCATGCCCACACGCGCATGATCTCACACATATACGGATCTCATTTTCTCCTCGATCTCTCACTTTCGTCTTGTTTTTGGTCGCCGTCGTCGCTCCGGTTGGATTTGCCGACGTCATGCCTCCTTACTCCGACCACCTTCTTTGCTTGACTACGGCGGGGCGTTCGGTGACCGAGCCTTAATGGCTCGGTCCAAACACTATAGTTCTATGTTCGATAACATTTCTTATGCATTTGAAAATTATTGGAACCTAATATTTGTTTATGCATTTATGTTCTTAGATTATGTAATAGGAATGAATAAAAATTGTAGTAGAGAAAAACATGTATTTGCTTTGTTGTTTGGATATTGTAAGAAGATGAAAGATAGAGAAACAAGTTCTTACATTTTTGTTGGTTCTCTTAATTTCTTTGTGGCGAGGGTTGAAAGTGGAGAAATGTGGTTTGATTTGTAAAACATGAGAGGAAGTAGTGTAGGAAAATTGTGTTCTTTGCAAGGTCTTCATAGGATCCCTTTAGGGTGAAATGATGAGTATTTAAGGAAAAAGTAGAGTAAAGTAGGGTAAAGTGGAATATTTTGGGAATAAAAATGATATGGTTTGACTAGATAAGTTATTCCACATAAAAATATCTAACTCGATTTATAACTGTATTCGTTCTCCGACATTCGTTTAAAATTTTCTCGTTCGAAAGTAAAATCGAAACATCAACGATTATAGAATTTAATAATCGCTCTAAATTCAAATCTTGATTTAGCTAAAGAAATTAATAATCGAAGTTTTAAATTTATCGGGGTATTACATACCATCCCCCTTAAAATAAATTTCGTCCCGAAATTTACTAACTTGGGAAAAAATCTGGGTATTACTCCTTCGTAACAGATTCTAATTCCCAAGTTGTTTCTTCTTGTCTATTGTGTCGCCATAGGACTTTTTCTACTGGTATTTTCTTGTTCTTTTGTTTTTGGATATGTCGGTCCAAAATTCTCGTAGATAATTCTACATAACTCATATTGTCATCGAGGACAATATCCGCCGGTGATATTACATGACTGGGGTCATATATGTACTTTCTAAGTTGTGAAACGTGGAACACATTGTACACGTTCCCAAAGCTTGGCGGAAATGTCAGTTTGTACGTTGTTGGACATATCCTTTCCAATATTCCATAGGGTCCTACGAAACGTGGTCCCAGCTTCTTTCCACTTTTTTTTATGATTCCTTTTAACGGGAAAATCTTCGAGAAAACTTTATTTCCATATCAAAATATAACTCTGCGACGTTTGTAGGCGTATGACTTTAGTCGATCTTAGGTTTCTTTGATCCGTTGGCGGATCATCGTATAATCTCAATCATTTCTCCTATAGAGTCGGTCTTAATATTCTTCTTTCCCGCTTTATCCGAGTAAAGTGGTGATCGACATTCCTTACATAAAGCGTTTCGTGCACGGTCGTTCCACTAGTTGCTTGATAAGCGTGGTTACACGAGAATTCCACAAGTAGTAACACTTGTTCCAATTTCGTCCTCTATCCGGGACAACAGATCCTCAATATGTCTTCAGCGTTTGAATGGTCATCTCAGTTGTCTTTCCGTTTGTGGGTGAACGCGATCTTGAAATGCGATTGAGTTCTCAATTCTCATTTATACTTATCCGAATCGGATGTAAATTTTAATCTTTATCGGATGTGATAGTCTTTAGAACTCCTTGCAACCTTATGATTTCTCGAGCGATACGCTTGTATTAATATACGATCCATATATTATTAGAATCGTAAGAAATACCACTCTTGGTGACGATCGATGACAATCGATTGGCGATATTTTCTTTTAGTGATCTGGGTGGCCGGTAATAAAATCGATGGCTATATCTTTCCATTTCTATTACGGTATGTCCAGCGGTTGTAGGGTTCCGTACGGCCGTTGGTGAAATGTTTTCACTCGTTGACACGTCGAACAACGTTTTCTGAATGAAGCTCTGACTCGTTTCATTCCACCCCACCAAAATTTTCTCTTTGAAATCTCGATATATTTTGGTGCTTTTGGGGTGTAGTGTAAGGCGTCTCATGGCTTCTCTCAAGATCTCACTCTTAAGCCCGCCGTCTTTAGAAAATACACTCTCCCATCATATAGGAAAACATTATATGTTGTTATTCTAAAATTCTTGTGGTCATTATTCTTGATTTTGGCTCGTACTTCCTCCAACTTATTGCTCTTCTTCTGAGCTTCCAATATTCGAGCTCTTAAATCTGGGATTGCAATCAACGTTGCAATACAACCTTCTATCGTCTCAGGCGGCTTTAAAATTTCGATGTTCATCCTCTGAAATTCATTTATAAGCATCTCCTCGTGACTGAGGAGGCATCCCAAACTGGGGTGATATTTGCGACTCAAGGCATTTGCTACATCATTAGCATTGCCCACAGTCGTAATCTTTTACCAGTTCTAACCACCTTCGTTGCCTTATGTTAAGATCTTTCTACTTGAAGAAATACTTCAGGCTTTTATGGTCAGTATAGATCTTACATCTAATTCCATAGAGATGGTGTCTCCAAATCTTTAAGACATGTACGACCGCTATTAATTCCAGGTCATGCGTAGGATAGTTGAACTCGTGTGTGGCGAATCGCTTGAAGTATAAGCAATAACCTTGCCTTGCGCCGAACACATCCTAGTCTATTCTTGACGCTGCGTGTGTAGATTGTGTACTCCTTATCCGCTTGGTCTGCGAGTAAAGGTGTTGTTGTCGACAACTCCTTAAATCCACAGGAACTAGCCTCACACTCGGCGGTCCAAGTGTACTTGATTCCTTTTCTCAAAAATTGGGTCGTAGGTCGGGCTATCGTTGAAAATCTTTCGATAAATTTTCGATAGTAGCCGACAAATCCTAAGAAGCTCCGAATTTCATTCGGTTTCTTTGGAAATTCTCATTCTCGAACTGTATCGATTTTCGAGGGGTCTACTTTGATTTCCTCGGCGGACACGATGTGACCTAAGAATGTCACTTCGCCTAACCAAAACTCACACTTGCTAAACTTGGCGAAGAGTTGCTATTGCCTCAACTTTTGCACACCAGTCCTCAAGTGCTCTTCATGGTCTTGGTTATTCTTGGAATATATTAGGATATCGTCTATGAATACTAAGACAAATTTATCTAAGTACGGTCGAAATACCCTATTCATGATATCCATAAATCTTGCCGGACATTTGTAAGTCCAAAGGGCATGTGATGAATTCAAATGACCTTACCTTATGCGGAAAGCCGTTTTAGGTACATATTGGTCGAATCCTTAGTTGATGGTATCCCGACTTTAAGTCTATCTTCAAAAGACTCATGCTCATAGCGGATCAAGCAGATCGTCCATTCGGGCGAGGATACTTATTCTTTAGAGTTATCTTGTTTAACTCTCAATAGTCTATGCACATTCTCGGTGTACTATCCTTTTCTTCACAAAAGGACATGTGCTCCCCATGGAGATATCTTGGGTCTAATGAAACTTAACTCGAGGGTTCTTGTAGTTGGATCTTCAATTCCTCAAGTTCCCTTGGTGTCATCCGTATGGGGCTTTCGATCGAGGCGAGAACACGGTTTGAGATCGATTGTGGACTCCATCCGTCGAGTCGGTGATAATCCGGTAGTTCATACGGAAAATCATTGGAATATTCTCTCACAATCGAAACACCTTTTTTTTCCTTCTCTTATTCTCGTCTTCCTCCTCGAGATAGACAAGGTAGATGTGGTCATCATCTGTTCAGCTATGTTCTCGCTTATAAGCGGATATGATTGGGACTCTTCTTCCCATGTCGATCCATGAAAGTTTATAGGTTTCTTTACGAGATGTTGGAAAGAAATCTTACTTTCATTCGGGAATAGTATCATTATATTTGGTTAACCAATCCATTTCTAGGATTATGTCCACATCCGTCATAGGTATGGCGTGAAGATTATCTGTCGTGACGGAAGTAAACTAGTCAAGTTCTAGGTTCAAGCATGTGTGGTTACCGTTCTTATTCCTCCCTTGGAGAAGAATTTCTCATGATTTGTTCAGCGTGTTTAGGATCAAATCCTAAGTTCTCAACCCATGCTTCAACAATAAAAGGATGCGGCCTTGATGTCAACAGTAGGGTAACGGAAGTTTGAGAAGTATTCTCATACTGTCGAGTTTCCTTGGTCCTTGGCGGCTCTGCGAATTTCTTTTCTGGTTGAGGCGTAGGTCCTAGTTGTTAGGGCGATTGTTGTTGTTGATGATGGTGTTGTCGTTGTTCTTTGCTTGTTGTTGTTGTTGGGTTGGCGATCTTGTTGTTGCGGTTGTCGCCATTGTTGTTGTCGTTCTTGTCGTGGTTGATATGGTCGCTAATTTGGTGGAAGTACGGACCGGGTTTGTTCTTCGGAGCAGTTGAGCTTGGATAAGCGGATTTATTGGACTCGATTGGTACATTGGGATGGCCATTCTCTCATTGGCGTATCCCTGGGCAGTCCTTGGAGTAGTGACCCTTCTGGACACATTTGAAACATTCATCATTTGTGAACATATAGACTCTTTTGTGACTCCTATGGCATTTAGGGCATACAGGAAGTTTCACGAATATCTAGTTTCCTCCGCCAGACGCGGGTACTATGGTACATCCATTATCTTATTCGTACTAGATGGCACATTCTCCTTGTCATGGCCTTGTGCCGGCCTGGCCAACATATGATCTTTGACCTTGGTGGGGTCCTTGCTTTCTGTTTCCACGATCTCCTTGGTGATTCGGTGGATGTCACAACAATAATCCTATCCTCGTGCAAGGCAACCTCAATGTCGATGCTCTATTAAGGGCCTCACGATGGGTCGATTTCCATGACCAATTAGTGACACTATGATCTCATGATAGAGTGATGCAACCCAAAGTTCGTTGATTCTCGACTTTGTTCGTGTTCCCAGTGAACCAATCACAAGAGCTCGAGCAAAGCAGTTAAATTTTCAGCCTATATAGAGGCTTGTAAACTCACGAAATATTAAGCTTTGATTTCAAATATATTAATGAGTTTTATTCTCTTCAAGGGCTCTTCGTTTTCACATTTGATTCTAGGTTACGCATTCGCGTCAATTTCCAACTGATTGACGAGGATCGTATCACGGAGTCTCTTTCAGAACTTCTCAGTTCTCTTCTCGTCAGTGTCAAACAACTGAGGCGCATACCGTGACATCTCGCAGGATGCACGGTCGTAACCTGTGACCGTGGTCTTTCCTTATCGTAAATTGTAGAACTCGTGTTTTTTCATCTTACGGTAGCTCTTAGGAATGTACTTCTCGTACACTTCATCCTTGAACTCTTCCCAGGTGTAAGCTTCTGGTTCATATTCATATAAGGTCTTTCTTTTCGCTCCCCGCCAGAAATCAGCTGCACCAATCATTTGCAAAGCAACGCATGACAAGCGTTCTTAAGAGGTGCGATAAAGGAATTTAAGGATTCGTTCTAGCGCGTGAATCCATAGTTCCGTATCCACGAGATTCCCAGTCCCGTTGAATTGGCGGATTCTAACTAAGGATTAGCTCTTCAATCCCTCTTATATATACGCAATCAAACATCTTCTTATACCATCCATCAGGATCTTAAATATCTCACCGCGATATGTATTACGTCGACATCATGTAATACGACATCAAAACTAATTGCTCTCGATGAGCTATCATCATATCAAATCAAATGCCTCTACAAGGATTTTCATCGATGTTTTGAGATTTACCCAAAAGAGGCCAAGCACGGAGTATGATGCACCAAAACTAATATCGGCATCCTCCACGTACCTAATCATGATGTGTACAAAATTTAAATACCACCGAGGTCATCAAAATAAGGGTTCGATCGAAACGACTCATCGCTCTCGTATGCATCAACAAATATTCAATCGTATATAAACAAAACACTTTCTAGTCTTAATAACTAGATCCATAATCGCCTGTGGTATGAATAGGGTTCATCATTTTAGAGTCGAACAGGAGTATGGGTACTATCAATTTCCTCCATCTCATTGTCGCCAGATAGGTTCTCCTCGGGATCCTCCTCCGGTTCTACTCCTCTTTGACCTTAGCATTGAATGTGGGACTCACGGTTTCTCAAATTCAAATAAATTTAGCTTCCTCCATAGCGATTAGATCTCGCGGATCTCACCATGATCTCCTCATAGCATCGATCGAAAATTGAGAAGCGAGCAAGATGGCATGTTTCTCTCACAACGCATACGATTAGGCCACGTGATTCGTCAATCTCTACAGTATCATGGGACATGGGTCCGTACGGGGTGGTCATTGAACTGGGGAAAGGTCGGTAGGTAGAGATGAGTGTTGGCATGGACTGATCGACAGCGATGATCTGGCGAGCAATGACGGGGATGGAATCCTACTGGTGGTAGGACCGAAAAAAGTGATTTGTCGAGGACGAAAAGATCCAGCCTCGAATATGTTCCTGCCACAGCCAGGTAAGAATGCAGGTCCATTAGATGCTAAACGAGGCATCTCTGGGAGGAGCCACTCATGATTTTCATCATGCCATGCGTATTCTCGCTCAGGGAGATACGGTCCACAAGGTATAGCTCCTTATACCACGAATACGTAATTCAGGTGGTTGACGGAACGGGGTAAGTCTACCTCAAGATCGAAGCTCTCTCGGCGTCGATAGATGAAATCTGCCGATATCTCACGGGCATATCCGTGCTAGTCCGATGGTAGTCTTACGATCAATCAAAGCGCCGTCATAATATGGCGTACCACGAGCATGTGCAATAGCCCTATGATGTACGAAGCGAGTTAAGGACTCGTCGACGTCGTCTCCTTATTTCTAGTAGAAACGGTAGGAATGTACAACCTCCTCGTGTGTGGCTCTACAAGAGAAAGGACTTCCAATCGTAAACATCGTTCGAACCACAATCTTATATCTTATATTATTAATTTGGCATTCGAAAAGAGATTGTATGGTCTCTTAGGATAAAACAGACATTCAATGTCTAGCCTTCGGGTAAAGGCTAAGTGGCCATCATTTCTCATTGAGTTATGAATTATTTATTTCCATTCGAATCATAACATTCGATCATATGCGTTCCCATAATATTCAAAATTCTGTCTTTCTTTTTATACGTACTTTCTTAACATTATGCTTTGATTCGTCGTTATCGTCACGATAGAGATAGCACATATAGTGTTCGAAATTTCTTCGCGTAGAGAGGTTGGGACTCGTAACAGTGCGAACCTCCAGTTAAGCAATCGCTTCGTCATCGTAGAGTTGTTGCATTCTCATCCTCAAAACCGTTCGGATTGGGATTCTTATAATTTCTATGTTCTCGTTCTTCCTTAGTATTCCGTTCAATCGGGGATACCTTATGTTCTCATACTAAGTTCGGCGCAAAGGGATCATGCGTCTTAAGAGTCTATGTTCTCATGGGAAACATACTCATTTATATTATGCCTCTAGCATGCTTTGCATATAGGAGTAAACACAACTCATAACATATATGCAATAAACAGATATTCTCATATCATTACTTTATCAATCTCCTAGAGTTTTCAACTTTTTTTTTTTTCAACTTAACAATCAGTTATTTTGAAAATAACTTTTCAATGTCAATCATTCATTTTTTTCAAAATCCTTGGAAACAACAACTCCACTTGAAATTTCGAGACTTTTTCTCCTTTCAAACATCTTTCAACTTCCAACACAATGCGACTTTTTAAGTCCATTTCACATTTCATAAACTTCCTTAATTTCAAAACAACTTTCGGTTGAAATAGTTACCTTCTTCCTCGTTGAGCAGGACGATGATGGAGTGCGATGCGATGGTAGTCAAACACAAATAGTTTCAAGACTCAATTTTCAATTTAAGATCGAGGAAAGGCGGTCAAATACTAAGAGTTTCAATACTCAACTTTCAACTTAGGATTCAAGGAAAGGGTTTCTAGAGTTCAGAGCGAACAAAAGCTCTGATACCACTTTGTAACGACCCGACTTCCAAAGAAAGTACGGATCACATGGATCGTCACTGGTATGATAAATGCAGCGGATATATATAATTTAAACCAATACGATTAACCAATCAATTGTGAATAAATGCGTAGACTAAAAGGGATCTGTTGTATCAGACAAACTCAAGTCACGTAAAGACTTGCCAAAAGGTTCTATGTTCAAGTCTAACCCAATCGTACAAGACTTCGAGGGCAGTACGACCTCCAGCTCAATACGACATAATAGCGGTCATAATCAATAGATACCAACAAAACATCGAGTTTGGCAAAGAATAAGCGTGTGAACATACATATGATGATGCATGCTCAAGGTTCTAGAAATTCCTTCAATTAAAGCAACAAACCACTACCACTTTGCACCACCTCGCACCCATCATCAATCCTTGCTCAACCTGCACATCAAAAACGAATATGCAGGGCTAAGTACGAAAGTACTCAGTGGACTCGTTGCCGAAAATATTTTCTTCATAAAAGTTATTGAACTGCCCACAATAGCACATGAGGATTTTAGTTGAAAAGACTCATGCCTATTAAATATTTTATCATTTTCCAAAAGTGTCCGGCCGGACTATTTCATCCACGTTGTTCCATATCTGGTAATTCATTCATCAATCATACGTTCATTCATTCGCGCACTATGGAGGTGGCCACCTACACATAGTCGCCGTGACCGATCGAGGTAGCTAACCTTAACACGATCCTGCGTGTACACAATCCGAGTTAGTCCTCAACTAAGTCGGATCCGATCGTTACCCTTTTTAACGCTGGTGGACCAACTCATTCACATACCACATTGAATATACCAATCAATTCTCGTCCCACATTTGGACAAACCAACCTCGGATATGGACACAACCAAAACATAAATATTTGGCGATCGATAACGTTCATGCGATAATATTTCATAAAGCTTTTGTAAATCATGCTTTGAGTTATGCATAATCATTTTGTTTCAAGAAAAGCCCACCTCAAGAATTGTCCTTCTTGGAATACCATTAGCGATCCTCTGTTGTTTTCGTTTCGTCCTGTTGGACCTTGTCAATGCAAGAAATATAATTTAGTATGTCATTCGCTTCTTTCGAGAAGATCATTAAGATTCGATAGCTCGATATCTTTTAAGTCCTTGGTTTTAGGATTTTCGTCATCGATATGACTTGATTAACATTTATATTTCGTCTATTCGATTGGTCTCGTCATAACGATAGATGACACTTCGACGTTGCATTCTTTCCTTCCAACGATGTTTCTCCGTCGTTTCGTATAAATTATGAATCTTAAGTTCATAACTAATATTCGTCGTTTGTTAACGCGTATCAACGTTTTCGAGTTCCAAATCCTCATTCATTGCTAAAATTTCTTCGCCGCGTTTCTCGTCCCACACGTTCCACATATTCTATTATAGACACCCATATCTATAGTACACTATCAATAAAGGTTTCTTATAAATCAATCATCTTCTATCAATCGTTCTATAATTTAGAGTTGATTAAATAATATTTCCTCAAGCATCAATTTGACATAATCAACTCATTACTTAATTAAAACTCCAATTTAATTAAGTAAATTCATAATTAAATATTAATTAAATGGATCAATTTAATAGTCCAATAATATTTGATTAATCAATCAAATTAATTTAATTCATCTTAGATATCCACTAATTAGAATTTATTTCTAATCACATCTTTGTAATAAATTACATAAGTCCATCTCGTTACATAAATACATCACTTAAAAAGAATAATTCTCAAATTATTCCTTAACATAATTAATTAATTATGTTATTCACTTTCTAAAAATTAGATTTTATTCAATCTAATTAATTTAATTAATTCACTCTAGATAATTGATATTTAGGTTATTATGTAATTAATTAAGAATAAATCCCAAATTTAATTACTAAAATTAAATCTCATATGTAATTAATATAGAATTTATTAAATCCTTAATTTAATTTTAATGGATCATTGATGAATAGTTCAAGTCCATTACAAATTAAACTCTTAGCCCAACATTTAAAAAGTATAAGTCTATCTTCAATTTAATTTAAGCCCATATCAATTTAATTCCAAGGCCCAAGATAAAACTAAGTCCAAATCAATATTATAACCCATAACCCATCTCTTTTTATCTCTCGCCCATTTAGCAAATTTAAGCCCATATAATTAAAAAGTATGCAAGGCCCAATTGTTTGGCTGTAATCAAAGCCCAATATTATTTTATTCTCGCCCAATGAAAATAAGGTCCAAACACACAACTAAATTCAATGGCCCATTATATCTTTTATTAAAAGGCCCAACACCTAAAATTTTCTACCCATAATCTCGGCCCAAACAATTAATTAAAAAAAGAATACCCTAATGCACTATCCTAGCCGCCCCTTCCCATTTCGGATCCATCCTCTCTCGGACTCTCACGCGCACACGCACACACACACCGAGTTTGCCGCCGGCGTCGCCGCCGACGAGATCGCCGCCGCCGTGACCTCGGCTTCCTCCACTCTTCACACGGTGCACACACACACACTCACGCGGACGTCACGCAAGATCGTCGTCTTCCTCTTCTCCTCTCGGTGAGATCGTCAGCGGCGCTGATCGCACCGTCGCCATCGTCACGGTCGCGCGCGCCGCGGTGGCGGGTTGCGTCATCGCCGCCCGGGTCTCAACCCCCTCTCGCGCCTAAACACACATACACACTCACGAGATCTGAAAATTCCACCCTCCATTCGCGGCCGATTGGCGAGTTGCACCGCCATCGCCGTCGTCATCGGCGGTGAGCCGCGACGCCACCGCGTGGCATCCGATCAACGAGCGCCATTGTCGCTCACTCATGCCCACACGCCGCACGGATCTCACACATATACGCATCTCATTTTCTCCCTCGATCTCTCACCTCGTCTTGTTTTTCGTGTCGCCGTCGTCGCTCCGGTTGGATTTGCCGACGTCATGCCTCACCGCTCCACCACCTTGCCGCTTGACTACGGCAGACGTTCGACGGTAGAGCCTTAATGGCTCGGTCCAAACACTATAGTTCTATGTTCGATAACATTTCTTATGCATTTGAAAATTATTGGAACCTAATATTTGTTTATGCATTTATGTTCTTAGATTATGTAATAGGAATGAATAAAATTGTAGTAGAGAAAACACATATTTGCTTTGTTGTTTGGATATTGTAAGAAGATGAAAGATGAGAGAAACAAGTTCTTACATTTTTTGTTGGTTCTCTTTCTTTGTGGCGTGGTTCAAAGTGGAGAAATGTGGTTTGATTTGTAAAACATGAGAGGAAGTAGTGTAGGAAAATTGTGTTGCTGCAAGGTCTTCATAGGATCCCTTTAGGGTGAAATGATGAGTATTTAAGGAAAAAGTAGAGTAAAGTAGGGTAAAGTGGAATATTTTGGGGAATAAAAATGATATGGTTTGACTAGATAAGTTATTCCACATAAAAATATCTAACTCGATTTATAACTGTATTCGTTCTCCGACATTCGTTTAAAATTTTCTCGTTCGAAAGTAAAATCGAAACATCAACGATTATAGAATTTAATAATCGCTCTAAATTCAAATCTTGATTTAGCTAAAGAAATTAATAATCGAAGTTTTAAATTTATCGGGGTATTACATACCATCCCCCTTAAAATAAATTTCGTCCCGAAATTTACTAACTTGGGAAAAAATCTGGGTATTACTCGCCCGTATGATTCTAATTCCCAAGTTGTTTCTTCTTGTCTATTAATATGCCATAGGACTTTTCTCTTGGTATTTTCTTGTTCTTTTGTTTTTGGATATGTCGGTCCAAAATTCTCGTAGATAATTCTACATAACTCATATTGTCATCGAGGACAATATCCGCCGGTGATATTACATGACTGGGGTCATATATGTACTTTCTAAGTTGTGAAACGTGGAACACATTGTACACGTTCCCAAAGCTTCATGAAATGTCGGTTTATGCGTTGTTGGACATATCCTTTCCAATATTCCATAGGGTCCTACGAAACGTGGTCCCAGCTTCTTTCCCCTTTTTTTATGATTCCCTTTTAACAGGAAAATCTTCGAGAAAACTTTATTTCCCATATCAAAATATAACTCTACGCGACGTTTGTAGACGTATGACTTTGGTCGATCTTAGGTTTCTTTGATCCGTTGGCGGATCATGCATAATCTCAATCATTTCTCCTATAGAGTCAGGTCTTAATATTCTTCTTTCTCCCGCTTTATCCGAGTAAAGTGGTGATCGACATTTCCTTACATAAAGCGTTTCGTACGGGTCATTCCACTAGTTGCTTGATAACTGTGGTTACACGAGAATTCCACAAGTAGTAACACTTGTTCCAATTTCGTCCTCTATCCAGGACAACAGTCCTCAATATGTCTTCAAGCGTTTGAATGGTCATCTCAGATTGTCTTTCCGTTTGTGGGTGAAACGCGATACTGAAATGCAATTGAGTTCTCAATTCTCTGTTTATACTTATCCAGAATCTGGATGTAAATTTTTAATCTTTATCAGATGTGATAGTCTTTAGAACTCCTTGCAACCTTATGATTTCTCGAACGTACGCTTGTATTAATATACCTGATCCATATATTATTAGAATCTGTAAGAAATACCAGCTCTTGGTCAAACGATCGATGACAATCCAATTGGCAGTATTTTCTTTTAGTGATCTGGGTAGCCCGGTAATAAAATCAATGGCTATATCTTTCCATTTCTATTCTGGTATGTCCAACGGTTGTAGGGTTCCGTACGGCCGTTGGTGAAGTGTTTTCACTCGTTGACACGTCAAACAACGTTTTACGAATGAAGCTACAGCTCGTTTCATTCCACCCCACCAAAATTTTCTCTTTGAAATCTCGATATATTTTGGTGCTTTTGGGGTGTGTAGTGTAAGACGTCTCATGGCTTCTCTCAAGATCTCACTCTTAAGCCCTTCGTCTTTTAGAAAATACACACTCTCCCATCATATAGGAAAACATTATATGTTGTTATTCTAAAATTCTTGTGGTCATTATTCTTGATTTTGGCTCGTACTTCCTCCAACTTATTGCTCTTCTTCTGAGCTTCCAATATTCGAGCTCTTAAATCTGGGATTGCAATCAACGTTGCAATACAACCTTCTATCGTCTCAGGCGGCTTTAAAATTTCGATGTTCATCCTCTGAAATTCATTTATAAGCATCTCCTCGTGACCGAGGAGGCATCCCAAACTGGTGATATTTGCGACTCAGGCATTTGCTACATCATTAGCATTGCCCACATCGTAATCTTTACCGATTCTAACCACCTTCGTTGCCTTATGTTAAGATCTTTCTACTTGAAGAAATACTTCAGGCTTTTATGGTCAGTATAGATCTTACATCTAATTCCATAGAGATGGTGTCTCCAAATCTTTAAGACATGTACGACCGCTATTAATTCCAGGTCATGCGTAGGATAGTTGAACTCATGTAGGCGTAATCGCTTGAAGTATAAGTGATAAACGCATTTTACACGATTTAGTTGATATTTGAAGATGAGTTTAGCTCGTTTAATGTGCGTTTATGTATCGATTCTTAATGTTTCATCTATTTCTAGAAGATCTCGCTCTTGGGTGTTCCTTTGGCGCTTTGTAGGTTTATATATTGATAATCGAAGCAAGGAGCGAAGCACGAGCCAAATAAACAAGCCGCCGGTTTCTAGCGACCGCCTAGCGGCCGCTAGGTTGGTCGTGGCAAACCAATGAGCGCCCGGAAGAGCGCGTCGCGACCTCGTGCCATGCGGCTTAGCGTCGAGAATTCACCGGACGATTTCGCGACCGGTTCGTAACGACTAGCGACCGCTAGCCGGGTCATGAGTGTAAGCGGCCTTGAAGCGGCGGCGTGCGAGAGAGCGCGCGCGAGATTACCTCGCGACCACACCTAGCGACCGCGAAGGGTGGTCGCGAGGCAGCAAGCGAAGGAAAATTAGGGTTTTGGGGTGTGCCTATATATATGGCAACACCCCACTCGCGCCAAAAGAGACCCTTACGCCCCAGAGCTCGTTTTTCTTAAGTTTTCCTCAGTTTTACATCTTTTAGTCTTTAGTTTTCATTCCCGTTTAGTTCTAGCTTTAATTTTCCGTTGTTCTTGTTTAGTTTATCGATCGGAACGTTTTGTCCGATCGTTTTCTTTTGTTTTCCGTTCGTTCGCTTGGGATTGGATTCAAGACCAACCATTGTTCATCCGACGCTTTCCTACGGGTTTTATATATTTAATTTCTGTTTTTATGGTTAATTCGTATTTCATTCCGTTTATTATGTCTGGCTAGTTTTCCGTTCTAATCTAGGGTTTGCATAATTCGATCCTATATGTTGTGAGTTCTGCCATTGTTATTTACCTTCCAGGCATGATTCATGATTCATGGTGCTTATTTATATGTGTTGATTTCTAATCAATCTTGATGCATATCTAGTTGCCAGTTAATGACGTAACTGTATTAATTGTCAATCGATCTTGAATGCATGATACGATTAAGCCTTGAGTCGTAATTGAGATAGGACAGTCGTAGGAAGCATATTCTTAGTGATCCTTTTGGAGTTGCTTATTTTCCTCTAGAGACGTAACTGTGATAGGGAAAATTAGTAATCAACTTACCGCAATTGTCGAAGCAAGTTCTTTGGTTATATATGTGATCTTCCGTCTTATGCGGATTAAAGCGGTTAATAATAAGCGGGATAAACATCGTTGTGGATAGGATTGGTGCATCCACAGGGTTAGTCTTTCTTCTGATTATCTTCGTGATTTTATTGCTTTCTTTATATTTACATTTGGTTATCTTTGCTTTGGATTAAATTCGAAGCCCTAAACCTATCACCCTTTATACGTGCGAATAATGATGAATAGTCGTTGAGCTAGCTTCATGTTTTCGTGATACAATCTCGTGGATACGATGCTTAACACACTGCACTTACACCCTTTGCGTGTGAAAAGGGCGATCAAATTTTGGCGCCGTTCGGGATTGTTAAGATCACATAGGAATAATTTGACGACTTGGATTTATTAATTCAAGTTATATTTATTTTATTATATTTATTTATTTTTGTCGGTGCTAAATTCTCTCGTTTCTCGGTGGTTTATGCGTACAAGATCTCGGGGACCTCACGAAATATTATTAGATCCGAGATCGAAAGCTCTCAAAGGAGAAGAGGACGAGAGAAGAGACAAGCTGCAATGGTAGCCGATCCATAAGCAGGGGCATTCCTCCCGAGCAAGTTGCCGTATGCTAGGCGACTTTGCGGAGATGCGTCGGATAGCGAACATGGGAATCATTGTCCCTGCTCGGAGGAAAGACCCACGAACCACATGTACCGACATCCCACCGAGCAGTTCAAGGAGGCGGTTGGGGCCCTGCGTAGATGCAAATAATTTCGAGCTCAAACCGTACGATCGGTATGGTCGAAGAAGCGGTTTGGGGAGGAGTCACGGAGAAGACCGAATGCGCATCTCGAGGCGTTTCTCGACATTTGTGACACCATCAAGCAGAATGGGGTGCCACAAGACACAATCCGGATCGCATGTTCGGTTTCTCGGCTGTGACGGTGAAAGATTGGTTGAAGTTTGGACCGGTGGCATCGACACTTGGGGAAACTTTGCGAAGTTTCTTTGAAATACTTTTCGGCCGGCCGCAGAAGATCATCGCGAAATCTCTCATTTTGCCAAAACCACGGCGAATCATTATTCGAGGCATGGGAGAGATTCAGAGGTCTATTGAGACGATGTCCACAACATGGGTTCTCGAGGAGCAACAAATCACACAGTTCTACGGTGGTGACATGGCGGGCGAGGCATGGTAGATGCGTCGGTGAGGCGCTTATTAAACCGACCGATCGACGAGGCAAGCCGTATTGTAGAAGAGATGGTCGCCAATGGCTATCAATGGCCAACGGAGAGAACGCCATCGTTCAAAGCATTCTTTGTTGAGAGTGATTCAAATATGGCGACCTCGTGAAGAAGTTCACTCTTTTGAAGAGTCGAGTTGAAGCGAGCGTGAGCCACATCAATCGGAGAGTCATTCAAATTTCCAACAAACTTCAAGAAGCTTCAATACTGTAATCGATCGAGAGCCGGGAAGCCAAGTCTCGAAGACATGATGCGCAGCGGTTGGTTGTAAGCAACCAACAATTGGCAAGCGAATCGAAGTCGTTCATCGGCAACACCGGCGGAAGATAAATCACTTGAGTCGATTATTACGGCCATGGGAAAACACATAAAGATGTTGGAAGCTCAAATCGGTCAAATTGCCGTACAAGTGAATGCACTACAAAAGGCGGGCCAATTTACGAGTGTCGGAGGTGAACCGAAGAGTCGATGCTTCGCCATTCGGGCGAGGTGGGCGAGCCTACCCGAGCCCTCACCGAGAAAGAAGAGCAAGAAAACATTACGACGCAGAACTTCGCGACCATGAGCCCGATCATGACCATCATGAATTTTGCCCACAGACGCGCCGCGACCGACGCGCGCCGCGACCCGACGCATGAGCCATCCAAGCATCGGCGCCAGGTTGCTCGCGGCGACCTAACGCCCGCAAGCTCGCGACGCGAACAAGGAGATCAACAAGGCGGACTCCTCGCGACCATCCCAATGATCGCGAGGTCAACCGCGAGGCACCCTGCAGGCTAATCTCGCGCGTACATTCCTCCGGTCCGTTTCCGAGTCGACTTGTCAGTCGAAATATGACGAGGAATTTGCTCGTTCAAAGAGGTATTCGAAAGTTGAGATAAATTTGCCTCTCTTTGAGCGTTGCGAAACATGCCGGGCTACATGAAATTCTTAAAAGACGCGCTTGCAAGTAAGAAGAAACTTGGGAAATTTGAGAAAATTTCCCTATCCGAAGAGTGCAGTGCCGTCTTGCAAAAAGCTCCTCTCGAAGCGAAGGATCGGCGGTTTCACGTTAGAGTGCGAGATCGCCGAGCAAAATTTTCCAAATGTGTTATGCGACTTGAGGCGAGCATCAATCGATGCCATTGAGCGTTTTCAACCGGCTACACCTAGGAAAAATGAAGCCGGCGAAGATTTCGCGATGATGGTGACCGGTCGATCACATATCAAAAGGTATCGTTGAAGATGTGTTGGTAAGAATTCGGGATTTTGTTTTCCTGTGACTTTGTTATTCTTGATATCCCAATTCAAACAACAACCGCTAATCCTTGGTAGACCTTTTCTAGCAACTGGTGGTGCGTTGATTGATGTGCGGGAAGAAACCTCACGTTTCGTGTTAACGATGAGGAGCTCAAAATTTCCATATCTGACGCCATCAAGCAACCCGGCGTTGGAAAGCCGGAAGATTGTTGCTCGATCATGACTACTGCTGCGCGCCACGTCTCACGCTTAGAGGTACCAAACCACTCGGGAAGCTGCGAGAAGGAAGAAGTGGACTCGGCATGGAACTCCAGTGTTTCATTCAAGTTTGGAGGCCCTTCCATAGTCGATGGTGGTCATCCGTAAATCGAAGTTTAGAAGGTTCCACAAGTCGAGAAAGATGTATATTGCTACTAAAACGCCGGATTAGCGAGGTTAGTGATGGTCTAGCTAAAGGCGTTAAAGTAAGCACTTGTTGGGAGGTAACCAGCGTTTTCTTTGTTTTGTTTTCGTGTTTTGTCGTTTCTTTCGTTTGTGTTGTTTTGTCGTCTTTTGTTTGTCTTTTCGTTTTCGTATGCGTCGATCAACGAGTTAAGTGAAGTGTGTTAATCCATGTGGCCAATGTGATTGAAATTTTTGTGAAATTTAATGATAGTGCATGATATGTTAGAAAATACGCATGAATGACGTGAGATGGCTTAGCTTGTTGTTTTCACCATTTGCTTAACTTTGTGAGACTTGAGCTTCTTTGTATAAACATCTTGATCTGATTTCTTTTAATTGTGTGATATCATGCATGTGATTATCTTCTAGAACTTGCCGTGTTTACGTGTCAAGACCGCAATATGTGTTTAATTTGGAAAGGATAAAGGCCATCTTTGTTAACCACATATTCACCCAAACACTAACCCGATGTTATATACCATTTGTCGCCTTCTTTGAGCCTTTATTAGACTTTTCTTTCGATTAAACCGGATGATAGGAGGTGAGGATGGATATGGAATCAAAAGGGTGAAAAATTTGATGTAGTTATGACGAGAGAAGTTTATTTTAGAAAATACATACGTGGTGAAGAATAGTACCTTTGTTGTAAAAGTTAAACCCTATAAGCTCTAGAAAAGAAAAGAAAAGAAAAATGTTAAGTTCATTATGAGTGTTGAGCATAAAGGGTTTTTAATCAAAGTATAGGTACCATACGTGGCATTAAGCGTTGATTTATACGTTGGGAAAGAAGAGGAAAATGGACAAAGTCCATATGTGTGAAATATATAAATGGGGTGCTTGGAATATTTTGAGTCACTTAGCCATATATTATCCTACCTTAACCAATGTGCCTACGTTATAACCTATAAAAGACCTCTTTGATCCTTATTTGAACACATTTGGCGGTGGAGATGTTAGAAAGCAGCAAGCCTATGGTAAGATGTTGCATTGCATTGATGCGTGAGTGTATACACGTCCTTAATTTCTTTATGAGTTTGAGTGTATTCTATATATTTTACACACATGCCTTTGTGAGGATGAAATAAATGAGTTCTTGCCCTCGATGGTTGTTTGTGTTGAGTTGGCTAACGTCGTCATGTGCGCTAATGTTTTTGGCGTTGATATGTTTGGAGGCTAGAATGGTTATCCTCTTTGCTATGCTCGTTGATCTTTCGTTTGTCTTTACTTACTCGCTTTTGTTTGAGGACAAACAATGCTTTAAGTTTGGGGGTTTGATAAACGCGCATTTTACGTATTTAGTTGATATTTGAAGATGAGTTTAGCTCGTTTAATGTGCGTTTATGTATCGATTCTTAATGTTTCATCTATTTCTAGAAGATCTTGCTCTTGGGTGTTCCTTTGACGCGTTTTGTAGGTTTATATATTGATAATCGAAGCAAGGAGCGAAGCACGAGCCAAATAAACAAAGCGCCCGTTTCTAGCGACCAGCCTAGCGACCGCTAGGTTGGTCGTGAAAACTCAATGGCGCCCGAGAAGAGCGGCCGCGACCTGCGTGCCCATGAGCGAAGCCTAGCGTCGAGAATTCTTGGACGATTTCGCGACCGATTCGTAACGGCTAGCGACCGCTAGCGGGTCATGAGTGTAAAGCGGCGCAGAAAGCGGCGTGCGAAGGCAGCGAGGATTACCTCGCGACCACGCTAGCGACCGCGAAGGGTGGTCGCGAGGCAACGCGCGAAGGAAAATTAGGGTTTTGGGGTGTGCTATATATGGCAACACCCCACTCGCGCAAAAGAGACCCTTACGCCCGAGCTCGTTTTCTTAAGTTTTCCTCGGTTTACATCTTTTAGTCTTTAGTTTTCATTCCCGTTTAGTTCTAGCTTTAATTTTCCGTTGTTCTTGTTTGGTTTATCGATCGGAGCGTTTTGTCCGATCGTTTTCTTTGTTTTCCGTTCGTTCGCTTGGGATTGGATTCAAGACCAACCATTGTTCATCCGACGCTTTCCTACGGGTTTTATATATTTAATTTCTGTTTTATGGTTAATTCGTATTTCATTACATTTTATTATGTACGGCTAGTTTTCCGTTCTAATCTAGGGTTTGCATAATTCGATCCTATATGTTGTGAGTTTCTGCATTGTTATTTACCTTCCGGGCATGATTCATGATTCATGGTGCTTATTTATATGTGTTGATTTCTAATCAATCTTGATGCATATCTAGTTGCCGATTAATGGCGTGAATCAGTATTAATTGTCAATCGATCTTGAATGCATGATACGATTAAGCTCGAGTCGTAATTGAGATAGAGACGATCGTAGGAAGCATATTCTTAGTGATCCTTTTGGGTTGCTTATTTTCCTCTAGAGCGTAAGCGTGATAGGAAAATTAGTAATCAACGCCATAATTGTCGAATGGCAAGTTCTTTGGTTATATATGTGATCTTCCGTCTTATGCGGATTAAAGCGGTTAATAATAAGCGGGATAAACATCGTTGTGGATAGGATTGGTGCATCCCTAGGTTAGTCTTTCTTCTGATTATCTTTCGTGATTTTATTGCTTTCTTTATATTTACATTTGGTTATCTTTGCTTTGGATTAAATTCAAGCCCCTAAACTATCACCCTTTATCGTGCGAATAATGATGAATAGTCGTTGAGCTAGCTTCATGTTTTCGTGATACAATCTCGTGGATACGATACTTGCTTACCACACTTACACCCTGCGTGTGAAAAGGAGCGATCAATAAGCAATAACCTTGCCTTTTGCGTCGAACACATCTAGTCTATTCTTGACGCGTCTGTGTAGATTGTGTACTCCTTATCCGCTTGGTCTGCGAGTAAAGGTGTTGTTGTCAAGAACTCCTTAAATCCACAGAACTAGCCTCACTTTCGGCGGTCCAAGTGTACTTGATTCCTTTTCTCAAAAATTGGGTCGTGGGTCGGGCTATCGTTGAAAATCTTCGATAAATTTTCGATAGTAGCCGACAAATCTAAACTCAATTTCATTCGGTTTCTTTGAAATTCTCATTCTCGAGCGTATCGATTTTGAGGGGTCTACTTTGATTTCTCGGCGGACACGATGTGACCTAAGAATGTCACTTCGCTTAACCAAAACTCACACTTGCTAAACTTGGCGAAGAGTTGCTATTGCCTCAACTTTGCACACGGTCCTCAAGTGCTCTTCATGGTCTTGGTTATTCTTGGAATATATTAGGATATAAATCTATGAATACTAAGACAAATTTATCTAAGTATCGAAATACCCTATTCATGATATCCATAAATCTTGGGACATTTGTAAGTCCAAAGGCATAACGATGAATTCAAATGACCTTACCTTATGCGGAAAGTCGTTTTAGGTACATATTCGGTCAAATCCTTAGTTGATGGTATCCAGACTTTAAGTCTATCTTCAAAAGACTCATGCTCCCTTAAGCGGATCAAGCAGATCGTCCATTCGGGCGAGGATACTTATTCTTTAGAGTTATCTTGTTTAACTCTCAATAGTCTATCACATTCTCGGTGTACTATCCTTTTCTTCACAAAAGGACGGTGCTCCCATGGAGATATCTTGGGTCTAATGAAACTTAACTCAAGGGTTCTTGTAGTTGGATCTTCAATTCCTCAAGTTCCTTGGTGTCATCCGTATGGGGCTTTCGATCAGGCGAGAACACGGTTTGAGATCGATTGTGGACTCCATCTGTCGAGTCGGCGGTAATCCAGGTAGTTCATCTGGAAAATCATTGGAATATTCTCTCACAATCGAAACACCTTTTTTTTTTCCTTCTCTTATTCTGGTCTTCCTCCTCGAGATAGACAAGGTAGATGTGGTCATCTGTCCTGTTCAGCTATGTTCTCGCTTATAGCGCGGATATGATTGGGACTCTTCTTCCCATGCTGATCCCATGAAAGTTTATAGGTTTCTTTACGAGATGTTGGAAAGAAATCTTACTTTCATTTCAGGAATAGTATCATTATATTTGGTTAACCAATCCATTTCTAGGATTATGTCCACATCCGTCATAGGTATGGCGTGAAGATTATCTGTCGTGACGGAGTAAACCTAGTCAAGTTCTAGGTTCAAGCATGTGTGGGTTACCGTTCTTATTCCTCCTCTTGGAGAAGAATTTCTCATGATTTGTTCAGCGTGTTTAGGATCAAATCCTAAGTTCTCAACATGCTTCAACAATAAAAGGATGCGGCGCCGAGATCAAACGAGTAGGGTAACCGGAAGTTTGGAGAAGTATTCTCATACTGTCGAGTTTCCTTGGTCCTTGGCGGCTCTGCGGAATTTCTTTTCTGGTTGAGGCGTAGGTCCTAGTTGTTGGGCGATTGTTGTTGTTGATGATGGTGTTGTCGTTGTTCTTCTTGTTGTTGTTGTTGGGTTAGCGATCTTGTTGTTGCGGTTGTCGCCATTGTTGTTGTCGTTCTTTGTCGTGGTTGATATGGTCATTGATTTGGTGGAAGTACGGACCGGGGTTTGTTCTTTGGAGCGGTTGAGCTTGGATAGCGGATTTATTGGACTCGATTCGGTACATTGGGATGGCCATTCTCTCGTTGGCGTATCCACAGGCGATCCTTGAGTAGTGACCCTTACGGACACATTTGAAACATTCATCATTTGTGAACATATAGACTCTTTTGTGACTCCTATGGCATTTAGGGCATCTGGGAAGATTCACGAATATCTAGTTTCCTCCCTTGACGCGGGTACTATGGTACATCCATTATCTTATTCGTGCTAGATGGCACATTCTCCCTGTCATGGCCTTGTGCCGGCTGTGACATATGATCTTTGACCTTGGTGGGGTCCTTCCCACTTTCTGTTTCCACGATCTCCTTGGTGATTCGGTGGATGTCTGCGATAATCCTATCCTCGTGCAAGGCAACCTCAATGTCCAATGCTCTATTAAGGGCCTCACGATGGGTCGATTTCCATGACCAATTAGTGACACTATGATCTCATGATAGAGTGATGCAACCCAAAGTTCGTTGATTCTCGACTTGGTTCGTGTTCGATGAACCAATCACAAGAGCTCGAGCAAAGCGGTTAAATTTTCAGCCTATATAGAGGCTTGTAAACTCACGAAATATTAAGCTTTGATTTCAAATATATTAATGAGTTTTATTCTCTTCAAGGGCTCTTCGTTTTCACATTTGATTCTAGGTTACGCATTCGCGTCAATTTCAAGCGATTGGCGAGGATCGTATCACGAGTCTCTTCGAACTTCTCGGTTCTCCTCTTGATGTCGAACAAGCGGGCGCATACCGTGACATCTCGCGGATGATGCGGTGCGTAACTCGTGACCGTGGTCTTTCCTTATCGTAAATTGTAGAACTCGTGTTTTTTCATCTTACGGTAGCCCTTAGGAATGTACTTCTCGTACACTTCATCCTTGAACTCTTCGGTGTAAGCTTCGGTTCATATTCATATAAGGTCTTTCTTTTCGCTCCCGCCTTGTAAATTTGCACCAATCATTTGCAAAGCAACATGACAAGCGTTCTTAAGAGGTGCGATAAAGGAATTTAAGGATTCGTTCTAGCGTGAATCCATAGTTCCGTATCCACGAGATTCCCAGTCCCGTTGAATTGGCGGATTCTAACTAAGGATTAGCTCTTCAATCCCTCTTATATATACGCAATCAAACATCTTCTTATACCATCCATCAGGATCTTAAATATCTCACCGCGATATGTATTACGTCGACATCATGTAATACGACATCAAAACTAATTGCTCTCGATGAGCTATCATCATATCAAATCAAATGCCTCTACAAGGATTTTCATCAGTGTTTTTGAGATTTACCCAAAAGAGGCCAAGTACGGAGTATGATGCTCCAAAACTAATATCGGCATCCTCCACGTACCTAATCATGATGTGTACAAAAATTTAAATACCACCGAGGTCATCAAAATAAGGGTTCGTATCGGAACGACTCATCGTTCTCGTATGCATCACCAAATATTCAATCGTATATAAACAAAACACTTTCTAGTCTTAATAACTAGATCCATAATCGCCCAGGGTATGAATAGGGTTCATCATTTTAGAGTCAGAACCGGGAGTATGGGTACTATCAATTTCCTCCATCTCATTGTCAGCAGATAGGTTCTCCTCAGGATCCTCCTCTGGTTCTACTCCTCTTTGACCTTAGCATTGAATGTGGGACTCACGGTTTCTCAAATTCAAATAAATTTAGCTTCCTCCATAGCAGTTAGATCTCGGCGGATCTCAGCCATGATCTCCTCATAGGCATCGACTGAAAATTGAGAAGCAGCAAGATGGCACAAGCTTCTCTCACAACGCATACGATTAGGCCACGTGATTCGTCAATCTCTACAGTATCATGGGACATGGGTCCGTACGGGGTGGTCATTGAACTGGGGAAAGGTCGGTAGGTAGAGATGAGTGTTGGCATGGGTCGATCGGCAATGATGATCTGGCGAGCAATGACGGGGATGGAATCCTACTGGTGGTAGGACCGAAAAAAGTGATTTGTCGAGGACGAAAAGATCCAGCCTCGAATATGTTCCTGCCACAGCCAGGTAAGAATGCAGGTCCATTAGATGCTAAACGAGGCATCTCTGGGAGGAGCCACTCGGGATTTTCATCATGCCATGCGTATTCTCGCTCAGGGAGATACGGTCCACAAGGTATAGCTCCTTATACCACGAATACGTAATTCAGGTGGTTGACGGAACGGGGTAAGTCTACCTCAAGATCGAAGCTCTCTCGGCGTCGATAGATGAAATCTGCCGATATCTCACGGGCATATCCGTGCTAGTCCGATGGTAGTCTTACGATCAATCAAAGCGCACCGTCATAATATGACGTACCACAGGCATGTGCAATAGCCCTATGATGTACGAAACGAGTTAAGGACTCGTCGACGTCGTCTCCTTATTTCTAGTAGAAACGGTAGGAATGTACAACCTCCTCGTGTGTGGCTCTACAAGAGAAAGGACTTCCAATCGTAAACATCGTTCGAACCACAATCTTATATCTTATATTATTAATTTGGCATTCGAAAAGAGATTGTATGGTCTCTTAGGATAAAACAGACATTCAATGTCTAGCCTTCGGGTAAAGGCTAAGTGGCCATCATTTCTCATTGAGTTATGAATTATTTATTTTCATTCGAATCATAACATTCGATCATATGCGTTCCCATAATATTCAAAATTCTGTCTTTCTTTTTATACGTACTTTCTTAACATTATGCTTTGATTCGTCGTTATCGTCACGATAGAGATAGCACATATAGTGTTCGAAATTTCTTCGCGTAGAGAGGTTGGGACTCGTAACAGTGCGAACCTCCAGTTAAGCAATCGCGTCATCGTAGAGTTGTTGCATTCTCATCCTCAAAACCGTTCGGATTGGGATTCTTATAATTTCTATGTTCTCGTTCTTCCTTAGTATTCCGTTCAATGGGGGATACCTTATGTTCTCATACTAAGTTCGGCGCAAAGGGATCATGCGTCTTAAGAGTCTATGTTCTCATGGAAACATACTCATTTATATTATGCCTCTAGCATGCTTTGCATATAGGAGTAAACACAACTCATAACATATATGCAATAAACAGATATTCTCATATCATTACTTTATCAATCTCCTAGAGTTTTCAACTTTTTTTTTTCAACTTAACAATCAGTTATTTTGAAAATAACTTTTCAATGTCGATCATTCATTTTATCAAAATCCTTGGAAACAACAACTCCACTTGAAATTTGAGACTTTTTCTCCTTTCAAACATCTTTCAACTTCCAACACAATGCGACTTTTTAAGTCCATTTCACATTCATAAACTTCCTTAATTTCAAAACAACTTTCGGTTGAAATAGTTACCTTCTTCCTCGTTGAGCGGGACGATGATGGAGTGCGGATCTGATGGTAGTCGAACACAAATAGTTTCAAGACTCAATTTTCAATTTAAGATCGAGGAAAGCGTTCAAATACTAAGAGTTTCAATACTCGACTTTCAACTTAGGATTCAAGAAAGGGTTTCTAGAGTTCAGAGCGAACAAAAGCTCGATACCACTTTGTAACGACCGACTTCCAAAGAAATACGGATCACATGGATCGTCACCGATATGATAAATGCGTGGATATATATAATTTAAACCAATACGATTAACCAATCAATTGTGAATAAATCGTAGACTAAAGGGATCTGTTGTATCAGTACAAACTCAAGTCACGAAAGACTTGCCAAAAGGTTCTATGTTCAAGTCTAACTTGATCGGTATGCTTCAACGAGGCAGTGCGACCTCGGGTCAATCGACATAATAGCAGTCATAATCAATAGATACCAACAAAACATCAGAGTTTGGCAGCAAATAAACGTGTGAACATACATATGATGATGCATGCTCAAGGTTCTAGAAATTCCTTCAATTAAAGCAACAAACCACTACCACTTTGCACCACCTCGCACCCATCATCAATCCTTGCTCAACCTGCACATCAAAAACGAATATGCAGGGCTAAGTACGAAAGTACTCAGTGGACTCGTTGCCGAAAACATTTTCTTCATAAAAGTTATTGAACTGCCCACAATAGCACATGAGGATTTTAGTTGAAAAGACTCATGCCTATTAAATATTTTATCATTTTCCAAAAGTGTCCGGCCGGACTATTTCATCCACGTTGTTCCATATCGGTAATTCGTTCATCAATCATCGTTCATTCATTCGCGCACTATGGGTGGCCACCTACACATAGTCGCCGTGACCGATCGAGGTAGCTAACCTTAACACACGATCCTGCGTGTACACAATCCGAGTTAGTCCTCAACTAAGTCGGATCCGATCGTTACCCTTTTTAACGTTGGTGGACCAACTCGTTCACATACCACATTGAATATACCAATCAATTCTCGTCCCACATTTGGACAAACCAACCTCGGATATGGACACAACCAAAACATAAATATTTGGCGATCGATAATAGTTCATGCGATAATATTTCATAAAGCTTTTGTAAATCATGCTTTGAGTTATGCATAATCATTTTGTTTCGAGAAAAGCCCACCTCAAGAATTGTCCTTCTTGGAATACCCGCTAGTGATCCTCTGTTGTTTTCGTTTCGTCCCAGCTGGACCTTGTCGATCAAGAAATATAATTTAGTATGTCATTCGCTTCTTTCGAGAAGTATCATTAAGATTCGACAGCTCGATATCTTTTAAGTCCTTGGGTTTTAGGATTTTCGTCATCGATATGACTTGATTAACATTTATATTTCGTCTATTCGATTGGTCTCGTCATAACGATAGATGACACTTCGACGTTGCATTCTTTCCTTCCAACGATGTTTCTCCGCGTCGTTTCGTATAAATTATGAATCTTAAGTTCATAACTAATATTCGTCGTTTGTTAACGCGTATCAACGTTTTCGAGTTCCAAATCCTCATTCATTGCTAAAATTTCTTCGCCGCGTTTCTCGTCCCACACGTTCCACATATTCTATTATAGACACCCATATCTATAGTACACTATCAATAAAGGTTTCTTATAAATCAATCATCTTCTATCAATCGTTCTATAATTTAGAGTTGATTAAATAATATTTCCTCAAGCATCAATTTGACATAATCAACTCATTACTTAATTAAAACTCCAATTTAATTAAGTAAATTCATAATTAAATATTAATTAAATGGATCAATTTAATAGTCGATAATATTTGATTAATCAATCAAATTAATTTAATTCATCTTAGATATCCACTAATTAGAATTTATTTCTAATCACATCTTTGTAATAAATTACATAAGTCCATCTCGTTACATAAATACATCACTTAAAAGAATAATTCTCAAATTATTCCTTAACATAATTAATTAATTATGTTATTCACTTTCTAAAATTAGATTTTATTCAATCTAATTAATTTAATTAATTCACTCTAGATAATTGATATTTAGGTTATTATGTAATTAATTAAGAATAAATCCCAAATTTAATTACTAAAATTAAATCTCATATGTAATTAATATAAATTTATTAAATCCTTAATTTAATTTTAATGGATCATTGATGAATAGTTCAAGTCCATTACAAATTAAACTCTTAGCCCAACATTTAAAAAGTATAAGTCTATCTTCAATTTAATTTAAGCCCATATCAATTTAATTCCAAGGCCCGACATAAAACTAAGTCCAAATCAATATTATAACCCATAACCCATCTCTTTTATCTCTCGCCCATTTAGCAAATTTAAGCCCATATAATTAAAAAGTATCTGGCCCAATTGTTTGGCAGTAATCAAAGCCAATATTATTTTATTCTCGCCCGATGAAAATAAGGTCCAAACACACAACTAAATTCAATGGCCCATTATATCTTTTATTAAAAGGCCCAACACCTAAAATTTTCGCCCATAATCTCGGCCCAAACAATTAATTAAAAAAGAATACCCTAATGCACTATCCTAGCCGCACTTCCCATTTCGGATCCATCCTCTCCGGACTCTCACGCGTACGCACACACACACCGAGTTTGCTTGCCGCCGCCGCCGCCGACGATCGATCGCCGCCGTGACCTCGGCTTCCTCCACTCTTCACACGGTGCACACACACTCACGCGGACGCACGCAAGATCGTTGTCTTCCTCCTCTCCTCTCGGTGAGATCGTCAGCAGCGCCGATCCGCACCGTCGCCATCGTCACCGGTCGCGGCGCATCGCGGTGGCGGGTTGCGTCATCGCCGCGGTCTCAACCCCTCTCTCGCGCCTAAACACACATACACACTCACGAGATCCGAAAATTCCACCCTCCATTCGCGGCCGATTGGCGAGTTGCACCGCCATCGCCGTCGTCATCGGCGGTGAGCCGCGACGCCACCGCGTGGCATCCCGATCAACAGCGCCGCTGTCGCTCACTCATGCCCACACGCGCACGGATCTCACACATATACACGGATCTCATTTTCTCCTCGATCTCTCACCTCGTCTTGTTTTTAGTCGCCGTCGTCGCTCCGGTTGGATTTGCCGACGTCATGCCTCTCACCGGCCACCTTGCCGCTTGACTACGGCGGACGTTCGACGGCCGAGCCTTAATGGCTCGGTCCAAACACTATAGTTCTATGTTCGATAACATTTCTTATGCATTTGAAAATTATTGGAACCTAATATTTGTTTATGCATTTGTTCTTAGATTATGTAATAGGAATGAATAAAAATTGTAGTAGAGAAAACACATATTTGCTTTGTTGTTTGGATATTGTAAGAAGATGAAAGATGAGAGAAACAAGTTCTTACATTTTTGTTGGTTCTCTTGAATTTCTTTGTGGCGGGGTTCAAAGTGGAGAAATGTGGTTTGATTTGTAAAACATGAGAGGAAGTAGTGTAGGAAAATTGTGTTCTTGCAAGGTCTTCATAGGATCCTTTAGGGTGAAATGATGAGTATTTAAGGAAAAAGTAGAGTAAAGTAGGGTAAAGTGGAATATTTTGGGAATAAAATGATATGGTTTGACTAGATAAGTTATTCCACATAAAAATATCTAACTCGATTTATAAGCGTATTAGTTCTCCGACATTCGTTTAAAATTTTCTCGTTCGAAAGTAAAATCGAAACATCAACGATTATAGAATTTAATAATCGCTCTAAATTGAATCTTGATTTAGCTAAAGAAATTAATAATCAAGTTTTAAATTTATCGGGTATTACGAAACAATTACGGATGTAGCGCTTCATGTATTCCTCATCGTGTTGATTGATTACCTGAGAAAAAGTTGATCGAAAACACAGGATTGAGTTCCCACAGACGGCGCCAGTGATCGATCTTATTTTCGTTGGGTAATAAATGCGTAAGAAACACGAGGAAGTAACATGGTTCGATCTATCGAAATAGATCTACGTCCACGGAGCAAGAGTGTATATCTTTATTAAGTATGTAAGCGAATACAAAAGTGTAGATCCCTCTTTCTCTAATCTAACCTCTATTTATATATCATCGTATTGAGTTTGACTCTGTCTGAAGTCTTCTCTCATAAGGATTCTTTTAGATATGTATCCGAATCTTCTACGTCTCCAATTGCGATTTGAGTTATAGTTGGTCGAGGAATCTTTGGTAGAACTCACATAGGCCGAACTTAATATCGGTAGTTTATATTGGACGCGATCTTTGGCAAGAATGGTTAGGCGTATCCTATCAATAACATAATATTATTCAATTTTTTCAAAGCTTCGGCTTGAATCATATCTTTGTTGGTATTTGGGTTTGACGAATATATGAATTTAACTCAATATAATCTGTCATGATTTAGTTCACATCAATATCAATGATTGTCATTATCCAAGATCTGATATAGGTTGAAACAAAGTACCAATGCAAGTATACTACACAAGAGGAAGGACCTGAAATCTGGACTGGGCTTCAAAACATCAAGTTTTGGGCTCAGAGCGTTCTGATAAGATGATGCTTAAGCGGGTAAAATATGTCCATAACGGCTAGATTAATAGGATTAAATTAAATTATAATAAGAGTTTAATAAAAAATTAAAATAGAGTTTAATCGAGTTTTAATTACGGCTACATGATTAGGATTAAATTAAATTGTAATAATAGTTTAATTAAAAAATTTAAAATTTTGAGTTTAATTGAGTTTTAGTCTAAAATAATAAACTCTTTCATTTGTATCTTGTAAATAATTTAACGTTGTATCTCATTTTAAAAACATTTTTTCATAATTTTAAGAGCCCAGTGGGTTATCCGGGTTAATATACAATGTATCAAAAGTTCAAAACACATTATAATTTGGTACAGTGCTTTTAGTCCCACAAGGTTCCGCTTTCTTTTTTAATCATGATTTAAGATTTTTAAATTTTAAGTGGTTCCTTTGAATAAAAAAAAAGTGGTTAATGTTAATATTCATTAGTTTTTTCTTAAATTATAGATTAATTTTGAGAATTCAAAATCTTTCGATTATGAACAGCCTAGAGTCGTAGTTTATATTTAATCACATATTTTCATTTTCATAATCAAGTTTTGGCCAGCCAATTAACGATTCTATTATATACATAAAAAAGTTGTTGAAAAACAATTTGAAGCTCATACGTGATCAATTATTTATGAATTTCCTTTTGGTGCATGAATTTTCCAGTGATGCGCATTTTGTATAGTTTGTGTGTATATCTAACATTACTGGACTACAATGATTTAGTTAACGAGATATTAAGTTGATCTAATACGAATCTATCAAAGTCTATCACACTCTCACTCTATGTGCCATAGAAATACCTTCCATTTATCCCATTACACAACCCCCCTTCCAAATTGCGAAATCAAATTCTCTGCTTCACCGCTAAAATGGCAGGCTTATCTCTTACTGACGGGAAGCTGAGCGTGAGCAGAAACTGCATTCTCACCGATGTTTGTGAGAATATTTTCCTAACTCCCGCGGAAAATGAGCAGGGCAGTTTCCTTGGTGTCAACTCCGAACACCGCGGCAGCCGCGTTGTCTTCCCGGTCGGCAAAATCAAGTAAAAATGGAATCCTGATTTGCTGTTTTTGTTTTTGGTTGCTCATGATTGAACGGGTGCCTGATAGTTCTAAATTTTGTAGAGGATTGAGAATTTTGTGCCTCTACCGGTTCAAGTTGTGGTGGATGACTCAGTGGATAGGGACCCGTGGCCAGGATATCCCTTGTGAGACTCAGTTTTTATTGGTGGAGGTACCTCAAGAGCAATCGAATTCAGTTTATTACGCTGTTCTCTTGCCGATTCTCGAAGGGGATTTCAGGGCTGTGCTTCAGGGAAATGCGCATGATGAGCTGGAGATTTGCTTGGAAAGTGGTACTCTTTTTTTTTTTTTGATGCATTTGTCGTAGCTATTTTCCGTGCAAATGTGCATTTCGTGTGGTGTCGGGATTCGAATTTGGTTGTGAGTTGGTGAAGACTGTGAAGAACTGCCGTTTGCAGGTGATCCTTCTGTGCAAGAGTTTGAAGGGAGGCATTTGGTTTATGTGGCGTCTGGGACCGATCCATATAGCGTGATTGAAAATTCTGTCAAGTATGTAAAGTTTAGACTCTTTCTGGAATGGATAAATGTTAGAACAGTTCGTGTTGTCACGTTTGGGGATTTGAATGGGAATGATAGTAGATTATTCTCTTTTAAAACTCATATAGTCTTGTACTTATTACTCTAACGTGCATCTAACTGAAAATACTTTTACAATCTGTAATTGAAGCCTCTTGTTGCCCAAGAAATATGTGACCATATCACTGTCTTTTGCAAATATATTCGATAAAAAACACCAAACCAGAAGCTAGTTGATATGACTCGTTCGATTTTCCATATGTGTTATGCTATTAGAAATTATTCGAACTTCCTCCCTTTTAAATAGAAATGCTTAACAGGTCCTTGCAAAGTAATCTCCAGACATTCCGACATCGTACAGAGAAAGAGGTAATTCTAATATTAAAATGTTACTTTGATTGATATGAGTTTGTTCTTCACTGACGACTTTGGCTCTGCTTCCTGGTTCAGATGCCTGATATACTGAACTGGTTTGGATGGTGCACCTGGGATGCTTTTATACTGATGTGACTGCAGAGGAGTAAAGGAAGGAATAAGAAGGTCTGCTTTGAAGTGATTAGGAATCTTTGAATCTGTTAAAGACTTAGGATAGCATCGGGGTAGAATTATAACTTCCGTGTTGTTTGTAGCTTGATTAAAGGTGGAGCACCACCAAAGTTTGTCATCGTCGATGATGGATGGCAATCAGTTGGCATGGATCCTACTAGTACAGAAGCCAAATTTGACGACACTGCCAAGTGAGCAAATGTACCTAAAGGCTTGCGAAAGGCCTCTCTGACATATCACTGCAAGGAAACTGATGTTGCATTCTAATTTTTGGCTTCCAGTTTTTCAAATCGGTTAACTAGTATTAAAGAGAACCACAAGTTCCAAAAGGGCGGTGACGGGCCTGACACTGCAGATACAAACACTGGATTTAGTCAATTTGTTACAGAGATGAGAGACCAATTCGCTCTCAAGTACTTATGTTCATATTTCTCTTCTCTTTTTCTGGCCAAGATAATATGATGCATATTTCTTAGTTTTCCAGGTATGTTTACATCTGGCATGCGATAGTAGGTTACTGGGGTGGTGTAAGCCCTGATGTTGCTGGAATGGCTCAATATGACCCGAAGATAGTAGCCGCTATTCCATCCCCTGGGGTGGAGTCCAATGGCATTTGCTTCGTGTTAAAAAGCATCATGATGAACAGTGTCGGCCTCGTGAACCCAGACAAAATCTATTGCTTGTACAGTGATCTGCATGCTTATCTTGCATCTATTGGCATTGTGGGGTTAAGGTAGATAATCAAAGCATACTTGAGACTCTTGGGTGGGGTATGGTGGAAGGGTGAAGCTTGCAAGAAAATACCATGAAGCACTAGAGGCATCTGTGTCTAAAACTTTAAGAATAATGGAATTATTTCTTGCATGAGCCACAGCACTGATCGTTGTACAAGTGCGTAATCTTACATTTTGGCTGAACCTTGGATTTTGTTTATCTAGTGCTACGTGCCTCATTAGCTTCTGGACTGTTAAATCCTTGCTCTCCTTATTGCTGCAGTGCTAAGAAAGCTGCCACAGTCAGAGCATCAGATGATTTCTTTCCAAGGGATCCAGCATCCCACACAATCCATATAGCATCAGTTGCATACAACAGTGTTTTCCTTGGAGAATTTATGCAGCCTGATTGGGATATGTTTCATGTGAGCATACCATTTTTTAGAACTATCTTTTTTTGACGCACCAAAAACACTTAATAAGCCAAGGTTCATCAGGGATATTGTACATTAGTGTTGAATCACTTCAATTGTTCCTTATCTCAGAGCTTGCATCCTATGGCCGAATACCATGGAGCTGCTCGTGCTGTAGGAGGCTGCACTGTCTATGTCAGGTGCTGTTTTTTTCATGCTTCTGCTTGTACTTTTCAAACTCACGCTTTGCCCCTTCAATTTTTTATATTCTTTGCATCTTAATTTCAGTGATAAACCTGGAAACCATGACTTTGATGTTTTAGAGAAGCTTGTACTTCCTGATGGCTCCACTTTGCGAGCCAAACTTCCAGGAAGACCAACGAGAGACTGCTTGTTTTCTGATCCTACTAGAGATGGAAAAAGGTATGGCTGTAAAGATTTAAATATGCTGAAATCTCTTGACTTTTTCGATACAAGATAGATTGATCTACTTATTAAACTATCAACTTTGTGGCAGTCTTCTCAAAATCTGGAATATGAATGACTTCAATGGGGTACTTGGGGTTTTCAATTGTCAAGGAGCTTCATGGTGTCGTACTAGTATAAAAAATCTGATCCATGATCAACAGCCTCAAACAATTTCTCGCTCCGTCCAACCAACAGATGTTGAATATCTGCCGAGCACTGCTCATAGTGGATGGAATGGAGATTGCATTATGTATTCACATAGAGGTGGTAAGTATCTCATCCTAGAAAAGTGATCTTTTAGCTAATATATATCGTCTAACTATACACTATATATAAGAGAATTTGATCCCATAATATGAATTGACATCCAAGTTTGCATATAAGTTTGATAATTCCTTGTCAAGGTGGTAAAGGGGCTAGATCAGGATACCAGGCCAAGGGGAAAACTGGGTCGGGCTGAGTTAAAATTTCATTGTGTCGGAAATACTGGAGCTCGACCCAGCCCTAAGAATTTTTACAAATAATAATAAATAAGTAAAAATGACAAAAAAAGACTGTGCCAGTTATAGTCGGGCCAAGTAGGCCTGTTGGGTTTACTCGGGCGGGACCAAAACTGTATTTGTTAGGTCTAACTATCAAGTGTAAAAGTTCCAAGATTTTATCTAGATTTCATTATTCCTTGTCCATTTTTGTTTATTAGTTCAAAGGTAAAACTGTAGAAGTCAAATCCTGTTTAAAACTTGTCTAGGGAAATGTTATTAGGCATCTCAGTCCCGAAATTTTATTCAGACTTTTAGTTTGGTACACCTAAAGCATAATTGACCATTAAGTGGTGTATAAAGAAGCTATTTCTTACGAAGAAAACAGAAATTAAGAAAGAAGGAAAATAAATTGATTAGTTTAAAAATTATTGTCATATGAATTCTGACATACTGAAGGATCCAACACGGCCAACTTTAATCTTTTTCACAATGCCCTCACAGGAAAGCTTATCAATGTTGGGTGGAATACATCTCATCCAATTGAATTGAAAGCTCGTGAGTTTGAAGTATTCACAGTTGCAGTGGTGAGGCAACTGTCAAATGGTGCTGCATTTGCTCCAATTGGTCTCATCAAAATGTTCAATTCAGGAGGAGCAATAAAACAAGTCGACTATGAGTCCAAGAAAGCTGGACGCGTGGAGCTAAGAGTCCGTGGATGTGGCACGTTGGGAGCTTCTTCGTCCCTTAGGCCGAAAAGGATCACAAGGGATAACGTGGAGGAGCAGGAATTTGATTACGATCAGAACTCGGGACTCCTCACTCTTAATTTACCCGTTCCAGATACAGAGTTATACCAGTGGAACGTAGCAATTGATCTTTGAATACTCGGTAATGTTGCTTCAAACAGTATTGGTTCTTTTATTAGAAGATCAAACTCAACTTGTTTGAGCTTCTGCCTGTTCCTTTTCTCCAAAGATGGTATATTGTATTTTACTGATTTCAAAAATGGATCTGTCGTGATTCTAATCCACTGCAGGATTCTGGATTCATTGGTGTGGACCACCCCATAAAAATAGGCGTAATGTGGCAGAACTTTCTGAAGTTGCAGATCTCATTGTTTGATATCTTGTGATGAATGATGATTTTGATGTCTTTGAAGTGTGAAAATCACTGCGATATCATTCATATTTATGCAATAAAAAAAGGAAAAGAAAAAGAGTAAGTTTGGATATTTGGAGATAGCGGTCGATAACGGTTTGTCTCGAGCGACGACGGTTTTGAGGGGCCAATATAAAAGTGAAAGTGTCAGTTGGTTTTTATGTGTTTGTATTGCGACAGAAAACAAGTCACGAGGAGCATGTTATACAATGTGGCGATGCATGTGTGTGTCTTGTCGCTTATACCAGATTTCAGGAATCTTATCGGTATCACGGTATCACCCATTTCCTTCTCTTATTTATTTCAGTCTTAGGGGTGTTTGGCTAAGTTTATTTTAGAGAGCTTATAAGATGTAATGTCTTAAGAGCTTATAAGTTGTTAAAATGTTTGGATAATTGATCTTATAATTTAGAGAAAGAATCGTGAGTTAAAGAGAGAAAATCATAGTTAGAGCGATAAAATTGACGAGAGGTAAAATTCATAATATATGTGTAGAAAATAACAAACTATAATAAAGTTATTTTGATAAATTCATGGTTATTTATAAGTTTATGAAAAAATAAATTAGGGTTGACCAACTTATTTTTAGGGGGCTTATAAGTTGTTAGAGCTTATTTTCACAGTTTATAAGTTGTTTAGGAATTTATTTTGTCAAACACTTTACAACAGTTTATAAGCTCCTAAACAGCTTATAAGCTATTTTAAAGAGCTTATAAGCTTAGCCAAACACCCTCTTAATCCATTTATCTCTCCTACATAAATATTATTGGGTCCAATTGCATGTTTAATAGGGTTGCTTATTGGGTAATTGGATAACGGGTATTACCGAACTGAACCGATATTCATCGATTATCGGTATCCAATAACTGATTAATTGGATATTTGATTCGGTATTGGATAATGAATTGGAGTTAATTTCGGTTATTGGGTATATCGATAACCGAATGGGTATATCCGAATAATCGAAATTAAATAATTATTAATTTATTATTTTATTATTATTAAATTAAATACACAAATTAATAGTTAAGAACTTAAGTGGTGTTAGAACACGGGAAAAAAAAAAACTAGGGTTCTTTTTTGGACTAGTAGACGAATACGACGACAGAGAGTGCCTTTGAGTCAGATCGATCGAAGGGCTTTGTGAAATTTGAATCATTGGTATTGTTGTTGCACTTGTGTAACTTGTGTTTTGTGACTTGTGTTTGTTTTTGAATTGTTGGAGACTTTATGGATTCGTGTTGTGTGACTTGTGTTGGTTGATGTTGGAGAATTGATTATTTCACTTGTTTCAGTTTGTTGTTGCCTTGTTGGAGAATTGATGGTGTTGCACTTGTGTCGATTTGGTGCTATTTTCGTACTTGATTTTTGAGTCGAAACAGGGAGAAAATCAATGATTTTTTTTTTCTGAATTGGATAATTTTGGGTATTCAATAACCGAACCGATTAACCAATCGGTTTCGGTATCGGTTATTGGATTTGGTGGATATTGGTTTCGGTTAACCGAAACCGATCCAATAAGCATCCCTAATGTTTAACTTCAATTTTTTTATAATAAATGTCTCGTTTAAACGTTTCAAATCCTAAAAGAGAGAAGATTTACAGTAAGTTTTGAAAGACAATTGTCTCTATTGTTATTATAATCTTTATTTACAATCATATTTGTTTTGATTTTAAAGAAAAAGAAAATTTTGGATCATCCAAATCCTTTAGCGACTACCAAGTCTAAATATCCGTCATTATTTTCCAAGATCCTCTATCTGCAAACTGGTTGTGGGTTTCTTAATTAGAACTTGGAGGACATTTTATTGCTTAATTAATATAGACAATCGTGATTCCAATCAATTTGGCAAAACAACACACTAGAGATAGAAAAACACTTTCTCATTGCTTAATTATTTACAGAAATTCACGCTGTATATTAGTTGTAAGTTTTCTAACAGTTCGAGGACTTTTACAGCAACGTTCATTTAAGCTTTAAAGATTCACATGTAGTCTACTCTATTGATTGTACAAGTTACTTTGTGAGTAAAAATTGTATGTGTTAGTCTAATCCACAACACATGAAGCATATTTTAGATTTTTTTGACGATAAGTAAATTCGTAATCGTTTTTCAAGATACGAATTGAGTAAATTTCATTCCTGTACAATAATTTATAAATTAAATAGTAAAAACAAACTGCATTTTAAAAAGCTAGAATTAAAATCCACAAATTCACTTAAAATACAACAGAAAATGATAAAATAGAGGGAGTGACATCAACTGGCCTCGGTGCTGCTGCAGAGCACATCTACATAAAATATAGGAGACAAAATTATTTGGATTTAATGTGTATAGGTGGCTGCGAACACCTTTGGTTATCATCATTTTCGCCTAAGATTGATTAATTAAGTGTTCAGATGTATCTGTTTGTACGGACCGCCAAAGTAGAGTGAAGATAGATCCAATCTTCCATACGGTCATAATGTATTCCAAAACTAAAACAAAACAAAACAAAACAAAATTATTTATTTATTGTGATTTTATTTTGAAATTATAATCAAGTTATTTAAATAAAATTGATGTTTATATATACATAATGATTCCCCTTAATATCTTTACAATAATATTGGCAACAAAATCGTGTCTAGCTTATTTGATTTATTGTGCAAGGCTCTTTAAAATTGCAAACTCCTTTTGTTTTCAATACAGTATAGTTTATCCAATACATTATTCAGAATATAACAAATAGGAGTTTCTTATATCATTTAATAGTAAGAAATCACATATAACATGTTTAGATGAATACTGGATATTTTAATTTATTTTTTATAAGTTAGGCTTAATTTTTCCGAAACACAAACACACATAGTAGGCATTTGAATATATGTGTGTGCGCAGTTTGAATTGATATCCTTATGGATCATGCCATCATGATATCAATTTGTTGATAACTATGGATCATGGTGTCAATATTATTGAGCGTGGGATTGTGCAACCAAATTTTCAAGGATTATACCTAAGTTTGACATAAATCAATATTAATTAGCTCAATTATATTATGCTGTATAGGGATGTCAATGAGTGGTTTTACCGGACCATAACCAATAAATAAGTAATGGTTCTGGTTCTGAAACCGATCCATTAGACACTGGATCCGGACCGAACCCGGACCATCAACTATGGGTCTTAAGCGGTTAAGATGCGGCGAGTCTAGAATCAGAACCGGACCAGAACCAGACAAGAACCAAAATTGCTTTATAATTTAATGTGTTATGAGTGATTTTGAATCGATATGGATAAAACTAGCTCATTGACAAGCCTATTTAAACTTAAGTTTGTCAATAGACGGATTTTACTCGGACAAGAATCAATAAATAAGTATTGGTTCTGATTCTGGAACCAGAACCAGATCCGACCGAATCGGACCATCAAATTATGGATCTAAGCGATGGGTCTAAGCGGTGCGAAACCAAATCGAAACCAGAACCGTTGCTTTAAAATTTAATGGATTTTGAACGGTTCGGATCGTCTGAGAAACCCACCCGTTGATATCACTGTCTGACATATGGCTGTCGATTGGTCAAATTGAAACCAAGGCCAAAATAGCATATACTATGGTGTTTCACGTTTCTTTTAAAATTCAAGATCCGACATTGAATAGACGTCGGGTTTGAAATCTAAACCAAACCTACAGAGCTTCACTATCGAAATATCTTCATCCAATTACTTCATTGTTTGATATCCAATGGGCAAATTTATGGTCCAATAAAAAACTCATAATATAGGAGCTTTCTAGTCATACCTATATTGTACAACATTGTAGTTTATTGATCAAGATATGGCAAGAACTTACATGAACTCTATTCTTTATTATTTTTAGGGTAAATATCATTTTAAATTTTAAATTATATATATTTTATTAAAATATTCCAAACTTTAAAAATATCATTTTAAATCCCAAACTATTAACATTTTATCAAAAATATCATAAACTTTGAAGAGTATCATTTTAAACCTCAAATTATTAATTTTGTATCAAAAATAACCTATATCCATTTTTTAGATCCCGAAATTAGACGATGAATATATTCTTCTCATTCGATGAGCCACATCAAAATTTTGAAAGCAAAAAATGGACGTGAGATATATCTGATGAGCCACATCATAAGATATCTCTCGTTCAATTTTGGGAGTTGAAAAATATATATATGATATTTTTGATACAAAACTAATAGTTTAAAGTTTAAAGAAATATTTCTCAAAGTTTAGGATATTTTTGATAAAATATTAATAATTTTGGATTTAAAATGATAGTATTTTTTAAAGTTAATGATGTTTTTGATAAAATGACTATAGTTTTGAGTTTAGAGTGGTATTTTACCCTTGTATATGTGATACTTTTTAAATAGTTTAGGGGCTATGCTTTGTTTTTGTATATTTCTAGTCATACACCTGTCCTTTTAGAACAAGTATAATATTGGTGGTATATTAGTGGTCTTGGGAGAAAGCTTCTCCTTTTAGAACAAATATAATATTGGTGCTATATTTGAACGTCATTCCTAGAAAAAATATAATAAGAGGATTATTCAACGTGTTTGTTTGAAAGTAATAATGAGGAAAAGCAAAATATTTGTTCAACCCAAACGCCATTTGGTGTCATCAATAATTAAACTGGTTGTATAACAGTTTTGATAAAGTTTTATCTTAAATTGGCCTTTCTTCAGTTTATACAACTCGGATAATAAATTTAGTTAATTGCTAAAGTTGTTTTAGTTACACGAACGAATTCCATAGACAAACAAAATTTGATCGCATGAAACTAATATTCTTCAAAATTCAGTAGCATTTATCGGTTTCTGTAATATTAATTCACATTATAAGTATGCTTCTTGTGGCATGATTTATTTAATTTGAATTAAGTTAATTTAAATTTCATATTTCGAAAAGGTCTATATCCGAAGCCGGTTAATAAAGAGGAATATGTATGATTCCTGTGTCCCCTCTCGTGTTTGACAAAAACTTGGGTGAACTCCGTCTTCGTGAAGCTCACCTTTTTTATTAAAATAATTATATATTAATTATGGTGAGTAAAGATAATTAGATTTTATTAATATATAATTAAATTTATTAATTTTTAATTATAATTTTTAATTCAAAATTAGAATTTATTAATCCATAATTGAGGTTTATTAATTCATAATTATGGTTTATTAATTTACAATTAGGGTTTATTATTCAAAGTTAGGGTTTATTAATTCACAATTAGGGTTTATTATTCAAAATTGGGATTTATTATTTCCAATTAGGGTTTATTAATTCAAAATTATGGTTTATTATTCAAAATTAGGGTTTATTAATTGAAAATTAGAGTTTATTAATTCACGATTAGGATTTATTATTTCACAATTAGAGTTTATTAATCAAAATTAAGATATGTTAATTCAAAATTATTATTTATTAATTTACAATTAAATTTCATTAAACTAATTAATTTTAATTATAATTAATTTAGTTAATTAATTCATTAATTAGAATTAGTTAGGATTAATTAGGATTAATTATTTAATTAATTAGGGGTGGTCGCACTCTGGGGGCGCGCAGGAGACCACCCCTTCGTGTTTTGGGGTACAATTACGTTTAATCTTCTTAGGCTAAATTATTCATCTTGTTATTTCAATTATAATTTGATGTATTTAATTAACTTCTAATTATCTCAATTTTATTGGAAAACCATTTTGCCATCATATTATTGAACGGCCGTTTAGTTGACAACTGGAAGTCTGAAAACGTGTGCAAAGTTAATAACATACATGTAAGTATTACGTATAGGTGAGACTTAGAGGGTGTTTGGCTAAGCTTATTTTAAATAGTTTATAAGCTCAAGAGCTTATAAGATATTTCAATAGCTTATAAGACATAATGTTTCAAGAGCTTATAAGTTGTCAAAGTGTTTGGATAATTTAGCTTATAAGCTAGAGAAAGAATCGTGAGTTAGAGAGAGAAAATTATAGTTAGAGCGAGAAAATTGACGAGAGGTGAAGTCGATAATATATATGTAGATTATAACGAATCATAGTAAGGTTATTTTGGTAAATTCATTTGTTTCTTGCAAGATTATTAAAAATAAGTTGGGGTGGAGCTACTTATTTTAAGGAAGCTTATAATTTGTTGAAACTTATTTTAACAAATATAAAATTTGTTTAGGAGCTTATTTTCACAAACATCTTGCATGAGAACATAAGCTCCCAAATGTTTTATAAGTTGTTTAGAAGAGCTTATAAAGCAGCCAAACACCCTCTTAATGGATGAACATTATCTTGTGTTTTAAATAAGGGTGGTTTCCTGTAAATACCGTGCCGTGGTGAGACCATCAATTATTTATTTATTTATTATTAATTAATTATAATTAAAACTAATTAATTTAATAAAATTTAATTGTAAATTAATAAGTAATAATTTTGAATTAATAAACCTAATCATGAACTAATAAATTTTAATTTTGAATTAATAAATTTAATTAGAATTAATAAACTCTAATTATGAATTAATAAATTCTAATCATAAATTAATAAATTCTAATTTAAATAATAAACCCTAATTGTAAATTAATAAACCATGAATAATAGACCATAATTTTGAATTAATAAATGAAAAATAATAAATTTAATTATAAATTAATAAAATCTAATTATCTTTACTCATCATAATTAATATATAATTATTTTAATAAAAAATAAGAATGAACTCATGGTGAAGCGAAGTTCATCCAAGTTTTTGTCTTTAAATAATTATTAATGTTGCCGTTGTTATTTCGAACAACTTTTATTATTTGCACACTTTTGTACTCGATAGGAATACAATTTGAATACAGGTTAATTGCTAAACAAACAAGTATTGGACGGGAGTACATGCGGGACCCTCTCAATTTTTTTAGTCTTTATTGTAATAATTTAATTAAATTATCATTAAAAATTAATAAAATATAAGAAGAGGTTATTAAAATCTACTTAAAATTCTAATTAATCTTAATTAGCTAATAATTAGGAACTAAAAGCGGACGTCTGAACCAGAATATTTGTGCGGTTTATTTAATAATTATTTATGTTGATAAGGAAAATGGGAAAGCCATAGCTCAATTAATTGCAACCGCTACAACTAGGAAAATCAATCTTCCTAAACGTCACATGGCGAGAAATTATGATTCCTCCAGACAATATTTGAAACTGGACTACTTGTGAATTTGGGCGCAGTAATCTTATAAAAAATTACAAGAAAAAAGGATAAATGAAGAAGAAAAACAAAAAAAAAAGTAAGAAACAAGAAAATAAAAAGACTGTCACACAAATTTAATTCAATTAATTAAAAACTAATAGATTTAGAATAAACAAAATAAAAACCCCCACCTCGTTTTTTGCATTTTCCTTGAAAGTGGGGATTTGATTGTTGGAAATGGAGGTGGCATGTATCTTGATCAGCTCAGCTGACTGTATAATACGTCAAAATGAGGTGGCTTTCATTAATTAGTTTAGTCAAACTAAAGCCGTAGGATTGGAGAAATTTTCAAACATACTTAATGCCCACAAATAATGTCAGCCGTTGATTACACGTAATGACAACACGGATCCCTCTCATCCTATAATCCTAATTTCTGATCATGTTAATTACACCTACTAATGAATTGTCAACAAGAAAGATCGCGCCTCAATATAACCCCCGCCTACACCTAACGACATCTGCATTTCATATATAATATTCAATTGCCACAATATTATCGTCACAATTTTCATGTTCCAACTTCGTTCAGTTTCGCTCGAATTTATCGAATTTGTAATTTTAATTAATCTTGAAAAGTTTCAATAATATCTCAGTATTTTGATTTAAAATAAACTAGTGTATAACCTGTCGAGTTTCCATGAGAAATCATTTTCGTTACAAATTATAAGTTAAAAGTATAAATTTTAAAAATAAGTCTATATTTTTTTTCGAAGTGATAGTATTTTAACAACTCATCGGAAGAAGTTTTTAAAACAAAATAAATTATAATAAAAAAATAGATTAAGAGAGATTTTCTTCGATTTTTTTCACTTATATGTTTAAATGGTTAATCTATATGCTCGTACTCACAACAAATCTGTTTAAAATAAATTATTACTCGTTCTCATTTTAAACTCGTATAGTTTTAAAAGTTGTTATAGTTATTGTTTATTTTTCTTAATAAAAAACCTTGGATATTAACTAAGCATTAGTAATAAATAGTATAAATAATAAAAATTTAGAAAATAAAAAATCCTCTTGCATATATTGATTAGTGCTTAGACTTGTTTAGGATTTAGATACTCATATATTTCCTAAATCGAATTGAAAAGTGATTTTACTATTGTTTTCATCTCAAACTCGTATATTAATATCCACTAATTAGTTTAGCATATAAATGTGATTTTATTTAGGTTTTCAATTCATGAAGGCTCATGAAAAATCGTGCACAATTTCAAATATATAAATACAAATATATTCTTTTTTTAAATCATTAATAATTATGAACAATCAATCTCTCTCTCTCTATATGTATATATTTATAATAACATATTTAATATTAACATAAATCAATCAATCAATATATTATTTAATATTACCCTCTCAATTTTTTCCAACATCAAAGAAAAAAGATCCATATGCCTCCACAAAGTTAGGATTAAATTTAGATATTATTTGACAATTAATCTTTCAGTCACGATCTCTTATATATTTCTATTATTACAGCAAATCATAAGCTGTAGGTCTAATGGTCAGATAATTCAACTATTTTTTATTTCTTTTTGTATTTTAAGAAAATTCTGTTAATTTAGCCACGATTAAGTCAATTTCATAGATATGTTCAACTAAAATTAAATAAAATTACACACCGTCAAACTTAATCCAAAAATTCGAAAAAACCAAACGTTTTGAACTTTGGTCAAACTTTGTAAACTTTTGCTATACATAACTAGTTAAAATTTATATAAATAATTTTTGTTCTCTTTCATATAATTTTTTTTGGACCATGTCGAATAAAGTTGTAACTCACCTACTCGGGCGGACCCGTTTGAAAAAATGCTGTCACTTTTGAATAAATACCATATAAACATTGTATGAAGATGCCACATTGGTCGTGTTAATTATAACCAGAGGCATAATTACACATATCTCTAATCTAATCCAGTAAAAACACGTGTATTGCATATTAATAATCTTCCCTAATTAACATGACATGGAATTAGGACCAGTGCGATAGTCTCCTAACACCCTATTCATTTGATGTAACTATCTACTGTTCAAGTGTCCCATTTTGAATATTTCACCTAATAAGTTAGGTAACGTGTTCTACGCTGTACATTTTGGATTTTCTAGCCGCTTGCTTATGCCCAAATCGTATTATTAATTAACTGTAACGTAATGGATTCGGCATAGTCAAGTAATAGTGTATAAAAAAATTTCTCTACAACTATCGAACTAATCTAAATCTGCATGGCTAAATTCAGTGTTTGTGTAAAAAAAAAACGTTATATAATTTTAACGGCAATGTATTTGGTCGAGATTTTTAAATTACGTGTTATAATAGTTTTATGTTTGTAAATAATAAACCAAAATGAGAAAGAAGTTGGAGTTGTACGGTACAACATGGATTTCCCGCCAGATGGAAGATATTTTCACCTGTTGACAAAAGAAAGCTACAGTTTTGACGAAGAAAGTTGCGAGTAAAAACTCGTTTTAGAGAGTCACGGAGTTACGTGAAAAATGGCGACAGAGCATCAGAAATCCACATGACCCCTCCCTCCCCTCCGCTTTTGTTACCTATAAATATCCCAACACGCCTCTCGCACTTCTCATCATCTAACCATTCTTTCTTCTGTGTGTTGTTGTCGTACTGCCATTTTCTATTTTGCTTCTTCATTCATTTGATTTTTTGAATTCGTTTTGTGTTTGAGAGTTTTCCTGAGGATCGAAGATGACGGTGGGGGCTGGGATCTCTGTGAGTGATGGGAGGTTGAATGTGTTGGGGGGGACTATATTGAGCGATGTTCACGAAAACATTATCGTGACGCCGGCGACCGGCGGAATCCTGACCAATGGTGCATTCCTAGGAGTTGTTTCCGATCAGATTGGTAGCCGCAGAGTTTTCCCTATCGGCAAACTCATGTTAGTTATTCTCTTTTGTCTGAAACTTTTGCATTTTCTGTTTTAGTTTGTTTTATGGTAAAACTTCATCTTCTGTTAATATAAGAATATGAGTTGAAATCACTGGTAGAGATCGCTTTTTTTTGGTTTCAGCTGCATGTTTTATTTTTAACGATTTTCAAAATTTGACGGCCTGTGTAGGATGATTAGCTCGTAATTTATTAGTGGTCATATTAGATTTAATTTGAAGAATGAGTGTTGAGAATGAATATGAAGCGGCATTACTGAGTTGCTGTCGTGATTTCCAGGGATTTGAGGTTTATGTGTGTTTTCCGGTTCAAGTTATGGTGGATGACACAGAGGATGGGCAGTTATGGCCAGGACATTCCTTTTGAGACCCAATTCTTGATCGTCGAAGGACGGGACGGTTCACATTTTGGTGAAGATGAGAAGGAACAATCAGCTACATATGTTGTGTTCTTGCCAATTCTAGAGGGGAGTTTTAGGGCTGTTCTGCAAGGAAATGCAAATAATGAGTTGGAAATTTGCTTGGAAAGTGGTATGAACAAAATCTAGATTTTCTTTACTTTTTCCTCATTTTACAAATATTCATGGTTTTGCTTATGCTAATAGTTGAGTAAATCAGGGGATCCTGCTGTTCAAGAGTTTGATGGGAGCCATATGGTGTTTGTTGGAGCTGGATCTGATCCATTTGATGTCATTACCAATGCAGTCAAGTATGTTTCTGTCATTAATTCTCTTGAGTATTTGTATCATGTCTATAACTAATTAAAGTTATGAAGTTTTATTATTTCTTTTTTTTTATGGGAGAGCAAAGCTTTTGATGATACACTTTCCTTAAGGATTTGAACTGGTCATGGTGAAATATTTTTTTGTATTGCTAGACTTAGAAACATTCACCAAAATTCATGATGAGATATATCATGGCTGTCTGTTTAGCTTTCCTGTTCTTTATTTATGGATCAAAACTGGAGGTTTTGATACTATTTATCAACCTCTGAAGTGGATGATATTTTTTAGAATGGAGAAGACATGCTTCATGCTTTGATTGTGGCTAGAAAATAGTACAGTGTTGTTAGATGATGTGATATTCCTATGCTCTACATTTAGCTGAAATATTAAGGATATATTCCCAAATAATGCAGGACTGTGGAGGGGCACTTGAAGACTTTCAGTCATCGTGAGAGGAAGAAGGTAAAGTACTTGTTGCATTCATTTCCTATTTAGTTTCTCCAAGGAAATAAAGATAAAAATTAGTTAATTCTCAACAGCTGATAACGTGCTAAATATTGCTTGTGTCATAATTCAGATGCCCGATATGTTGAACTGGTTCGGATGGTGTACATGGGATGCTTTCTATACTAATGTTACTGCCCAGGGAGTGAAGCAGGGTTTGGAGAGGTGACCTAGTTACATTCTAGTATGAATTAACATTTTCATATTTCGACCATTTGACGTTATCTGCTATATCTTAATGCAGTTTGGAGAAAGGCGGAATCCCCCCAAAGTTTGTCATAATTGATGATGGATGGCAGTCAGTTGGCATGGATCCAACTGGTGAGAAAACAGAAGCAGATAACTGCGCTAAGTGAGTCCAATAATCATCTCATAACCTTTTCTTTTGTTCTATCTGTTCTGTTCTTTCATTAACTGTTGTACTTTGCCCATTCTTGCGTACAGCTTCGCGAACAGGTTAACAGATATCAAGGAGAACCACAAATTTCAAAAGGATGGGATAGACGGTGAAAGAATTGAGGATCCAGCAATGGGAATTCGGCACATTGTTTCAGAAATCAAAGATCAACACTCTGTCAAGTAAGTCTCAGTGATCTTGTTTACTTCCCACTTGTCACGAATATGAAGACAACAATTGTTTATATATCTCATATCGACCTTGTAGGTATGTTTATGTGTGGCACGCGTTGGCGGGTTACTGGGGCGGTGTCAAACCTGGTGCAGCTGAGATGAAGCATTACGAATCCAAGATGACTTACCCTGTCTCTTCTCCTGGGGTTGAGTCGAATGAACCATGTGATGCTTTCAATAGCATTGCCAAGAGTGGCCTTGGTCTAGTTAATCCTGAGAAAGTCTTTAGTTTCTACAATGAGTTACATTCGTACCTTGCATCAGCTCGTATTGATGGTGTCAAGGTGGACGTCCAGAACATTCTCGAAACCCTTGGAGCCGGCCATGGTGGAAGGGTGAAGCTTGCTCAGAAATACCACCAAGCGCTTGAGGCCTCTATTTCAAGGAACTTCCCCGATAATGGGATTATTTACTGCATGAGCCACAACACAGATGGTTTGTACAGGTAGCCAAGATGGATCTACATTTGTGTTTCAGTTTACCCTTCTACAATTGTTGCTCGTGCTGATTTATATGATGTTCGCTGCTATCTTTGCAGCGCCAAGCGATCAGCTGTCATAAGAGCATCAGACGACTTCTGGCCACGCGATCCCGCATCACACACTATTCACATTGCATCTGTTGCTTACAACACTGTTTTTCTTGGGGAGTTTATGCAACCAGATTGGGATATGTTCCATGTAAGCTGACGACATGAAAAACTATACATTTCTTAACAAAAGTCGAATATGATAAATATATGGATGCTAAATCTTGCACTGATCTAATGCAGAGTGTGCATGAAATGGCTGAATATCACGGAGCAGCACGAGCTGTGGGGGGTTGTGCTATATATGTCAGGTATGCTATAATGTACCTCAAATATTGTCATTATATGGAGGTTTCAACATTACATAGAATTATTTTCCTTAATCTGGACATTGTTATGTTATCTGCAGCGATAAGCCCGGGCAGCATGACTTCAACCTTCTCAGGAAGCTCGTCCTTCCTGATGGCTCCATATTGAGGGCTAAACTTCCAGGAAGACCAACTCGTGATTGCCTCTTCTCGGATCCTGCCAGAGATGGGAAAAGGTACACATGAATCCTATTTTGAATGTCATTTTAAACTATGGAGTTCCTTTTCATCTACTAACTGCTATAATCTGATTACAGTTTGTTGAAAATCTGGAATCTGAATGATCACAATGGAGTTATGGGGGTGTTCAACTGCCAAGGAGCTGGCTGGTGCAAAGTTGGAAAGAAGAACCTTATTCATGACGAACAACCTGGCACCATAACTGGAGTTATCCGATCCAAAGATGTTGCTTATCTTCCAAGAGTCACGGATGACAAGTGGAAGGGCGACGTGGTTGTCTACTCCCATCTGCAGGGTACTTACTCTTCTTGTAAACCTCAATCGTGATGATGAAAACGAATATATATCTGGATAATGTATGTAATCTGATGGTTTGTGTGTGCAGGGGATGTGGTTTATATGGCCAAGAATGCTTCTCTGCCCATCACGCTCAAGACCAGAGAATACGAAGTCTTCACAGTGGTTCCTGTGAAGGAGCTGTCCAATGGAGCTGCATTTGCTCCTGTTGGTCTCATCAAGATGTTCAATTCTGGAGGAGCAATCAAAGGGTTGAACTATGAAGCAGAGAAGGCGGGAAGCATTGAGATGGAAGTGCGCGGGTGTGGCGCGTTTGGAGCCTACTCGTCTCTCAGACCTAAGAGAATTGAAGTTGATGCAAAGGAGGTGGAGTTTGAGTATGAGGAGGCAACTGGCTTCATCACACTTGCCTTGGAGATTCCACCCAAGGAGTCCTACCTTTGGAGTATTGTTGTTCAACTATGAAGAATCCATTATCATTCTTAACATTCTTGTATTGCTAGATTTGGGGGGTCGACAGACTCAGAGAACTCAATAGGAGTTTGAGAGCATTCAGAGACGAATGTCTTAAATGCCAACCTCTTTTTCTTTTTTCATTCCCAACTACATTTTTTTCAGTAAGTGCAGTAGAGTCTAGAGAATATCAGATTAAGCTGTTTCAAATCCCAATTTGGCCGTTGCCAGCGACTGGAGGTTGGAGATTGACAATTTTATGTGAGGATTCTGCATTACTCTTTTAATATTCATAGGTCATATTTGCAATTTTAATATATTTATCATGGTCTATGGAGGACTATGACGATACAACGAAGATGAAGAGGGTGTTTGGCTAAACTTGTTTTAGAGAGCATATAAACTCCAATAACTTATAAGATGTAATATTTCAAGAGTTTATAAATCATCAAATTATATGGATAATAGAGAGAGATAATCATCATTCGAGAGATAATATTAAAGATAGCTGGAATTAGAAGGGTATATATTAGAAAAAACAAATAGTACGAAACTAGTAATTTCATTAAAATTAAGTTAATTAGACTTTATAGTCCGAACTTTAACTTTTTAGTTATTTTATAGCCCAAGTTTTAAACAAAAAGTACAAGTATAGGCTGTATAGCATGAACTTTGCTCTTATTCCACTTTATGGCTCGAGGGAGAAAAAAATATGATGGAAAGTTATTGTGGACCACCGGAGTCTAAGGTGGATTTTCACTCAAAATATGTGGAAATTATATTTTGGGATAATTACACTTTGTAGCCTGAACATTAGCTTGATGGTGATTTTATGGCCCAAACTTTGGTCAGTGAGTGACTTGTTTGTAAAATAGTGAAAACCAAAAATTATGCTTGAAGTTGATCTTTTGTACTCCCTACGTCTTATTATTGTTGACTCGTTTTTCTTTTTAGGATGTCCCACTATTGTTGGCTCGTTCCAAAAAAGGAAACAATTTTAGACTAAAAATGTCTCAAATTTCGTATCACACACTATTTTATACATAAAACATAATTATCTTAATCTACGTATAAAAAAAAGGAGCCAGTAATATTGGAACGGAGGAAGTATAATGTAGTGACAATGATGTTATGTTTTGTTTTGAAATTTTGTGTGGAGTGAGCGGATTCTGCAGTGCCCAAGAATAGAATATTTTCTCTAAACTGTTGTATTTACTGCATTTTATATCTCAAAAATAAATTACTGCATTTTGGATTTTGATGTATGAGCGCAACTTTTTTCTTTTATTTTTTCTCTCAGAGGAACAATGGGCCTAAAAAACAAAATTTGTGGGCCTGATATATTAAATATAGAAAATGAACGGGATTTTTTCTTCGCTAAGAGCGTGACAAAAAAAGCGGGAATGGACAATATATTAAACATAGAAAATGAACGGGATTTTCTTGTATTAAGTATTAATCCCTCTAAAAACTGTATTGAGCATTGATTCTATATTTATAAAATTAATGTATATACATCTTTCTAATTTTAATTTTTACATTTTCATGAAAGATATTTATATTATATAAATTGAAAATGCAATATAAAAGGGACTATCTATTTAAAGGAATTTCAATTCATCATAAAGAAAACAAAAAAATTTCATCTGTGGAATTATGTGGATCCAAGTGATGACGGATTGCTCTGTTTACTACTTATTTCTCATGTATATTACCACAGTAGTACTTTCGTAAATAATGAAATAAAATATATCCAAATGAATTATATTACGTGATCAAATTCATATAGATTTTTAAAAAGACTTGCATCATGGTGAAAATCTTTACAGTATGTACACAACACATAAATATTACTTTTTTGGGATAATTAAAAGATTATTTTTAATTTGTATTTGTTTTACTGTTTATAATAAATGTAAATTATTTTATAAATTTAAAATGTCATATCCTTGCATAGTTGCATAGAAATATACAGGGTTTGAAATAGTCGATCTTATCGAACTCCAGTCGACGTGTACGAGTCCATCACTGCTCATGACGACACGTGTTTTGATTGTGAGGACTTATAAAGACTACAGTCGAACGAAATTCAAACTGCGTTGATAAGCATAAGCATGGCGGATAAACAGCAGATGACGGAGGGCCGCCGGCATACGGCGCTTCTGACCTCCGCCGCCGGATTGATTATCGGCGGCCCGCTGGTGGGGCTGATGGGAATCAGCTTCATGGCCACCACGACTCTCCTCCTCGTTGCCTCGCCACTCTTCATAATATTCAGCCCCCTGCTGTTGGGGGCGGCGTTCGTGTTCGTGTTGGCGATGATTGGATTTGCCGCGGCCGCGGCCATGGCAGTGGCGGGGTTGTGGTCAGTGGCGTGGGTTTTACGGTCGTCTACCAGTGGAAGGGCGACGCCTGTACGGCGGAGTGGAGAAGGAAGGAGGTATGATGAGGATCGGGTGGCGGCTACAATCAAACGTACTAACCGATACAACAGCGTCGTGTGTTTTGGGATCTTTTGCTATGTAATCATGAATCTTAACATTGTAATTCTAAGAAGAGGAATAATATATATATATATTTCCATATTTTAGTGTTCTCTTTTGTTAACAAGTCTCCTGTATAGGATAAGACAAGACCTACTTCTCATTGCTTGATTATTTATGAAAACTTGTAACAGCCATATATCATAGTTTTGTAACAACAAATTAGTCTGATCAGATGCAAGTTCCTATTATTGGGACACATCTTATGATCACTCAAGAAGAGGCTGAATCTTCAAGACTAAATTGTTATGTTGATCTGCTGTATATTGAACTTATAAATTAATGTTTATGAAGCTCTACAAGTTCCTGTTTGGCAAAAGAGAGTGGAAGAAAAATACAATGCCTTAACTAATCAGAAATCAAACTTGGAAACTCAGCACACATCCAGCCGGAAAGAAGTTGATTATTTGGTCTTCAGAAAAAGACATACAGATGGAAGCATATCCATACAAAACAACTATCGAAGCTGGGCAATCTCCTCTGATTGACATGTTACACATCTTGATCTCAACTATGATTATAAGGAGTGGACTGTTGTGTTGTCTGCAGAAGTTTCAGCCGTTCTGTCTGTTCGATGATCAGAAAAAACTATCTCATGGGCTATTTTTACTGGATCAAAGCAAGCCACAAGTTTGGGCTTCAATAACACATATAAGTTTTGGGCTTTAAGAGGAAATAATAATTTTAGGCTTATTAGATAAGATAGAATCACAATAATAACTTTGTCACCAAAGAAAAAAGAATCACAATACTAACTTTTAAATATGCATGAGTCATGATATGATATATATAGGGTTGAATATAATAAAAAATAGGGTTAGATTATAACAAAAATTATTTTATTAAAACCTAAGAACCAATACACCTTATGTATATAAAATTAAAGCATATTATGTATAAAGATAATACATTATTAGAATCAACTAAAAATAACTATGCATATCAATATTATCATAATACAAGTATCTTTATACATAAATTATATTAGCTACAGTATAAACTTTCTAAATTCAAGTTCAAGAACTCCTAAATACAGTATAAACTGCTTTATAAGTTCAAATCAAATTCAAGAACTCCTTGAAGCAGTATAAACTTTTCGACAAATTCAAATTCAAGAACTCCTAAATACGAGTATAAACTGCATTTACAAGTTCGTATCAAATTCAAGAACTCATCGACAAGAGTTTAAACTATCTAAGTGGGTTTCGAGACTCGTCCATTTCCAAGACAACTCGTCCATGAACAAGTCTCGATGGGGCAATTTGTAGACAATTAAAAATTGTTAGCAAATTATATTGCGTCACGTGTAAATCACGAATTAAATAATTAATTATATTTCTATTTTATTAATGGAATTTATTCCAAAATTAAATAGATATGTGATTAATATTTAATTTCATCGACAAATAAAAGAATGACATGTGGTGGCGACATGAGAGGAATAATCACTCAAATTGCGCTAAATGAGCCATAAAGGCCCATAAGCTCAAGCTCAAGCTCAAGCCCATAAGCTCGAGCCCACAAGCTCAAGCCCATAGCTCAAGCCCAAGCTCAAGCCCAAGCTCAAGCCCACAAGCTCAAGCCCAAGCTCGAGCCCATAGCTCAAGCCCAAGCTCAAGCTCAAGCTCGAGCCCAAGCTCGAGCCCATAAGCTCGAGCCCACAAGCTCAAGCCCACAAGCTCGAGCCCACAAGCTCGAGCCCAAGCTCGAGCCCAAGCTCGAGCCACAAGCTCAAGCCTGAGCTCAAGCCCATAAGTCCAAAAGCCCACTAAGCCCACTAAGCCACTAGCCTACATCTATAAATAGGGGTTTGGGGCTTCATAAATGGGAGGAGGAGAATTGAAAAAGTGAAGTGAAGCATCGAAGAGCTCAAGACACTCGAAGAATCCTCGGCGAAGTCTTCTCCAACATTCGAAGTCTTCTTCAAGCATTCGAGGCATTCTTCGTGCAAATCACCACGTTCTTCGCCAAGATCATCCTCCAAATCAAATCAAAGATGGCGTTCAATTCGAAAATATGGTGAATACCCTCCGCATCGACGCTCAAACTTGAAGATCTTCAAACGTTCTTCAACATATCAACCCAATCCGACGATCGATCGAAAGCAAGGCGAAGTCCTGGATTAACGTCATCAAATTCAAGCTTCAAGTTCAAGGAGATCAAGGAATCACATCCCCTCCAAACAACTCGAAGAACATTCAAGATCGTTCAAGAATCCACATCGAAGAGTAGAATCAGAGGATAGATAGAGATCGAATCCATCTCAAATTCATCAAATCCAATTCAAATTATTTTTGTATACAATTTTGTATTTATAAAATTTAAATACAAAAATTTGTGTTACAAATTTTGGCACGCCCGGTGGGACATCTCTACCTCTCATCTCTACTCTTCACCAAAATCTTGAACGATGTTCATCCAACAAAATTCAACTAAGGTCGCTTCAAAAGCTTCTTCAGAGAGCATTGGCATCATCACACGAAGCAAAGCCAAACAACTTCAAGAAGCTTCGAAGTTAGCCATCGCCAGGGGAAAAGAGCAATACATCGCCATTCTAAATGAAGAAAGTGTTAGCTCTGAAGGAAGCTTCACATCCCCTATCGCAAATTCTATCACAAGTTACTCACTTGAGGCACCTGTGATGATGACAAACACTTCCACCGTGGAAGAACAACTTGCAAATCTTACAAGGTTGGTCGAATCTTTGAGCATACACATCCAAGAGCAAGATGCAAAGATTGCAAAGCTCAGGGGAGAGAAGACAGAGTCAAGCCACATCAACGATAAAGAAAGTGAGCGTGACGACGATGAAGAAGCAGACGACAAGCAAGAAACTCACGACGAGAGAAAATCGTCTGGCAAAAACTTTCAAATCTCTTCTGATGGCTTCATCAAGGCAGACCAACTCCAGGAGTTCATCGAGGTGACCATGAAGAACAAATTTGATGGAAACTCCAAGTCATCATTGATTTACTCTAAGCCGTATACCCAAAGGATCGACAACTTGAGAATGCCTCTTGGTTATCAACCACCTAAATTCCAACAATTTGATGGCAAAGGGAATCCAAGGCAACATGTAGCTCACTTTGTCGAGACGTGCAACAACGCTGGAACATTTGGAGATCACCTGGTCAAGCAGTTCGTTCGCTCACTCAAGGGAAATGCCTTCGACTGGTATACTGACTTGGAGGCAAATTCACTTAATAGCTGGGATCAGCTGGAGCATGAGTTCCTCAACCGCTTTTATAGCACCAGAAGAACGGTCAGCATGGTGGAGCTCACAAGTTCTCGACAGTTCAAGGAAGAGCCAGTGATCGACTACATCAACAGATGGAGAAACCTATGCCTCAATTGCAAGGATCGGTTATCTGAATCATCTGCCATCGAAATGTGCATCCAAGGAATGCATTGGGGCTTGCAATACATCTTGCGAGGAATTCAGCCCAAGACGTTCGAAGAGTTGGCCACCAGAGCTCATGATATGGAGCTGAGTATGGCAGCAAGCGGATTCAAAGGGCCTCCAATCCAAGAACCTCGAAGTTCAAAGAGGCATGAATTTAGAAAAAACCAAGTCCTTTAACAATGCTCAGAAAGAAGAGTCGATGCTAACGAAAGCAACTCCTGTCAAGTTCCTAAGAAAGGATGACAACAAAAGCGACAAGCAGACTTTTTCTCCAGACATGGGGCAAAGAAGGTTGACATTCAAAGAAATGCAGCAAAAACAATACCCTTTCTTAGACTCGGCGTCTCGGGATCTTGATGACCGCTCAAAGAAGGCCTCGTCGAACTACCGTAAATGAAACGACCAAATGATGCAGACGGCGATGATCCAAGATATTGCAAATATCACCGATTGATTGGGCATCCCATACATGATTGCTTCGTCTTCAAAGAAAAGATCATGAGGCTAGCTCGAAGGAAGATATCACTTGAAGAAGAAAATGCCGCAACAAATGTTGTCACCCCTGAATCTGACGACATACTGGAAGGTATTGGGGCATTGTACGATACGACAGACCAAGTAAAAGATCAATTTAAGTCAAATGTGATCGATGATGAAGGTGTCTTGGCAATTACATTCTCCGACGAGGATTTGCGGCTTGGGTCTGAGCCTCATAATAGGCCACTGTTCGTGAGTTGTTTCACCCACGAGCAGAAAGTTAATAGGATTCTCATCGATGGAGGATTAGCAGTCAACATCTTGCCATTAAGAACATTGAAGCAACTGGAAATTCCAGTAGATGACTTGTCCAACAGTCGATTGATGATTCAAGGATTCAACCACGAAGGACAAAGGGCCCTTGGCGCCATAAGGTTGAACTTGCTGATGGAAGACATGAGTTCAACTGCATTGCTTCATGTGATTGATGCGAGGCGTCCTACAATATGCTTCTTGGTCGGCCGTGGCTGCACGAAAATGGTGTCGTCCCTTCTACGTTGCATCAATGCCTCAAGTATCGTCAAGATGGTGTCGTGAGGACAGTGATTGGTGATCAAAAGCCTTTCACCGGCGAGTCATATTTTGCTGATGCGAAATTCTATATGATGAAGACAATAAAACAAGAAGAAATCGAGCATGATAAAGAACTTGAAGTCGGTCCGATTGTCGAAAAAACATCTCTTACCAAGATGGATCCGTTCGAGGGACCGGCGATGCCTCGACCAAGATCGATGCTAAAGACCAACTCCTCTACCTCTTCAGGTTTGTTCGACCAAAGCAAAGCAATTTGTCGAACATGGAGAATCTTCGGACAACGAACTTACTAAGCATTTTGGTCCAAAGGCATATAAGCTCCTCGTCAATCTTGGATACGATCCTCGAGGAAGCTCTACTGAAACCTCACTTGAAGAAGAAAGATGATGTGGTCCGAATACCAAAGTGGGTTTGGGATTTGTGCAGCGCCTATTCGCATCACCATTAAAGGCGGCTTCATCTCACTACATCTCCAACGGTGTATGCGAGTCGACTTTGAAGGGTAATGTGGAAGTTGGGCAACAACTCTAAAGTTGCCAGTGCTCGCCCTCGAAATGCGTGGTGAAAACATGTACATAGATCAAAAGAAAACTACAAAAAATGAAGAAAACCAAAAGTCAAAAATGAAAGCAAGAAAATCAACAAACAAGAAGCAAGCATGCTCCATGAAGCACGAGCCTAAAGCGCATGTCACACCAAAGACAAAATCAACAAAAAATCAAGACTCCATGGACGCACGAGCTAAAACGCACGTCACGACGAAAAAACAACAACAAGACAGCTCCATGACGCACGAGCCTAAACTGCACGTCACTCCAAGAAAAATCAACAAAAAAAGAAGCAAGACAGCTCCGTGACGCATGAGCCTAAACTGCATGTTACTCCTGGCCCGCATGAGTATAAGCGTGCTGCAGACTCCTAAAACACAAAGTTGATCTTTTGAACTACGTTTTGACTTGATCCATTTCAAAATGGTACGTAGGCAGCTTAGATATCTTCTAAGTTCAGTCATGATATGTGTTTTCCTCCTTCAAGTTGGGTGATCAAAATTCAAGCTCAAAATATTAAAGAAAAATGATACGAACTCTTGGAAGAGATAGTATGGTGAAAATTGTAGAAGCAAAAGCGATCGTAGAGGCAATGACCGAGAGATGATAGTCTGGGTCTACACTTTGAAGATAACTCATGCTTGTTAACTCCAGCTCGGTGTTGTCAATTTTGCTTTGAATATTGGCCAGCTTCTTAAGACTAGCTCGATGTTGCTAGTTCTGCTTTGAAGATGGTTCTACCTTGTCGAGTTCAACTCCAAGTCACCAGCCTTACTTTGTAGATGGTTTTAGCGTGATAATCCCAACCACCATATCGCCGAGCTCTTTTGGAAGATAGCTTGACGATAATCCCAACATCATATTGTCGACTTGATTCGAAGATGACGTCGACTGATGAATCCACCGCCGCCGTGGATGACGCACGACTTCAAGCTCTTCATCCACAATCGCTTCTAGCTCGTTGAGATCGTGATGCCGATCTCCATCAACGCTTAGGCTTCAACTCTCTTCGCGGATGATACACATCTTCTAGCTCATCCTTCGCAACCGCTTCTAGCTCGCCGAGGTCGTGATGCCGATCTCCATCAACGCTTAGGCTTCAACTCTCTTCGCGGATGCTTCTAGCTTCATTTACGAAGATGGCATACAGCTTCTAGCTTCCTCTTCGCAAATGGCGCACAGCTTCCAGCTTCTTCTTTGCGAATGTTGAGCAGCTTCTAGCTCCTCCTCCATTGATGGCGCATAGCTTCTAGCTTCCCCTTCGCGGACAACGCTCAACTTCTATCTCATTTTCTGCAGCTGCCTCCAACTCTCTGCGGCCGTAATGTCGAACGTCGTGCAAGTTGCTGCTTTTCATGTCATCTACACAGAATGGGTGGAGTTCGTTGATAATGACGATGTCGTCTCCAGTGTCGTGTTGTCGTGTTTGTTAAGATCATGACCGCTTCTTCTGCAAAATGAGGGCGACGGACCAACATCAAAAAGTCGAAGTCTTTGAATGGATCAATTTCGAAGTCTTTAGACAACTGACATTTGAAAGAAAATTAAAGTGGAGCCTCGAGTGTACCTGAATTCCTACAACCTGGAGGACAGTCACAAGCACAAAATTATGAAAACGATAAAAAATACACGTGAGATAATGTTCGAAAAATGAAGAAAAATGAAGTCAAGATAATTTCTTGTTCTCAAGCTACCTAAAAGCCCAATTCAAGCTCCAAATAAATAATAAAAAAAAAAAATGAAAATTGTGATTTAAAAAAAAAAAAAAGCTCACAAATATCAGCTCACGTTTTATGGAGTTATAGCTGTTGGGCTACTACAAAAATCTCTATCATAATTCCAGCCCAAAGCCATGGGCCCAAATAAAATAGCCCATAAAAAAAAGCCCAACAATAAGAGAAGGGCTGCTGATTTTTTTAGAAAACCCATCGGCCCACGTTAAAAGAAACCCAGACCCACTACACAAATTGAAAGCCCATTTTTCTAAACTCACTCTCTCTCTACATCCGAACCCTGGCCTCTCTCGTCTCTCTCTAAACACACATGCACACGCACACTCATCTCACACTAAACACACTCACATCTCTCTCTTTCTAAATACACGCTGCACACACAGCCTCTCTCTAGAAGCCCTCCGCGACCAAGACCACGCGTCGCGCCAATGATCCGATAGCTTCCAGCTCGTGCATCGTCTTCATCTTCATCGCCTGCACAGCCGTTGCCCGGCACCATCACCGTCGCACATCTTCACCTGTTGCCTGAAGCACGACACCATGCCTTCTGCACCGAGACAGTGAGGACTTCTTCGAGGGAGGTGATCGCGCGATGCTACGCGAAGATGACGCTAGATGTCCACGCTGAAACAAATCATGATGGCAGCTCGCGATGTCTTCCACGAACAGCTCCCTCGCGTCTACGTCATCACGCCTTCACGCCACCACCATCGTCACACGGTCGCCCCAAGCTCGCGTTGTCAGCTTCTAGCTCGCCGAGATACCACCGCCGTCGTGCTTGTCTTCTCTATCTGTAGCCGCGCAGCATCTCCTTGTTGACACGCTCAATGTTATCTTGATCTTTGCCCGGTTGCTCCGAGATCGCCCCATCGCGCCCACGTCTGGTCGTGCCGTCGTCGACCTCCGTCATCTCTTTTCTCGCGTCGATGAGGCAGCCTCTTCCAGCTTGACGTTGTCTTCATCCTCGCTGCCGCAATCGCACCACCCGTCGAGACCACCGTCGTGTGTATCGCCTTCTCACGCCGATGACGGTGCAGCCGCTTCCAACATCTCCTTGTCAACAGCTTCTGGCTTGCGCGTCTTATCTACATCACGAACAGCTCCCAGCTCACGTCGCTTCCCACATCTCCCTCACGCAACAGCTGAAGCCTCTTCTAGCTCTCCCTCAGGTCGATGAAGCCTCTTCTAGCTCGACGTCGTCTTCGCTCGGCTGCCTCGGGATCACTCTATCACGCACACGTTTGGTCGCACCGTCGTCTCTATCACGCACACGCTTGGTCGCGCCGTGGTCTCTATCGCGCACACGTTTGGTTGCGCCGTGGTCTCTATCACGAACACGCCTCCCCGTAGCTTCAAGCTCGCTCTATCACGAACACGCCTCCCCGCAGCTGCAAGCTCGCTCTATCACGAACACGCCTCCCCGCAGCTGCAAGCTCGCACTACGCACAGCTTCTAGCTCGTGCCATCTCCCCCACGACACAGCCTTTATCTCGCGCAGCGCCGCCGTCTTTGTTCGCGTCATCGTCGCCCCATCAACGTGGCAGAAGCAGCACCTCTACGACCTTTGCTGTCGCGTCTGTCTTCTCCATGTCAAACTCCAAAGAGCCAATGCTGCCGCCGGACTCTTCAAACCTTGAACATCACGGCTTCCTCAACCGCTTCTGGCTAGCGTGGTTGTCTTCATCCTCAATTTCTGGCACGTCTCTAGCACGAACACGCGTCGTCGTCGTCTTCTTCCTCTTCATGCCGCGCCAGCTTGCAACGTCTTCCACGAACAGATCTCAGCGTCTCTCTCTTCCGCCGACGATGCAGCCGTCGCCATGCCGTTTCAAGCTCGCCATGCCGCTTCAAGCTCTCCATGCCGCTTCGAGCTCGCTCTATCACGCACATGTCTCGTCGCTCTCGCCATCTTCGTCGCGTCGTCGTCTCCATCCTCTCAGGCCTCCGCCGAACAGCTTCTGGCTTGCGCGCAAACGCCGTCTTCATCACCGTCTTCCTCTGCAGTTGCCGGTATCTCTCTCACATCTCAGCCTTTAGCTCCTCGCCACAGCTTCGAGTTCGCAGCGGCATCTCCTCGTCTGCAGCAATGTCGCCACGTCGAGACACCATCACCATCACCGTCGTGCTTGTCTCTCCATCTGCAGCAACGTCGTCACGCCTTCACACCATCACCATCGCTGTCGCAGCCGCCATCTCCGCCTGCAACAGTGCTCATCCATGCACGCCTTCTGTTCCAGCCGTCGCGGGGCCGATGCCAGACGCCAACTGTGATTCAATCTGCCACTGGAAATCCTATCTTCCTCTTCGACATAGACAAGCTGCACAATACGGCTTCGGCTACACTCCGGCGAGAAGGTCTGCGTTTGCCTGAGCAACAATGAACATGCAAAGGAGTTAAAATAAACAAAGTAGAAGATGAATAGGAGCCTGAGCAACAATGCAGCAAAGAAACAAGTGAAAGTTGCGTTTTTTCCTGATGAAAGAACGAATGAGGAATAGCTATGTAGTAGCTCGCAGGTGTGTCCCTATTTATAGGGGAAACTATCTCACCAAAACCCTAGCTTTAGGGTCTGTATGTATCTGTGGAGTGAACATAAAAACAAAATACTCTATGCTCCAGCTATTATCCACAGACTTCAGACTGCAACGGCTCTCAAAAAAGCATGAAGGACAAGCTCCTGTTGCCTGCAACTTCAACAAACAATGGTACAAGGACTGCACCAGGACTGCAGCTTTAACAAATTCACAAGTTGCTGCAACTCTCAAACAAATAACATTTAATGCACTACTTGCATTCGTTCAACAACTCAATCCGTGCAGTGCAGTTGCTTGAGCTTTGTTTTACTTGAAAATAAAAAAATAAGAAAATAGGGCCGAAGATGTGATTTGGAAAATCCTATAACCAAGATGTGGGCTGACATTTAAATTTTTGAAAGCCCAGTAATTTAATTTGCTAATGGACTGTCGAAAATAGAAGCAAGATTGTGCCATGTTTTGTGATGTTTAGGCTCAAGTATGAAAAGGAAAATAGAAGCCAATTGGGCTATATTTTATGATGTTTCGGGATGCTGAAAATTGGAAGCAAAATGGGCCAAGGAAAGCTGCTGAAATTTATCTCGGCCATAATCATAAAAAAAAAAAATGATGATGGAAGTTTACGCAGCAATTCAAGAACTCCTAAATATGAGTATAAATTGTTTACAAATTCAAAAATTCAAGAACTCCTTGAAGCAGTATAAACTTTCTAAATTCAAGTTCAAGAACTCCTAAATATGAGTATAAACTGTTTACAAATTCAAAAATTTAAGAACTCCTTGAAACAGTATAAACTTTCTAAATTCAAGTTCAAGAACTCCTAAATACGAGTATAAACTGTTTATAAGTTCAAATCAAATTCAAGAACTCCTTGAAACAGTATAAACTTTCGACAAATTCAAATTCAAGAACTCCTAAATACGAGTATAAACTGTTTACAAGTTAGTATCAAATTCAAGAACTCATCGACAAGAGTTTAAACTATCTAAGTGGGTTTGAGACTCGTCCATTTCCAAGACAACTCGTCCATGAACAAGTCTCGATGGGGCAATTTGTAGACAATTAAAATTGTTAGCAAATTATATTAAATCACGTGTAAATCACGAATTAAATAATTAATTATATTTCTATTTTATTAATGGAATTTATTCCAAAATTAAATAGATATGTGATTAATATTTAATTTCATCGACAAATAAAAGAATGACATGTGGCAACGACATCGGAGAGGAATAATCACTCAAATTGCGCTAAATGAGCCATAAAAGGCCCATAAGCTCAAGCCTAAGCTCAAGCCCATAAGCTCAAGCCCACAAGCTCAAGCCCATAAGCTCAAGCCCACAAGCTCAAGCCCAAGCTCAAGCCCACAAGCTCAAGCCCAAGCTCAAGCCCATAAGCTCAAGCCCAAGCTCAAGCCTAAGCTCAAGCCCAAGCTCAAGCCCATAAGCTCAAGCCCACAAGCTCAAGCCCATAAGCTCAAGCCCACAAGCTCAAGCCCAAGCTCAAGCCCAAGCTCAAGCCCAAGCTCAAGCCCATAAGCTCAAGCCCAAGCTCAAGCCCACAAGCTCAAGCCCAAGCTCAAGCCCATAAGTCCAAAAGCCCACTAAGCCCACTAAGCCACTAGCCTACATCTATAAATAGGGGTTTGGGGCTTCATAAATGGGAGGAGGAGAATTGAAAAAGTGAAGTGAAGCATCGAAGAGCTCAAGACACTCGAAGAATCCTCGGCGAAGTCTTCTCCAACATTCGAAGTCTTCTTCAAGCATTCAAGGCGTTCTTCGTGCAAATCACCACGTTCTTCGCCAAGATCATCCTCCAAATCAAATCAAAGATGGCGTTCAATTCGGAAATATGGTGAATACCCTCCGCATCGACGCTCAAACTTGAAGATCTTCAAACGTTCTTCAACATATCAACCCAAATCCGACAGTCGATCTGAAAACAAGACTGAAGTCCTTCAGATTAACGTCATCAAATTCAAGCTTCAAGTTCAAGGAGATCAAGGAATCACATCCCCTCCAAACAACTCGAAGAACATTCAAGATCGTTCAAGAATCCACATCGAAGAGTAGAATCAGAGGATAGATAGAGATCGAATCCATCTCAAATTCATCAAATCCAAATTCAAATTATTTTTGTATACAATTTTGTATTTATAAAAATTTAAATACAAAAATTTGTGTTACAGATGGTACATGCTGTGGTTTGGACTAGTTCAAATCTTCATGTCACAGATTCCTGATTTCCATAGTATGGAGTGGGTTTCCATAGCTGCTGCGATCATGTCTTTTGCCTATTCCTCAATCGCATTGGGGCTCGGAACAGCAAAAGTCGTAGGTACTTGTTCATATGCCAATTACTGCAAGGTATACCAAAAACAGAATGCATTATCAGTTTATCATACTTCCAGGAAATAGGGCGATCCAGGGCAGCATATCTGGAGTTTCGACTTCCACTGCAATGCAGAAAGTATGGCGAGTTTCTCAAGCAGTTGGTGATGTCGCCTTTGCCTATCCATACACTATGATCGTACTCGAAATACAGGTACCTTACATATCAGTTAGGGGCGTTTACTATTTAGGATTGACAATATATATGATTAAGTATTTTTATCTTGATCATTAGGATTTATCCAATCTCGCCCCTGCCAATTGGATAAGAATCAAGTAAGTTATTCACAAATTATAGAAATTAACAAGGGCCTTAGGATATCCCAAAGTTTCAATCCATCTTAATAAAAAATTGACTATTTTTATATAGGTAGGCTAATCCTCAATAGTAAGGAACAAAGTTTATGATGCCTAAAATGACCGAAAACATGCATACAAATGTGAAGGATACTCTGAAATCCCCTCCATCAGAGAGAAAGACGATGAAGAAGGCATCTGCTGTTTCAATCTGCATCACCACATTCTTTTACCTGAGCTGTGGAGGCTTTGGCTACGCAGCCTTCGGAGATGAGACACCCGGCGATCTCCTCACGGGCTTCGGGGACTTCGGACCCCCCTGGCTCATCAACTTCGCTAGCGCCTGTGTTGTTCTTCACTTGATCGGAGGGTACCAGGTGTATTCTCAACCGCTGTTTGCAATGGTGGATAAATGGATGGCTGATCAGTTTCCGAGATGCTCGTTTGTCGCCACAAACCACATTGTGAAGCTGCCATTGTTGCCGCCTTTGAGCTTGAATGTGCAGAGGCTGATTTTCAGGACGGCGTATGTTGCGTCGACGACGGGAGTGGCGATGATCTTTCCTTACTTTAACCAGGTTTTGGGAGTGCTCGGTACCATCAATTTTTGGCCCTTGTCCATATATTTTCCGGTGGAGATGTGGCTGAGGCAGAATAAGGTTAGTCCTTGGTCCAAAATGTGGACCATTTTTAGGAGCTTTAGTGTAGTTTGCTTTTTTGTAAATATGTATATTTTTGCTGGATCCATTGAAGGAATCTTGGCTGCTCGTTTCAGCTAGCAATTCTGTTTCATTATGATAGGATTTAACATTTATTAAAGGAAAAATGCTACTATTTTTAGGAGTATTTTATACCACAATGTACACACTTTTTTCCTATTGCATTCGATTATATAATATTCACCGGCAACTGGAATTTGATATTTGAAACGGAAGGGTTATGTTTTTTATATTGTTCTAAGGTTTTCTTTTTGGAATTATAAATTAGTACTTATACTTTTAAGTTTGTTCGATTCTACCCTATGATTCAATTTCTTGCAATTGACTAAGGAAGTATAAATGTGTAATGACTTGTAAAATTCACATTTTTCTTACAAAGAAAAAAAATATAGTTTATAATAATTTATAATTAAAAATTAATAAGTTATAATTTAAAATGAATAATCTTAATAGAAGTCTAATAAAAAATTAATCCTCTTAATTAAAAATTAAACAACCCTAATTAAACTGAACCGATGTCTGTGTCATATTCTTTGGAGTTCTCGTCATCATTGATGGTCCTTGAAAGATTTTTGACCATTTTTCTTCAAAAAAGAAAGAAAGAAACGTGTCACTTTCTTAATTAAATTTTTATTAAAAGACAGGATGCAAGTGGATCCATTTCAATTAAATTTTGATTGTAGTTACAATATTATAATCCAAATTTAATTAAATCAGATGTATATGAATTCTCGCATGCTTTAAGGTATTATAATAAGATTCATAAATGACGTGTGCCGTACTCGTCGGCTCGCCTCGAAAACTCTCTCAGTTCTACCACAGCCCATTGCCATTGGCCAGCGCATGAAATTCCCACAGTTGATTGTATTCTTACTCTGGAAACTCTGACATGGGATTGGAATTTGATGAAGATGGTCACAACTCCAATTTGTTATCCCACTTTTCTTCTTCTTCTCCATCTTCATCTTGTCTAGTTATGAACCATCAGCACAAGTCAGGCGAGTTCCGATTTCAATCTTCCTTTCCTTTTTCCTCTCTGATTAAGTTTTTCTATTGTTGTTGGTTAAAATTTGATTCTGGTTGAAGTTCAATATAAACTGAGAAGAACGGCTGAAGAAATTATAGTCGATAATTGCAAAAGATATATTTGGATTTGATTGATCTAGAGTCGGGTACGTTTATCTGCTACTACTGTAGGAAAGCAATTAGGCCTCTCCTTAGCTTGTAATTTGACCAACTGACTCAGTGTATACTCCGTCTTGTTCATGATAGCGTTCAAGCGAAAGTTCTCAAAAGACTTGGACACACGCTGATGATATCGACCTTGCTTCGCTGTAACACTCGTTAAAATAGCATGATATTTGAGTTTGATCCATCAGGCTATATTATGATGCGTAGGTGCATAAAGGTTGCATTTTTATTGAGTAATCAAGTCTGATTATGATGTTCATAATGCAAATAGATTTGGATTTGAATATTTCTCGGTTTTAGTAGAAGTAATTATGAAGTTGTTTGTGATCAGGGACGATTTGGACTGCAATGTCGCATATAATAACGGCGGTGATCGGTTCCGGTGTGCTGTCGCTGTCATGGAGTATGTCCCAGCTTGGATGGATTGCTGGTCCCCTCACCATGTTGGCCTTTGCTTCAGTCACCCTTACTTCTGCGTTCCTTCTCTGCCATTGCTACAAATCTCTTGATATCGACAAGGGCCTCCAGAGAAATGCCTCCTACTTGGAAGCTGTTCAGAGGATCCTAGGTGAGCAGTGAAAACCTATCTTCTTTTTTTGAAATGCAGTCTGAATGCATCATGCTGAGTGGGCAAAGATGCTATGGAGATGAGATTTCACAGAAGAGGATTAGCAGCTTTTTCTTTGAAGAGATTGAGGGAGCGCATTTTACAATAGATTAATCTGCTGTTGGCAGGGAAGAGGAGCGGCTTGGTGTGTGGAATTATTGTACATATTAATTTCATCAAATTAGGAGTTGTCTACACAATAACATCCTCCATCAGCATGAGGTATGTTCTGATTAGCTTCTTCCATCTCCCTTGAACCCTCTAACCGGGAGTCAAATTCCCATTTGCTATAACTAAGAGCGTCAGTATATATAAATCTGCTAATGCCTAGCCTTACCGCTCGAGTAGTTTTTGGTGGTTATGTGTATTGATTAATGTATCATGTATATCTATTATCTAAGAGTCCTATAGTTCTCAACTTAATGAATAGAAACTAAGCAATTTCTTTTTCCTTCTTCATTTTTACGTTCTTGCAATTTGATGCAGATAAATGATCAAGCTGTTAAACTCTTAGGGTTATAGCCTCCTATGTTGATGTGCATTTTTTGGTAAGGCAAAAATGATTTGGTTTTCAGGACTCATATAGTGCAGTGATGCACAATTCAATTAGTTAAAACTCATCTGCATCTATGATAAGTTGATAACATGTATTGAGAGCTCTGAAATCCTATATGCATCCAGCCTACTTCAAAATGATGTGTTCAGATTTCCTTGTAAAAGCATCTGCAATATAGCATCTCTTGCTGTTCTTTCTCCTTGTTGGAACATGCTATGCTTCTAATCGGCAATCCCTTCAAATCGTGCAGAGCAATTCAAATGTCAAATTGTTACCATAATGAAGGGCATGAAGCTGCTTGTCAGTATGGAACTACTTATTATATTATTATATTTGGGATTGTTCAAGTAATAGTTTCACAAATACCCGATTTCCGGAATATCAAGTGGCTCTCTGTAATTGCGGCAACCATGTCATTTGCTTATGCTACTATCGGATCAGCACTTGGCCTGGCCAGAGTAATAAGTAAGCAAGCTGTGAAAGTAACTGACCCAGATAAACACTTGCTCTAATTTTCTGACCCCAAACCTCAACTTACAGAAAATGGAGAAATAAAAGGGGGCATTGCAGGAGTTCCTGCTTCTAATGCAGCTGATAAAGTATGGTTAATTGCTCAAGCACTTGGAGACCTGGCCTTTGCTTTCCCTTTTTCTGTAGTCTTTTTAAATATAATGGTGAGGGAATTTTTGCACCATGAAAGCTTACAACTCTTGATCTTCTACGAAAGAATGCAAAGAGCTAACACACTATGCTAAATCTGTGTAGGATACCCTGAAGTCAAGTCCACCAGAAAAAATCACCATGAAGAAGGCATCCATAATCACAGTCTGCATCACAACTTTCTTCTATATGTCTTGCGGAGGACTTGGCTATGCAGCTTTTGGGAATTCAACTCCTGGAAACCTCTTGACTGGGTTCGGATTTTATGAACCATATTGGCTCATTGATTTCGCTAATGCATGCGTTGTTGTCCATCTTATAGGGGGTTATCAGGTACTACTCTTGCATACTCAATAGTCTCGTCTTTTCATAAACTGTGTTTATGATAGTGAAGGTCAGTTCGCTCTTATCATATGCAGATGTTCACTCAGCCTCTGTTTGCGAGTGTTGAGGGATGGTTAGTGAGTAGACTCTGTCGTGGTGAAGTAAAAGAAACAGCATCCCTGAGGCTGAATCTTTTGAGGCTGTGTTTCCGAATTCCTTACGTGGGACTTACCACAGGTATTGCGTATCTGTTTCCCTACTTTAACGAAGTTGTGGGGGTAGCTGGATCGATTGTGTTCTGGCCTGTGGTCGTATATTTCCCAGTGGAGATGTACTTAGTTCAGAAAAATGTTGGGACTTGGACAACCAAGTCGCTCGTTCTTCGACTCTACAGCTCTCTCATCTTCATCGTCATGGTCTTCGCTTTTCTTGGATCAGTTCAAGGGCTCATAGCTGCCAAGCTTTCTGGTTGAGATTGAAACCAATTCACAACTGAATATCTGTAAATTGAATTGTTTTTCAACCCGTCTATGCATCATGATGTGATTTCTCATAAATACTAAGCTCTGAAATGTGCAAAGTTTCGTCCATGAGGAAAGGGGGCATTTCACATGATAAACTAGAAGGACAAATGCAGAAAGGATATCCACAAGCAAAACTTCTATTGCAAATAAAAGTATCAAATCCAGTCCTAGATTACAAAAGAACGTAAATGTATATATCTAGAAAATAGTACGTTACTAATATAATAAAATTATGGCATTATAAATACAAATAACATACGGTCGTTTTATTTTTATGTTGGCATTGTAAAGCTGAGCTGTTTGAAGGCCATACATCAAGCAAAGTATGAAGATGAAGAAGATGTATCAGCGAGGACCTGCATGAATCCATAATAAACTTGTCAACTAGGAACAATTTGCCAGTCAAAGTGTCATAATTTGTAATAGATGTGTTTCGTACCTCTAGTTGCTCTTCAGTAAATGAATCTTTTTGTACATCCCAAGTGTCTGCATGGGTGCGACGGAATTCGGCCACTGCCTTAGTAACAGTAGATTTCAAAGGTGATGGCTCCGACACGAAACGGGCCAGCAGAGTAACATGCTCCGGCAACCAACTGGAACGTTCACATTTAAGTAAAACATATAAGCAAATGAGCATTATTTGACATGTATCAAAGGAGAGAGGGAGAGAGAGAGAGAGAGAGAGTCGATCCTTAGACCCACCCCTAAAGCTATTTAGATTTAGTTTGGATAGTCGGTACACTTAAACTTTGACAAATAAATGAATTGAAAATTATAGGATAGATCATGATTGAATAAACCAAAATTATTTCCCAATACAATAGTTGAAAATTCAGGGGTAGTCAAAGAAGCTAGATTCTAGTTTGAGGAAACTAGTAGTGCTGCAGAGACACAGAACAAGAAAGTCGTGATTTTTGTTTCTGTTTGGTTTGACCTGGTTTTGAACTTTTAATTTAAAACCAAAACAGAAGTTCAAATTATAAATAGCTTAAGACCATAACCATCCAAGAAACAACAAAAACCACCTTCAAGTACCATATATGGTTGGGTGGGCCATTATGGTTGTTAGATAAGCTAGGAAAAAAAGTAATCATGCTCATATTAGTCTTTCCAGAGGAACACTTAAAAACCACCTTCAAGTACCATATTTCTCTAAATTTGTATGCATTTACAAGGTTAAATTTAAGTTCCTTGTATTATTTTTCAATAAATAGAAGAATATACCAAAACATCTGGATTCAGTGGCTAGTGCTGACCATTTTTACCTTGTAGCCACAACTATGCAAATAAATATAAACAACTAATTCCAAAGATACAATCTTAAGCAAGATTTAATAGTTCAGGAATCAAAACTCACCTTGGAATATCATAAGGAACTGATAGTACACATGCTGCCAAAGCAAGTATTGAACCATGGACAGATGCAATGGGCAATGCAGCAACCGTGCTCCTGATATAGCAAAATGTTGAGTTGCACCAAAATAAGTTTATATAAAAAATATGTTAATAGAGCAGAAGATACTTTAGTACATATGATAGCGTGACTGTTTCAATGACATTATTTACAAGAATCACTATTTGCCCATTTGGAGAACACTGTCCATACAGAGAAGATCTATTATTATACTGAATCAACTCGCGCATATTGGAACAAGGTTGTGGAGTAAGACATTAGAGCAGATTATCTGAACAAACTTTTTGATGAATCGACATTACGAGTAAAATTCTCAAGCTCAAGAATCAGTCTGATATTGAAGCTAACACATGGCTAAAAGTTATGATACGTGAAAAATCTCAAGCAATAAACTACCTGTGCTTCCTTTTCTTCACTAAAGCACAAGCTTGCTCATAAGCCCTCTGGCGAAAATCTTCAACTAAGTCGACATCCCCACCCTTCATCAATCCTGCTAAAACAGCAGCAGCGTGCTCTCTTACCTGAATAAAAGAATTGCGATGAATTAAATTTTTGCAGTGACATGTTATGAAAGGAGAGTCGTCCAAGATAAAGAACAGATATCATAAATAACTAGTACAAATATTTGACAAAATAGAATAGGATGGATTTTATATCCATGGGCAGCCAAAAAGAACTGTGTTGGTACATAGACCACTTGCCTCTAGTTGACTGTCTGTTAGGAGCTTTTCCACAGCTTGCCAAATTTGTTGTTTATCCATGTTTGAGAGAATAAAAGCATGCCTGCAAGAAGATGGAAAAGCACTATAAAGCATACTGTTTGACTAGCATGACAAAGTGCCAAAAGATTGAGCTACGAAAGTTATTTTAGCTTCCCAACTTCCAAACGATAACAATTGCTAATGATTAAGAATGAGAAAAAGGAGATATCCTACATGATTATGAGTAAGATCAGGGCAGAATATTACTTGCTTATAGATACTGCAAAGATGTATATAAAATTTTGGCCGCATGGGAACCATTATTCTAGTATGCTTTAAAAAATTGACTAACAACAAGGTTTTGAAACATGCCAAGACTTCCTATGGTCGCAGATGATGAGAAAAAACATAAAAAGACAATACAACATAATGAATACATCCAACCAATAGCATACCTGTACATGAAACTTCTCAAGAAGGTTAAAGTTGCAGATCTAGTTCTCCAATTTGGATCATTAGCTAAAGAAACAATAATAGGCACAGCTTTCCGTAGATGAGGCTCCCCAGACACCCGCCATTTTAGCAATTCGAAAGCCGCCTTGGCCAGATTTGACAGATCTTTATTTGATGTTTCCTTCAAAAAATAAATATCATGACAAAAAGTTATGCCTAAAGTGAGAGGCAAAGATCCTTGAGCATAAAGAGCATGATAAAATAAAAAAAATTTAGCCACATTCAATATGATTATATGAAAGAAACAACTAATTTTCATCCTACAACATCAAACAGTTTAATTCTTGTAGCGGCAGCATATAACAGATTATAAATTTTACTTGATTGGTAATATAATAGTAAATCAATAACATATAATCAGCAGCAAAATAGTCATATAAATTATGCTATTACATGAGATATTATTAAGCATCTGAAGATGAAGACCTGCCAGCTGAACTGCTCACAGTTGAATTACTTCTTCATGAAAAGATACAAGGACCCAAAAAAATTGCAATGGTCCTAATCGACATATATCAGTTTTGAGAATATTAAACTGGGATATAATATAAAGTTATAGTGGTGAAGCACCTTGCTTAGGTTATTCAAATTCAGTGAACTGCCTTAAACTATCCACTTTCAAAAGGAAAAGATTGTGCCTTAAACTATCCACTTTCAAAAGGAAAAAATCTTTATTAGGAAGAACATGCATCTTCCTCTTCACAAAGATTTTTTAGCTGCTTGTTTTATTCACAAAGATTTTGAGTTTCGGCCTTAAGCCATCAGGTACTGTGCCAAGTCAAGGCCACTTCCTTATCTCATGAAAAGAGGTGTTACAATAATTGATATATGAACATGACTGCCCTGAAAAGCAAATGAATGTGCATTTTGTGTTCAACCAATTCACTGGGTAACAAACTGGACCCAGAAACCATAGAAGCGTGATACTCACGGACAATTACCTGTAAAGATATCACTGGATACAGAAGTTCCACAATAACATCCAACAAAGCTGAAGACCTTCCAGACTTCAATGATGATATGACAAAATGAAACAACTGTACATAGAGAAAGATGGAATCAATTGCTCACATAATGCATATGACAAAAATGGAAGGATTTACTTTAGCCAAGATAACTGTGTAGACAAAAAGATACCGTTTCCATCCATCTGATATCGTCTTTAGAATGCTCCTTGACATCCCATTTTCTGATACTGGCTCTGTTGGAATCTCTAAACTTTCTGATGCACTAACACTTTGTATCTTAGTGACCAATTCAGAAGCTCGTTTCACCAGATATTGATCCCAGCTTCCTGCAGAGCTTATACCTGAAGTGCTGGCTCCCACTTCTGGCAACTGATCACTGCCACAGGTCGCACAAAGTCGAAGGTTTGAACATAATACAGAAAGCGTAACACCAATTGCTTCTCTCACCTGTTCAAGAAAGTCATTAATATGATGGATTACACCCAGAAACTAGTCATGAAGCACTGCAAACTACAAGTACAGGAAGCATTCACATTCAGTAACAAGTCAATGAACAGCCACCAAACATTAATCCCAGAAAATTTTTGGAAGTACAAGTAACCCATAATAATTATTCCAAAATCTGCTTAGAAAAGTATTAAGATATCTGGTTTCTAGCAGATGCGCTCCAACAAAAAACAATCCAATAAAGTTCAAACTTACTTCATTTTTAGCTGCCAAGGAGGACATCAACAGTTTCATACAGGTAATTTCATAAGTAGGAGAAAATTGCAGCTCTTGATTTCATAAGGACAAGTAAAAAACTACAAATGTAGAGAAAAAGACTGTTTCTGGACCAACCAAGTGCCTGTCCAAAACCTAGAGAAAAGAAGCATCCAAAAATCCCATGTAACTTTGTATGTAGCAAGCTTTTGGAAACCACAGAGAAACATCAAATGCTCCTTCCACATGAGGTCAGTCAAATGAATTCCCTGCTTTGACTAATAATATCCAACAGCGATTTTTAAGGATGGCGAACCTTGTTCCCCCTAATCAGATAAAAAATAAAAGAAAAGACCCCACATAGGAAGGGTGTAGAGAAACAGAAAAGAAATGAAGAAGTTAAAACAAGTTTTTAACACTAATCTATGTTTTGGTCTCATCCCAATGGAGACATTGAAAACTGAGAAAATATTGATAGAAGAATTATTCCACTTGGTAAGGAAACTGCTCTCATAAACAACAAATTTAGAAAAGCTATGGAGCTCCTGATTAGAACTCTCAGAAACTGCCCCAGGAATAGAAGACATAACTAGAAATCGACAGGCAAATAATGCCGTAAACATACTTCTTCTCTAAAGCACGCTGATGGAAATTAAGTCATTTACCTGCGCAGATGAGTGACTCATGTTGCTCAATAATTCTTTCAAAAGACCATAATGAAACTTCAATTCTATTTCAGGCATTCTTGGAGGAGATACTTCTATGAGGGCAGCTGAAAGGAAAGTATAGCGCTTTGCAACTACAGAAGTAGTCACTGTTTCTGGTAAAGGTTTCATCAAGCAATCAATTATTTTTTCTCTTAGGAAAGGAGCCTTAGTTCCAGATTTTCCCTTCCCAGTGACAGCATAACGTATACTTGCAGCCCATTCTGGAATAGATTCCACTGAGGGTGCATTAATAATATTCTGCAACTGGACAACCATCCAGCTATCCCATGCTTCTGAAACCCCATCGATATCAGAATGCAGTACCCCAGCTAATGCTTCAGCTGCAACACATTGCTTTGACCTCTCCTTAGCACCCACAAACTCCTCTAGTGCATTTCTTAGAGCCAGCAAAACAGGCATACCGCATTCTTGAATTAGCCTTTTAAAGATCCGGCAAAGTTCGAGTAAAAGTATCGCTTCCAAATAAAGAAATCCAACTTGAGTACGAGGCCATGAAGCAGAAAACTCAAAATAGAAACGAGTTATTGATTTGTCTGCAAGCGTCTGCAGTGAAGAATTTCCATGTCCCTAGATGCAGTATCGATATCACTGATAATATGAACATTAGACAGACTATTCAAAGTCTCCTGAAAAACCTTCTTCCTGAAAATACTAGTTAAAGCTCCTTCAAGAGATGACTTAGGCTCTTCATGTCCGTCATCATGGGAGTTGTTATCTGCTGACAACTTGTAAGGTGACTCTTTTAAAAGCGTGTTTAGTGCGGAGATTGCTAGAATTCTTGTCTGTGGAAGTTGACTCTTAAGATTCTTCAAAAGTGACCTGAAATTCACAAATTCTTAACATAAAAAATTGCAAGTTGCTCAAGTAAATTGGTGTTTACACAGAATATCTAATAACAGTTTAAATCATTAAAATCAATAACACCTATTTTAATGTGTGGAAAGCCAACGGCTTCAAACAGGGTTGATGACATACCAGCAATTTCACTGATAACCTTTGTGGATACATTTGGATCATTTCTGGATGCTGTAGCCAGCAACAGCAGAATTCTATTAGCCATTAGATTATACCTAAAAAAGAGGTAATGTGAAGTTAGGTTGATCTACAAGCATGTATAAATTGTCTCCTCAGGTGCATCTGAACTAGAATAAGTGATGCACCTCTGAGTGAGGTCTAATTTCACATTTTTTATGATCTAGAAGCTGATGACTATCAACAAGTATATCATTAAAATTGATTTAGTTAAGATAAAAGCAATATTAGTTCTACAAAAGCAGTAGAAGTCACATACCGCCAGTGCAAATTGGTGCTATCAAAACTCATAGAACCAATTTCAGCTACCAAATCAGCAAACTCAATCCCATCAACATGATTGGCTGGCCGAGAAAATGCTTCTTGACAATCCCGAAAATGGATATTATACTTGACAAAAAGCTGTGAGCGTATCAAAACAAAAAAAAATTATAGAATATCCAGGGGGTACTGCATAGAAATTTGACAAAACTCAATGGTAAAAGAAGAAATGCAACCACTGAATCATCTAGCTAACCTCAGTAATTGCTTTCTGGGCCTTTTGGGATTCATTGTGGGAGCTTCAAGACCAAAAAAAAGGTAAACTTATGGTTTACTCACAAAACATGTCTGGGAGAAAGAAAAAAACAATGTATAGAAAGAAACACTACCTGTATAAAATTCCAAGAAGGAAAGATGACAGAGCCTTCCTGTCCTGGAGTAAGGAAGACGTAGGGAGTGTCAGCAGAGCTCACATAACTCTTTTCCCAGTAATTAAAACAAGCTATTTTTATAAGTGATACCGTTGTCAAACGCTTAAGAACAGTTTGGGATGAAAGTACAGCACAAGAACCCAAGACTGCATTTTCAGGCAAGCTTGGGTTTTTAAGATTTTCAGCAAGAGATAGCACACACTTTGAAATTGTTGACGGCCATCTTTTCATCAACTTCAGGATACATTTTGTAGCAAGTCTGGGGATAAATACACATATATAAGCAATCTTGCCACAAGAAGGGGAGAACAAGGTATTTGCTAACCATGCGTGTTTAGGACCTAGCTTTCTCTAGCCAGGCATCATAGGCCATAGCATGGTAATAAAAAGTCAAGGAATTGAAAAGAGTTGCAGAACTCACCTTCGCACAGTTTCGTAACTATGCAAAGAGAGTTCAAGAAGGTCGTCCATTAGAAGTTTCACATGTTCTGATGGAAATATATTCCCGCTTGTACGGAACAAATGATATGATGACTGTGATGATCTCCAAGTATTATGCATATAAGCTTTGTCTATTAGGGCCCACCTAGGCCTACAATAGAAACCTTCAGCATCCTCAAGTACCTTATGTGTACAAATTTCGAAGTGCATAAATTATGGTATAAACTCACCTTCGTTTTCCTTTTGAATGAGATGACACGATAAAATTAATTGGAGGCTCTACTATAGCAGTAGATTCAAGTTTCCAGGCCTGCCTGTGATTAGACCACTCTTCATATTCCGCACTTCCTGCATGATCATGGACAATAATGATTATAATATAAACTACCAAACATAAGTATATCATCCCTTATAAGTTATTCTCACCGTGATTTCCTAATGTATCCATTATACGAATGAGAAGTAGCAATAAAATGCTATCATCAGACTTCTCCTTCAACAAATATCTGAAATATCATGATAGCGTGAGATTAAAAGGACATGATTGCTGAGAGATAAACAGTGGAGGAAATAAATTTACTTGCAGGTTTCATGGATGACATTGGCAGCCTTTTGCCGTAATTCTGTGCTTCCAACACATGAGCCTGTTGCCCCAGCAATCAGAAAGGAGAAGCACCTGCTTCTTTAACCATCCCATTCTCAAAGGATGGTGTGAAATCAGGTAAACATGATAAAACACCTTGTAACGAAGAGTCAACACGTAGAAGAGTCACTTTTAAGTGATCTTTCTCCTCTCCTGGGCATTAAAAGTAAAAATAAGTCAGTTGGTATCAAGTAAACAATCTCAAAACAGAACAAAGAAAGGCCCTCATGAGAGATGTCTGTTTTTAAGGCACTTGGTATATTTTTTTAAATAAAAAACAAAATTATCAAGAGAACTTTCCATCATATGTCAAACAATAAACAAGTTACACAGACAAATAGAACTTTAGGTACACAATTATGTATACCAATGTCTTGTTGTCTGGAATCTGTCTCTTTTAGTTATTCAATATAGAACATTCTAAAATGGTGTACTAAAAACGACCCCCTTGGTTTCATCTATTAACACAAATACAAACTAATTTTGTAAATTGAAAATACCCTTTAGCATTTGGTTATAATTTAAAAGACAATTATGTAGGGAGATAATTTAAGACGTACATTCTTAAGGAGATATTTATAATCCCTCAAGGGGTATTTCTAATTTCCAAATATTATAGGTATCTCTGTGAATAAATCAAGCCTGAATGGTAGTTTTGAAAAAATAGCCTGAAATTATTATTTTCCTATTTACAATTTATTTATATAATGTATATACATAAAAGTTCATATGAGAGAACTGCATCCAGTTATACCTGGATCAGAATGGATTTTGGTTTGGCATATTGTCAGCAGGTCATCTAGAGCAGAATCAAAGTGCAGCCTTAGAAGTTCATTAGCGAAATTTATTTCATCCTCTGTGGGGACATGCCACTTTGGTCCCATCACTGGCTTATCTAGTGAAAAATCTTTCATGTCAACCCATTCCTCTAGGGAAGCAGCGGAAGGATGATGCAAAATACACCTAAGAAGACATGACATGTAGCCATGTCAAAAGGAAGGATGAGTAAATGCATGTACACATACATACATGTGCACAAACTCCGTAAGGAATGTGAACTACTTGTATAGCAATTCAAGTAAAAGAGTTGGGCATACTTGTACTGATCCATGGGATAATAGTGCACAAGGCTTCCTAAAAGAGAACGGAGAACATGGTCACCAGCCCCATTAACCTACAAAATAAGAGAATGCATTTAAATTTTGAGAGAATAACTCATATAGATTTGGCTTAGATATAAAAATGTGCATATAATTGGTGTGAAACTCAATACAGGTCCAATACATAACATATAACCACTCATAACCTGATTGCTCCATTCAATGAATCTAGTTAAATTATTTTCCAGCATCATGTCTAACGAAGATCAACAAAACTGAGAATTTGAAGACAAATACAACACCGACCTAAGACTGCCCAAACAATCTTTTATCCAGGCTGATGCACAAAGTTACATTTTCTTCTTTTTTTTGGTAATTTAATACAGAAATTTAAAGGCCACGTCACGGTGGACTCGAACCCGAGACCTTTGGCTCAGGCATTAACCACTCAACCACTAGGCCAACACACACACCCATTACATTTTCTTCTACTGGTACACAATGACTTGAAGTATCAATTCCAAATCTTTAAATTTATGAAAGATGCACAAACGTACATTACTAACTAAGCAATAGTCCACATTTTAATTTCCAACCAGAGTACGGATCTGCAGAGTGAGAGAGTGACAACTGAGGTCCATCTACAACCAACTTTGATAAATGGGAGTCATCAAGGATAGTTGAGATAGCTTGTACCCACTTCTGTTGTGGTGTGACACAACCAACTAGTTGGTTAAGCATGCAAGAATGCGACATAAGTAAACATATAATCCAGTCAATTTGCAGCAGAAAACAAACCTTCCAAGATGTCGAATCAAATGCAGAATTAAGAACTTCTTTAAACTGCTCCCTGTAACGCAAAAGTGCTGGACCTCCGTAACTGATTGCCACTGAGAGTACTTTAGACTGATACTCAATAGCAGTTTCAAGAGCTGGCGATAGTATTAATTTTTCCTGGACAAGATACAACAATTAAAAAAGAACTCCAGCAGAGCTTAAATTCATCAAGGACATTTATAGAACAAGAACCTTTCTTGAGGACAATGCATTAGAAGTTGCTCTATTTCCGTAACCCGTTTTGGGTGTAGCTCCCGTAGAAGAGGTAACTGACTCCAAAATTGGTTTGATAAGTTGAACAACTGCATCTTGTGGATTTGAATGAACACAGGCACAACAAAGTAGTCCGATTTCTGCAATTGCTCCAGGAAGAATACTTGTTGTGACAAACTTGGATATTTTTTTGAGAGCCTATCAAGATAATACAAGTTCAGAATATCTTTCCGAAACAAATTAAATGGACTGAAAATACATTTGTAGGTTCATCTATAGACCAAGTACCTGCTTGTAGAGTGAAGGTGAGAGCCTCCCAAGCAATATTTCCAGCATACAGAAGTAGTATGGCCCATCCTCCACCAGGAAAGTCCCTGAAGTTGATGGCGTGTGACTGCCTTCATTCCTACAGCAACACTGACTACTTATTCCAAGGTTCATGAAAAAGAGAAACCACCACACAGTGCTAATAAACAATGAAAATAAACTATTTCAAACTGTGCTTATAAGAGAAATAAGGTAAAATATATGATATCAGCTTACAGAACGCTACTAGGTTCCAGGTGTTGAAGTAAAGAAAATAGTCGACACAAGAACTCATCAAGCCACTTGAGAAGCGAAATGACGGTAACAGTGAACCTTCATTTATATCATCATCCACTGTAGACATCTACAAATGAAAGATTACAAGATAAATACTAAAGTATTACGCATAATAAAAGTAGATGTCTGGAGTAAAGAGCCTCACATTAGAGAATATAGAACCAAGCAGTTGCATGGTGGCCAAGGTTTTGGGAGGATCATTGGCATCCATACCAAGCAAGGCATTGGATAAAGAAATCATCAGCAGTTCAGAAAATGAATCAGATTCATTGTCCATAGGAAAAGCTGTTACAGAGGTAAAGAACAGTGATCTTCCAGCAAATGCTATAGATGTCACGGCACTCTTCAACTGGTGTGTTGCTGTCATCTGATAGTCCCGCCATCAAATAAATTACAAGAAAAAGTAGTCATAAGTAACAGAGCTAGAATTTCTCAGAGGCTTCCTCAGAAAAGAAACTTACAGTCTCCAAAGCCATGTGGAACCTAGACGCCAGAAAAGGTAGAACCAAAGATGGCTCAATATATGACAAGATAGAAGTTGCAGTTGCTACTGTTTCAGAGAGCTGCTTATTTTTGCTATATTGGCCGCGATCAATTAACTTCAGTATGGTATTCACAAAAGAAACCCTATCAGACTGCATCAGGAATAGTCCAGACTGTTCGCTGGAATCTTTGCTCCTGTAATGGTATATGTTCAGAAATTATATCAACATTGAGGTGTTATTTAGTCAGTTCTGAAGATTTCATACAGTTGCTCATGTTGCAAGCGCTTCTGGAAGGTATTCACCAAGTGGAACAAGAAGCGCTCCAACGAGTAAGTCCAGCGCCCACCATTTGAAGGATGGTAATATCTGAAAAATAACAAAATACATGGTCAATGGCAATAAAAATAAACACTTCAGAAAGAAGGAAATTGTCAGAGGGGGAAAAAGAACAGTAGGAAACAAACTGCTCTAAGAGATTGACCAATTTAGCAAAGTGCCTTTGGGCTGACCCACCAGGTTTCAATAAATACACCTGCATTGGCATAGATATGAAGTCAAACCACGGTTTGATTAGTGTCCATGTGACTTTGGTGGATCAACTTTACTAGGCAGATCAGAAAACTTACTATAGATTTAGCAATGGCCTTTGATGGTGTTACAGAGCGGTTTGCAAACAAAAATCTTGTGTTTCTAGGAACATTTATAGAAAATGGATATGATCCACTGCCATTAGCCACAGGAACCTGCACAAACATCACATATTCACTTCACAGTTCACACAACGGGAGTTCCTGTAACCCAAAAGCTGGCTTTGTATTCTTAACAGTAACAAGAGCATTCCTACATCCTAATCGAACTTCTGGCCATAACTATCTGTTCCATAAGTGCACGGTCACAGGACCCATGAAAATATTTAACTTATGTCGAGTATGCAGACAGTCATGAGACATCACGCAAAGAATAATGCCAGTCAAATAAATCCTCCATCAAGGCAGATAGCATCATATGTAAAACTAACAATAATAAAATATTGAACTCTCCCTAATATCTACTTAAGACGTTATTCAAGTTCAATTTGCATTCTTTAATATATTATAAATTCTCTTATACAAAGAATCTTCTGTAAAATTCTCAATGACATGGTACTGCAGATACTCAGCATAGAAAGGACTCTGAAAGATAGAAACATTGAACGACAGATTTTACAATGTGTCATCAGCTAGAACACGTAAAGAAGCATAGACTTACCTCAAACACGTTCAAGTAAATATTAAATAGATCTGGGAGAAAACTTCCCCAGTCAATGAACTTATAGTTTTTTATTACTCGAGCAGTGAGAGAGGCCCATTGGCTGTTCCAAAATTGACAATTTGGTATTGAAGTCCAATGATCTAAACATTTTCTAATCCATTCGCTGCAACAAAGATGAAAGAAATCAAATGTACCACTGGAATGATATCTTATTTATAAGACAAAGAAAATACAGAAAAGAATACACTGGCACTCCTTACTCTTGAAAGAAATCCTGATTTTCAAAGTTAGTAGGGAGAAAAAGTCGAACAAACCCAGCACCCTCAAAAGAAGCATTATGCCATGGGTTCTCCATCAGAGATCTGAAATTGATTTCAACGAGGAATGATATAAATCAAATTAAAATTTGATGGAAAAGTCATAACTATAAAGTGACAAGAATAATTAGCAAAGGCTGGAACCAAGATCAGTTCCTATGAGAAAATCATATTCATGTATACTTGTTGAGAAGGTTGGCTGATCCAGTAAAGCAGAGCATTCGCAATTTCTTTATAAAACCATTTCACAACACGAATCGAGAAATTGCATGTGTATTGTCCTGCTACTATTTTGAGTGCAGAAGAAGAAGAAGAACACAACTTTCCTCCAAGATTGTAGTCCACCTAGTTTAATAAACCTAGCTGACTAGTATAGTATTCAAGAAGAGCATCAATAACAAAACTTTAGTGAATGAGAAAGACACCTGAATTCTGACCATATCTCAACTGCGGAACCCGCAGGGAAGAATCTTCGGCAAGATCGAACAAGGGAAGTAACTGTTTCAAAATGTCGTTGTCTGGTTTTCCATCCTTCAGGGCCAGTATTCCTGGGTTAGAAATTAACATCTAGTGATATGAATATCTTTAAATAGAGGAGAGGAACAAAAACTAATACCCAAAGGCACTAGTTTCACAGCTAAGGTATATCTAAAGCACTGCCAATTGGAAATTCTCACACTAGTCATATATGCATAAATAACCCTCCGTTGCTCTGTGATCTTTATTCAACTACACTCAGCAGAAGGTTGACAAATAGGAGCTAAAGAATCCAGCACCCGGGGCATACTCATGACCATTACTAACACCACATCTAGGTCTGCAAGGCAAGGCACAATATTGTCTTGGAAAGCTCCTAACATGTCAAGCTCAAATTAAGTACAGGAAACCCCTAGCCCACTTTGTGACATATATTTTAACCCAGTGACAATCATGACAAGAGATTATTTAGAAGAAACAGCACAAAACATATTGAAGAAACAAGAAAAGTCAGGATTATGGACCTTACCTCGTAAAGTGTGTGTGGACCAAAATATAATATAGAGGCCTCCACTGGACTTTTAAGGATAACTTTTTCCTGTACTTGTTCAACAATTTCACTAGAATGTTTCCCCATCTAACCTAATTTGAACATGTAAGAGAAGAGCTCAGAGCACATAAAGAAGGCAACTTGATTAGGAACAAGATACACCATCTATGAACCTGTGCATATAGCTTGTTTTCTGATATTTGAAACAGTTGCAGTCCAACTTCGACAATGGCAGAAACATCTTCGATCATTAAGTCACTTTTGGCCTTCACAAAACTGCACAATAAAAGATGAAGAATAAACCTTAATCAATTACAAGCCCATACCAGACTACATGTCAGTAATACAAACTACTTGATTTGACACACTGGGCGCAATGGAGAAGCATCATAGAAAAGAAGCGTGATAGATATTATAGAAACTACATATTTAATTGACAGTACCATTTAAGACTAGATTTCAACTGCTTGGGTAATGTATAGACCATCTTGCGAAGCAAAATAAAAGCAAAGGCACCTAACAGTTGTCTCTCTGCTAAGGGAAAGCAGTAGCATGTTTTTGTTGATGAATAGCAATGTAGAAATGGACAGAGACCATTAAACAAGAAGAAATTGAAAAAACAACTGACTGCATAGTAAGAGAGCGACACACCAATCGCATCAAAGATTATACATTCATATTTTCTTAATTTTCATCATTTTGTCTTAATTAATTAATCACACACACTACTTTACGTGATACTAGTCATTTGTCTCTTTCTAGCAAGTATTTTCAACAATCCCATCATTCGTTTATATAAAAGTTTAAAAATATATGATCAATGATCCCTCAACACCTTAACAAGCAATTCATGCGATCAACGATACTAGAGGTACCAGGTAAACTAAATCAAGTAACCTACTTGTAAGGTACAAACTTATTTTGGTGACGTTTTGTTCATCTGAAGTAGTTGATATCACAATGGCAATTAACGGATATATTTCTCAAATTATTTCTTAGTAAATCGTCCTGCAATTTTGCAGCCAGAAGTGGAACTTAGTAAATAATATGCCACTGGTCCCAATTATACGGAATCAACAAGCGGATTAAGTAAAATAACTCCATTAACACTTTATACGCAGTCAAAGAATAAGCAAAAAAAATCGGTCCTATAAAGATCAAGAGGAGAAAAGGTACCTCCTCCCATCCATCCACCAAATATGTTATTTGATTTTGGTAAAACGGGTTATAATAAATTATAATGAGTGTAACATGAGTAGAGAAAAACGAGATAAAATTAACGATTTTGGTGGACGGAAGGAATATTATTTTACCGAACTTTAAGCTCAAACATAAATAAATTGAACTGCAAAACAAATTGAAGATAAACAAAATCAAAGAACTAAGGGTGGAAAACGACTTAACAGGTCAATGACGGAGACCCATTTAAGAGTAGAGTAAACCGATTCAGAATCGTCGGGATTGTAAGACTCCTTAACGGACTTGACGACTCCGGCGAACGCCTCCTTCTCGCGCTTTGTGTCCTCTGACACTGGCGGCGGCAGCCATGCGTTATAGAGATGCATAGTATTGCAGAATTCGATTGCAGAAAGAGAAAAAGGGCGAAATCCGTCGCCTATGGATGTAAAGGATAGTGATGTAGAATGAAATTAGCAATACGAGAGAAATATTGAGGTAATAGAAATGATATGCTATGATATATAAACGAGTCTATGAAGTCTTTGTTTACTTTGTTTTTGGACAATAAATAGTTAGAGAAATTCCGACTCGTCACCGGGAGTGATGACGGCTACGAATGGTAGTGGCAACTAAATCCGATGTAAGACTTTCCTCTCCAAAAAATTAAAAGTAAACAAAAATACACGTGTACACGCAAATATCCGCAATCTCCATGATCAATCAATAATCGTTGCTTTTAATAATTGATCAAATATATATTTGAATATTTTTAATAATTGATATTTTCAATTTTACATTTTTAGTGAAATATGAATTAAACAAAATTAGTCAGGTAATACTCTTTCAATCTCGTTCTAAGTGATTATTATTTCTTTTGGATTGTTTCATTTTAAGTGTTTTAAATTCAAAATAATTATTTTTACACACAAAAATATTTCGAATTTCATGAATCACTCTATTTTAGACACAAAATATAACTTTTATTAATCTACGTGTCAAAAATAATGAGCCGCTTAGTGGGACGAATGGAATACAAATTATCATTTAGATATTTCAAAGTTCTAAATAGATATAATTAAATAATATATTAATTTACATTATTTTTATCTATATAGGTTAATCCTCAAATGTAAACATTCCCTTATAGCATTCGGCAAAGTTGATAATTTAAAATTGTAAAAATAAATAATTGTGGAGAAATACGCACTATATTTTTACAAGTGAACAAAATACGTGTTATGATATTTAGTCATCTACAATTACAAAATTGATAATTAGTCGTCTGAATTAGTGTACAATTTCATTAATAAATTCTTGAACTCTTTATAAATGAATGATGGTAGTATTGGAAATAATTGCTAAAAAGAGACAAATGGCTAGTATAGTGTACAGTAGTATATGTGATTAATTAAGAGAAAATGGTAAAACCAAGAAAAATGATTGGTGATGTTAAAAAAATATGAGGTTATCAATTAAAGAAGTATATAATGATTTTTTTATAGTAATATATAATGAAATAATTGAAACAGTATTTTGGAAGTACATACTTTAAAATAATTAGATATAGAAAATTTACGAATATATCATAGATTTATTTTAAATACCTAACGCGTCATAATATACGTGGCAGCAATGCAATAAGATGACATTTACAAGTTATTTTAGATTGGGAAAATTTTAATCAGCAATTACATGTGGAGGGATGATTTATGTAGAATGTATATATATGGCTTATAATTATTATAGTAAATATAAATTATTTTACGGTAGGTCTATAAGCATATGAGTGAATGAGTGAGAGAGAGAGACTCCAATAATGGAGATTCAAAATAGGAAAAAAAATGGCTATAATTTTGTTTTCGGGAAGGAATAAAGGGAGAAAAAGTTATGAACTGACATGTAAATGAATTACAAACATTATATTTCATATTATCTACCAATATATGTATGTAACATTAATAAGCTTGGAAATAATCTTTTCTCTTTGTGATGGGTAAATAAGTTTTAAGTGAGGTGAGTATTTAGGAATAAAATTAGCTAAATTATTTCCTAGGGTTTTCTTTGTAAATTTTATGCTTAATCTCAACATCAGAACTTTCAACATTTACAAAGCGTGTAATATCAATTGGAGGTTATTTGCAGAAGCCTTTGTCATAATTTTGCTGCTCAAGTAGAGGAGCATACTATAAATAAATCATGTATGTATAATCCTATCAAACACTTACTAATTTATTACTCATTCTGTTTACGATAATTGTATCACAATTGTTTTATTCTAAGATCCACAAAAAAAATTGTTACTTTTCATTTTAGAACATTATTCCTTATTATTCAACCTCACAATCAATCATTGTTAATCAAAAATAATTCTTACCACTCACAACCACAACCTAACACATAGTGGGAGCATTTGCCACCAAACAACACCCACTTATAATTTTATTAAAATTTGTGTCGTCCACAAATGATACACAACTTGTGTACGAAGGGAATATCAATTAAGTGGGGATAAAATATAAATTTTATTTGTGCGTAATGGGAGGGGGGGGGGGGGGGGATTAAATAGGCAATCTATCGAGAAATACGGCTCTCACGCGAGTAAAAATTGCATGTTTGGCTATTCACTTTAATAGGATAAACGATTAAGTATTTTTATGTTCATTGTTTTGGTTTCTCAATCCTATTTTTCTAATTGAATATGAATCAAACTAAATTAGCTTAAATTGTATAAATTATCAAGTGCTTTGGGATATCTCAAAGTTTTAATTCATCAAAATAAACAACTGATTAATTTGTATTATTTGTATTTATCTAGGCTAATCCTCTAAATTAGTCGTCCCATAAACGAACAAACGCTAGCAATGACATATGCTACTAACTAATTGCAAATTGCAATATTATTTTGTCATATGTATGGGAAAGACAGATGACCCGAGCAATAGGTAGCAGGCTCATGCATTTTATCTTTTCCATTCAAAAGAAAGGAAAGAAAATAAACTTTCATCACTTCTAATACTACTACTAATGTGGGTGATTATTTCATATACTTGAATTAATTATTTTTAGTATTAAATGTATTAACTTTCAATTTTAGTCGATAATTGCGAATTATTATTGATTATTTTAGTATTGCATTCCAAATTTTTAGTTAAACAGGTATTAATATGGATTACTTTTAGTCATTGCATTTTCAAGTACATACTTGATTTTCAGTGAACGATTATTAATTAGACCTCATTGTTTTAGTCTGAGTGTTTAAATTATTAGTAGTAATTGTTTTTGACTGGTAATTAACTAATTATTAGGTTGTGGTTGATTTTTTTTATTATAATTTATAATATTTTTATGAAAGAAACTAGAATTTGTAATTATGAAATAAACCTTAGATTGTAATTCTAGTTAGGCACATACTGTCTTTAGTTGCTTCAAGCTGAGTTTTCAAGCCAGAATTTGCACCAAATGCATAAAAAATGAAAGTTAGTGTACTAATATTGGGAATGAATTTATTATACTAATAGGAAAAGTTCAAGGCCATGAGTTTGGGCACTAAAATCGTAAAAGATCAACTCGTCAGATCAGATCACATATTTCATGTCTTGGGTAAATAAGATTAACAAACATGTAACCATGAAAAAACATATTATAGTGTGTGTGTGTGTGTTGGCCTAGTGGTAGAGTGGTTAATGTCAGGCGTCAAAGGTGCCGTGTTTGAGTCCATCGTGACGCTTGGCTTTAAAATTTCGTATTAAATTACCAAAAAAAAAAGAAAAAAAAAACACATTATGTAAATCAAACAAAAAGATAAAACAAATGATGTAAAAAAGGAAATATTGCATATATAATGACTAACAAGTGACAAGTTAATACAATTTATGGAGAAAAAACTTGCATGAGTATTTTCAATATTCCATGAATTTATTTCCTTTAATATTTTGCATTGACCTCGTATTTTGAACATATTTTTATTTCCATTGACCAAATTTCTTATATAGTAATTTCAATGTGTCGACTTTCCATATTTACTCTGTTGGCAATGCATCTTTTAATTGCCAATTTTAATTTTTATATTTGAAAAAGACATTATGACTTGGAAAATAAGTAAACTCTCCCAAACTTGAATTAAAAAATGAAACGATAAAGCCGATATTAAATATATACTATTATTTAATTGCGCTAACAAAAACTATCTGACCGTTACGCAGTTTCCCCGTACCAGCGTCAACAAAATATGACCGTTGCCAGTGCCCCCGCTTTCCTTCGTCATCATCGTTTAAAATATCTGAAACTCCCCTGTTTCCCTCACCATATCAATCTGCAATTCTCTCTCTCAATTCATCTATCTGCGAAACATTGTCAAGAATTTGCGTCACACAGTTATTGTAGAAAATTATCCGCCGGAAATTTTCAAATCCATGGCGGAAAGCAAAGACGCTCACTTCGTGGCAATCCCGGTGGACGAGGAGCACCGCCACAGAGCCGATTGTACGGCGGCGATGCAGAGCCACCCGCTGGCGGAGATCTCGCGCAGCCCGGGACACTTCCTCCTCCTAAAGCTGTGGCAGAGGGAGGAGGATCTCTTTGGGAGGAGAATGTCTCGAAAGGAGTCGCGAATGGACACGATCAGGATCGAGATCTTCCACCTCTGCACTCAATTCTTCCTCTTCCACGGCCTCTTCTTCATGATCCTCTTCGCATCATCTCCGCAGCAGCAGCAGCGCTGCCACAAATGGTGGGTGCCGTCTCTGCTGTCGGGTTGCACGTCTCTCGTCATTGTTTTTCTGGTGCAGCTGAAGCTGTGGATGTTTTGGAAGGTGGAGGGCAGCTGCAGAGGAGCGCGGGAGGCGCGTGCTCTCACGCGGTGCATCCAGGAGTTGAGGATGAAGGGGCGAGCTTCGATCTGAGCAAGGAGCCGAATAGGGGGAAGCGGTTAAAGAGCTCCAGCGTGGAGATCAAGTGGGGCCCCCTCACTTGGTGCTCTCGCTATCGAGTCACTCTTTTGCTTGTCTCTTTTGCATGTTTGGCGCTGCCTTCCTGCAGATTCCTGCTCTGTGCCTGATTTGATTTCAGGAGCAAGATCGGCTGAAAAGCGGCGACTTCAATCAAGGAATGAAGCTCTCTCGGTCCGAAATTTGTGCTCCATCTTTGAAATGGGGAAAATGAGAGTGTTTCAGTGAGGTTTGGCATCTGATAAAAACGGTATTTGGGGAAGCATTGTTGTAGTTTTGGCATAAAACGAAGTCTTGCATCTAGAGCAAGCAGCAACAGCTATAGCAACACTGCTTGTGTTCTGTTCCTTCCATGTATAGATTTAGTGATGAAAACTCTCTGTGGAAACAAAAGATTTTCCCTTTTTCCTTAATAAGCCAAGGCACTGTTTTGTTTGGAATATGATTTGTGTGGCTTGTTATACAAGCAAATCTCGCGTGCTGTTTATACAAAATAACATGTTTAAAGATTACGCAAAGTGCAAGTGTGTTATTTCCAGCTTCTTCAGGAGTTGAGGAAGAAAGTGATGAGCAAAACTAAGGAGCAGTCATGACTCATGAGTGGGGAGACAAGTCCTACCTGGCTCCAAAATAATATTTTTTCACCTTACATGTTAAGTGGAAATAAATACAAAAATACAGTAAATATTTGTTATATATTTTTATAGATTGAATGAAATTTATTTTCGATGCAGCAAATATGGTACTATCCACCATTAGCTCAAAGCTCTATTGTTATGCGTAGTGGTTTTAAAATTTCTTACCCTTAATAGATATATGGTATTATTTGTTATAATAGATAGTAAGAAAAATACACATAGGTAGCTAAATTATCTTTACCATTGATATAGAAATGATTTTAATAAAGATGTTTTTATAATTTAATCAAAAACCATCATTCTTACACTACTTAATGATTTTGAAGTTTTGATACACACAACATTAATACAACATATCGTAATCTAATTTTAAATAGACAATGATCATCTACACTTTTTATGTTTTCCCTTAGTTACAAATAAGTTACTAATGTTATAATGATTGATATATGATCCCCTCCTTACTATTACAACTCCAAATTAGTTTTATGCAAATAATAAACTCTCTATTTATTCTAATTTTTGAACCATTAGCAATAAGTTCTAACTATATTTTTTTTTATCCATTTATTTGTCCTTATGCTTTCTCCTATTTTTGTTGATTGAAAAATAACATAATACCATACTAATTATTTACGTTGATTTGGATGAATTACATCTTAAATAATCCAAATTCATACTAAACAACTACTCCCTCCATCCTGTTAATGTTGGCTCGTATACTATTTTTGGATGTTCCTCCTCAGACGGATTCCTCCTTTTGCTCCTCAACCTACGGAGTATTAATAGTCGTTTCCAGTTGTTGTTCCCCTCCCAAGGGCAAGTTCTTACACGTTGCTCACTTGTCCGCCACTGGAAACATCATTTCCCGTCCGACTTGCATGTGTTAAGTCTATTGTTGGTCCGTATCAAAAAAGTAAAAAAAATTACATTAAAAAATATCTCGAATTTTGTGTCACACATTACTTTATAGGGGGGACTTTATATATAACCAAAAGAAATAGTGGGATAAATTTTATATCCACACTCATAAAAACATGAGTTTTATAGCCATTTTGGGTTAAAAAGACATAAATATCCCTGAATCCATCATTTAAAATAATAACTTCTCTCTCTCTCTCTCTGCCTAAAAGCTGCCGAAAATAGTGAATAAATTAAATTGAATGCTTTAGATAAATATCCCTGGGTCCTCTCTATCTCTCTCTCTGCCGAAAATAATCAATAAATTGAATGTTTTCTCTGCCAAAAAATTGAATGGAATTAATTAAAGTTGGGTAAACATTAATTGTAAAAAAATGTTGGTAAACATTTAATTTGAAAAATCGGTAGACATTGAATTCAAATCACAAACGAATTCATTTGTAACATTACAATTTCAAAGAGAGGAAGAGAGGCGAAAATAATTAATAGAACAGGTTGTTACCTGCGTTTTTTTCAATTAAACAGTGGAAATCGAGCATTGCTAGCTGGATTAAGGTAAATTAATATCCGTATATAATTTATTTTTTTTGCATGTTCTTGAGTACACGGCTCAACAGCCTAAATATGTTTTTTTTAATAATTTTATGTTACTGGAATGATAAATTTAATGTTTTGAAGAAAAAAAATACGTTATTGAGTACACGATTGTACACAGTAGTAATACTATGCGTCACATATGTTATTTGTGTTGATTTTATGTTAATAAAGTGATTAATTTAATATTTATGATCATTTAATTAGTTAAATTAAAAATATGATTTGCTATCTTGAGAAGTGTACAATACACGGCCATATCGTGTACCTATGAATTTCAAACCGCACAAAATTCATCGATTGCGGGTTTATAAATACATGCACGACCGTGCACGGCCGTGCATCCGTGCATCCTATGTATATGACTGTTATCTTTTATATCTTATTTTACAAGCGATGTCTTGCAACGTCTTATTATACGACATGGTGGTAGTTGGGACGAAAGAGTACATAAGCGGCAACGAGGTTCTCGTATACATGGTTGTAGAACGATTTCACGTGCTAATTTGCTAAGAGAGATTCATGAGCAAGTAGGCAACAATGGTGGATCGGATTATATGCTTTCTATACGACGAGCGGTAGTGATGGAAGAAGAATAAAAGTATCGTTGAAAACTGATATTGATTTGTTTCGATTGATTGTGGAACAAAAGGATGATCCAGTTGTGTATGTGATTGAAAAGGGCAAGCAATCTGCAGCCACGGTACACACAGAGACACAAGTATTATATGGTTCACAACAATCTACAGTCTTGCCCTAGTCTAATGCAAGATGTACTGGTTCAGCTATACACGAAGATGAGTCGTTGTCTTCGAATGAGGAGGAAGACGAGCTGGTGTATTCAGATAAAGAGGAAGACACGAACCGACATAGAGATATATTTGATTCATTGGCTACCGAATTTGGTGCTTGGATTCGACAACCAGGACATCTTGATAAGGTTATTGGACAGCGCAACTTCACTTCCGAACAGCAGCATGATGGTGAGGCTCATGCTACAACTTCACGAACCAGAGAGGATGATACTGCGCATGAGTTGCGCAACTGGGTTATTCCACTACTTGATTGACAGTGCATTGCCATTAGATTAGATCGAACCTTGTGGAGCCCATACCGACCAATTATGTGTTGATTCGATATTTAAGACGAAAGATGACTTGGCGATAGCCGTGAGATTGTACCACTTGGAGAATCATGTAGAGTACGTTGTCGATCGGTCAAGTAAAACAAGTTTGGGGTATATTTGCAAGCATGGCAACGTTTGTCCTTTTAAGCTACGAGCCGTCCAGAGGGCAACGATATGGAGAGTAATTAAGTTGAACAATAGTCATACTTGTCACTTGGATTTGAATCGCACTGCTCCACTACAGGTGCCTGCTAAGATTGTTGGCAAGTATTTTACACGAAAATTGGTCGATGAAGGTGTGGTACTGAAGCCGAAAGAGATGATTGGAGAGATGCATCGACAATTTGGTATTGAGATGGATTACAGCTTTGCTCTCCGAGCAAGAAACGTCGCTATAGAGATTACATATGGCAATTTCGAACGGTCCTATCAATTGCTTCCATCATATTTGCATCTGTTGAGAGAATCAAACCCCGGGATACTATATGATATTGAGACGGCTCATGATGGCGAATTTTGATATTTGTTTCTTGCTCTTGGACAGAGTTTGCATGCTTTCAAGCATTACCTACGGCCGATCGTCGTTGTAGACGAGACCATCTTAAGGGAAAGAACGAAGGAATTTTTATGTCGTTGTTACGAAGGATGAAAATGAAGAAATCTTCCCCCTTGCTATTGGGTTAGGTCCGATTGAGGATGAGGAGTCATGGACTTGGTTTTTATCTCATTGCGTTAGTGCATTGGTCATCCGATGATCTCTTAGTTGTGTCTGATCAACATAAGGGCATCGAAAAAGCTGTGGAGTCCGTGTATCCGAACGTCGCGTATGTGTTGTGCTTTTACCATTTGCAGAAGAATATGGCTCGATTTGGGTCGCATGTTTGTACAATTATCAAGTCAGCTGCATATGGCTATCGATCAGATGATTTCGAGAGATATTTTTCTGATGTGGATGTTCTAAAACCGGCAGCACACCATCATCTACTCTCCATTGGGGAGCATAGGTGGTCTAGGTTGAAGTGTCCTGTACGACGCTATAGTTTCATGACTTCGAATGCGGCAGAGAGTTTCAATAGTCGGTTGTTGTGGGCTCGACGTCTACCTGTTTGCTCGTTGCTTGAGACTTTTCGATCTATTACGGAGAAATGGTTTGACGTACGACGAGCTAGTGCAGCAGCAAGGTCCGATGAGTTGACTGAATTAGCCGCGTTGAAGCTATATGCCTCTGTCGAAAAGGGACGTCGCTTGGTTGTTCGTTCAACGACCACACACATGTTTAAAGTCTAAGAGGAAAACACATCCTACGTGGTTGATTTGCAGAATGGGACATGTGAATGTCGTGAGTTCGATTTGGACGAGATCCCTTGTTGTCACGCTTGTGCTGCTATTAGGTACGGTATTTATCTAAACTTAAAGTCCAACTCATACGTTGTGGTTAATTTCTTTTGTGATTAATTTCTTTTTTTTAGGTGTGCTGGTTTACAAGTCACTGACTTAGTGGCTCAGTATTATAGACAGTCTGTTTTTGCGACGACTTATTCTTATCGAATTGCATCTGTATCACATCCCGGTGTATGGATTGTACCAGACTCTGTATTAGCTTACATTATTCGACCCTCAATCATCACACGTCAGGCTGGGCGTCCTAGATTGAGTAGGATGCAATCGGTTGTTGAGGGTTCGTCAAGATCACGTCGTCAAATATGCACACGTTGCAAGGGTCAAGGCCACAACAAACGCTCATGCACAACATTTATTGCCATTAGTGATGAAACATGTGTGGAAAGGACACGACGTATGACAAATGTAGTATTTATCGAAGTGAAGAGCATACAAGGAATTTGTGTCCTCAACGGCCTCTTGAGTAATGATATTTGTTATATGAAGTGATATTCGTTGTTTTTGGATTGATTATTTTTTATTTTTATGAATATTATTCGTTTAGGGTGTTGAATTATTGTTGTATTTGGATTATAACGAGAAAGGGCATGCTCGGTGCACGGACTCTTCGTTCTAGGGGGTACAGGCGTGCACAAGAAATATGCGTCCGTGCGGTGTGTACCCTCGTGCAAAAAACCAACATAAAACCAACAACAATCCAACAAAAACCAACATAATCCAACAATCCAAAAACCAACAACAATCCAACATAATTCAACAAAAACCAACAACAATCCAACATAATCCAACAATCCAAAAACCAACAACAATCTAACATAATTCAACAAAAACCAACAACAATCCAACATAATTCAGCAAAAACCAACAACAATCCAACAAAAACCAACATAATCCAACAATCCAAAAACCAACAACAATCCAACATAATCCAACAATTCAATATAATTCAACATAATCCAACATAATTCAACAAAAACCAACAACAATCCAACAAAAACCAACATAATCCAACAATCCAAAAACCAACAACAATCCAACATAATTCAACAAAAACCAACAACAATTTAACAACAAACACCAATAACAAGACCAACAAAAACCAACAACAAGACCAACAATCCAATAAAAACCAACAACAATCCAACATAATCCAACAAACACCAACAACAATCCAACAAACACCAACAAAAATATCACTAATACTGATAAAAATACTACAATATCCGTCATAAATACAAAAAAGTCGAGGAAACTAAACCAAACGACACAGTAACCATATCCTACGAGCTATCGCTGTACGCTAAGCTAGTATGTGCCGATCGTTACGTAACCTCTCGAGCATACCGTGATGAGCGATATATATAGATGCATGCAAAGACACGCAACTCACCGAGTCGATGCATGAAGCGCTTTCATCATCGGGCACCTCCGCCAATGTTAGATGCTCAGAATGTACCGTCCTCAATGGATTGTTGGACCAAAATCCAGCTACCCTCATCGATCGAGGGAAAAGCTGAATAATGGGCAACATCCGTAACGTCTCAACGCCCGGGAGTCAGGATTGTGCGCCAGCGAGTTGTACACCTCAAGAGTCCACGCAACAATAGATATGCGAACTGTGACCCAGTGATTTCCCCCGACGTTACAGATGGCTAGTAACTGTAACATTGATAATTTTAAAGTTTACATTCAATTGATAGAAAAATAATAGAAATGAGAAAATAAGTTTACCATATCAACGCACAACCACGGTCTGCTATGCTCTGCATCGATCCCTTGTACCATCGCTATCAAGTCATCGGGTACTTGTCATCGTGGATAGGTGGTCTTTGATACCACATGATAACCCATATGATCATTTGGATGAAGCCGGGCGAACTCATGCACAAACGCTTGCTGCATAAATGAATAAATTTAGTTGGGAATAATTTATATAAACTGGATGAGTTAAAATAAATTTAGGGACATTTCAAACTTACATAAAATCCAATCGGTGCTATAACGCATCGAGCTTCATTGATCGTGGGCAATAATACATTGACAGGATGTTGTGGGTTGATTATTTTCCAATGTATATACAAGGAGTACAACTCTATAACCTAACACACAAATAAAAAAAGAACACCATTAATTGAATTATAAATATATAAACAAAATTTGAATAAATATTGTAATAAAGTACATCGCCTGTGAACTCGACTTGTGGGTGGGTGATCGATGAAACGATGCACGAGTCATAATATCTTGATTCAAATGAGCCACGACATAAGCATCGGGCTGATCGCTTAAAGATCTCGTGACGACCTTAGTCGCGCCTCGGGTACTCATATCTACGGAGGCTGGATGTGGGGTCTCCAATGCGGGGTCTCGATCGGCATCCCCACTATCGACGATACATCACCTCAGCGCGGCGGCTCTCATTGCCGATCTCCGTTGGTGGCGTGATAGACTCGACGACCCGATCGTCGGTGGCTAATCTTGGGCCCCGATCCGGATCGACATGCCGTGAAGCGGATCGTCGATGGCTAGTCTGGGTCCCTCCTCGGATCGACCTGCCGTGAAGCAGATCGTCGGTTGCTAGTGTGGGGCCCCTCATCTGGATCGACCCTCGTGAAGCGGATCATCGGTGGCTAGTGTGGGGCCCCGATGCGGATCGACTGCCGTGAAGCGGATCGTCGGTGGCTAATATAGGGCACCTCCTCCGGATCGACCGATGTGTAGCGGATCATCGATGGCTCTTGTGAGTACCTCCTCATGCCGGGACACCGAGCGCTCGGTGGCATGCTCGAATAGCGGGCGTAGCTCACACGTGCAGATATAGGGTACGATATCTCGTCTCAAGATCGTGCCGAAGAAATCCGCCAATTGCTCGAACACACGTCGAGCCACTCGAGCTACTGAGCCCTCTCCGAATCGTCGTCCACAATGGCACGACGAGACGGTCTCGATCACGGCGGCAATGGAGGCCTCGTCTGGTCGAACACTCTGGCGTGTTCGCAGCACACATGGTGCGGCTCGCTCCACCTCATGTCTTGCGATGAGTGTCGCGACGCCGATCGCGATCGAGACACGCCAAGTCGACTAGGCTCAACAACCCAAGATGTATCTCGCGACTTCGACTTCCCGCCTACCTTCGCCACTCATTGCATAGCGGGGACATGCTCGCCACCCTCCCGGGGCACTCTCTCACGCATGTGCACTTTGTGGCTCGGTAGCGCAGCTCGTCATGTGCTCCTCGCATGCCGCCCTACGTGCACAAACCGAATAGCCAAAGGATCGCTCGAATAGGCTCAAGTAGTATGCCTCTGTCAACTCGGCCTCGGCGGCTCCAGCCTGAGGATGACATAAACGCTAAAAAAAACACATACACATTATTGATTATAATGTAATTAATAAATATATAAAAATACTAAACATGAGATTAAAATTACCGCTTGTCAAAAATCCAATATCTTGGGTGGGGACTTCCATGTAGCCCACATCAACATCTCGGGCAATCAGTATCTCGTTGTCTCGGCATCCACACATACGTCCTAAGTGGGGATGGCCTCATACGACCAAATTTGTAAGGCCCAAACAGACCATAGAAATGGTACGTCTTCCTCGAAGCGACCACCTCGCTCGGGTGCCTCTTGAGCACATCAATCCCGTGACGAGAGGACACGGGCGAATAGGAGCCCAAGGAAAACTCGCCACGTATCCAAATCCTCGATCAATGCCCAAACCCAAGGCTCGATGGCTTCCTATCGCGGCGAAGGACGATGAGATATGCTACTAATATAAAAGCTGCCTTCAAGTAGTCTGCGGCATCATCATTCAGCCGTTGTTTGATGAATCGGTGCGAAGCTCGAAATAGTAGTCCTCGGGCCGAAATAACCTATAGAACATGCCGGTCTGGAAATATCGTGCCTCAAGCTCGGATCAAAGAAGGCGGTCAAAGCGCAATCCGGAGACTGAGGCAAACTCAAGCATCCCAATCGTATATCGGTTCCACAAACGTGGAACCAAATCTCAAACTCCTGAATACTAGGATCCACAACCTGTCGGGCCATCAAATTGTGCAGCGCATTATTTGCGCTTTCCTCTCACGAGACGAAGAAGATGCCCAAGCAGCTCTCTAAATCGTCAATACATCCATGTTGTTGTAGACATGTCCTCACCTAAAGCTAACACATCAATTTAGATGTATTGGTTGATGCGTCCGGCATAGCCTTGCATATGCGATCGTAACCACCTATAACGAGGTTGTAAATGCACAAGATTAATCAGTTACACTAAATGAAGTTCTAACGTGTATCGAAGTTACGGTGCTCTAGTGTCTTGAAGATCGATGCAGTTATACGTGTCTTGACGAACCACTCTAATTTTCACAGAATTTCAACAACATTGCAATCTCAATTCAATTTCTAAGTTTCTAAACACACAAACAACATGAAAACTATCGTGTCATACATGAAAACTATCGTGTATCATATTAAAATTCAATTTTAAATGCCATATTACTCACCGGAGGCGGTGGCGCTCCTAAATCGGTGCTTGAAGTTGAAGCTCGTCGACTCGAAGCAGAAGGTCGACGGCGTGCTGGCGCGCTTGTGGCTGATCTCCCTGAAGAAGCTTCTTCCGCGTGAAGGAGCTCTCTCTTCACCGCCGCTTGCTCGGCGCATCCAGGGAGGCAGTGAATCAGTCGATATCACTCATGTTGTGGGTTTTGCGTGAGTCGTGAGAGAGAGTGAGTGAGAGACAGTGAGTCGAGAGTGCACGGTTAGTCGAGAGTGCACGGGGAGTTCCGGGTTGTCCCTTTTTTTTTTACAGTGAGTCGAGAGAGAGAAAGAGTGAGTGAGTCGTGAGAGAGAGTGAGTCGTGAGTGAGTGAGAGAGAGAAGTGGGTATCCGTTTGAGAGAGAGAGAGAGTAGGCACGGCTGAGAGAGAGAGAGACAACCTTTTTTTTTGAATTTTTTCTAGGGACAATTTTGTCTTTTAGTAAAATGGTTATAAAGCTAAATGTTTTTATGAATTAAAGCTATAAACTCCTATTCCTTTTTTTTTGGCTACTTACATACATTAGCACTATTTTATACATAAAACACAACTTTTCTTAATTCATATACCTAAAAGTAATGAGCCAATATTAGTGGGACGAAGGTAGTATAATGTATACGACAGCTTTGGGAATCTTTTACATTTCCGGAAATTATTGAAGTCGCTTGATTTTCGAAAGTAAAAAGGGAAGCAAAGACCAAAACAAGGGGTGAATTCTGCAACTGTCGATCCCACTCTAATACACTAGCACTTAATGATTTTGAAGTTTTGACCAGGAAATTAATTCATTAAATACACAAAATTCTCTTCATTGGGTGTTCTTGGTTTCAATAGATAAAAATCAAAATACTATGGAAAATAAATCAAGAATATAGGATCAGAGATACAAAGTCCAAACATTACATATAAAAAATTAAAAAGATATAGTTATCGTAGAATTTACCAATAATAAAATTTCATGTTAATTTTACAAGATGAATATATACGAGAGATAAGAGAGTCCGAATATTTCAAATGCCGATGAAATATATCTGTCTTCCATTGATTCATTGAATGAATATACGCATCGGCGAAGTTTAGAATTAGATACTCTCTTAACTTAAATCAAATATGCTCACACATTCATAACTTAATTACTAGGCGCATATTAAGCGCTCTCTCCAGTAATCAACCATTATGAAATAGTTGCTGCTTTAACTTATTAAGTAATTTTTGAGCCCACACTGGATAGGTCCAACCCGTGATTAAAAAAAATTTGCAATTGCTTTTAAAATTTGTTCTCGAAATTGCAAATGACTTTCTGAAATTGTCACATGATTTTTAATTTGTTTGAATTTTATAATGAGATTGAAATTCTCCCAAATTAGAGTTGGTGTGGATGTCAGAATTTTACCTACATGGATTGGAAAATGTTAATGCGTTGTCGATTTGTTGTTGGTGTTTCTATGTAATTTGGGAGAAATTTTAGCATCCATATTAGCTTAAATTTTGAGGAATTTCAGTCTCCTGATAAAATTCAAACAAATTAAAAATTAATGTATTGTATAAAAACTTTTAAACATTATTTGCAATTTTGAAAATGACCCATAATCCTCTATTTGCATGTCAATAACCTTAATAATAATACTTTGATTGTTAGACACGATGCTAGATGAATTTGTAGATTGTCATCACACAAATCAAAAGGTAATCTATCTGTTCTTTTTTAAGTGTCCTTTTAGTATTTTTTTTAATAAATGTTCTAGTTAGTAACTTGAGAGTAAAATTATTATATATTCATTATTTACTCTTATTTAATATTTTTGGAATTTGATAATTAGTTGTATGAATGTATTTATCATGTTAATTAATGAGATTATACACGTAAATTTAACGATTTTCTTGATTTGTGCGATTTGACTCTAAAGGATACTTTAAAATGAACGAATACCATTAGACATTTGATCCTAGCGAGGGTTTTGAACCTATATTCTTCTATGACCCTATTCTTTCATTGATATTGTTCAAACCAACAACAGCAACTCTTCCTGAAAAAAAAAATCTGTTACATAATTGGAGCACATAAATTGAATTGAATTATTCACGATAAACAAGCCAACAAAAAAGTCCACGCAAAAGATGAAATTCAATTTTCTTAAATAGAAAAAAAATTGAATTTTCCTTTATATAAAAAATTTAATCAATTCCCGAAATACATGGAGAAAAACGGGTGGTCAGAGTGAGCGTGATTGTATTCACATTGCCAGAAAAGTTAACATCACAACTACCATTCTCCTTGACATACGCTATGTGCTTTTCTCACTCCCACACTTTCACACCCTCAACAATAATTAATTATAATTAGAAAAAATTTAATGCAGTAATTACAAGAAATGTCCAGTATGAAAGTAAAGGAAAAAGAAAAAAGGGCATCAAAATCAAGAAAGGAGGTGGAGAGTAGTGGGCAAAGGTCCCATGATTGAGGGCCAATCAATGATGATTGATGACCGCCTGCAGTTGCAGCCTCCAAGGCCACCATAAAAAAGCCCTCTACACTTAAAAAAAGTTTTTGTCCTTTTACAAATATTTATTAATTTATTATTCCTTCAAACCCGTTTAAAATATCTCATTTCTTTTAAACCCGAGTATTTAGTAAAAAAATATATAATATTTAAAGTGTTAAAAAGTAGGTAGAGTTCATACTTTTTTAATGGATAATTATTTTTTAAAATGGAATAAGACATTTATAATGGGATAACTCAAAAAGAAAAATGGAACATTTTAAATGGACAGAGGGAGTATTTGTTCTCACCGTCCCATTTAAAATGTCTTACTTTCCTTTTTGGGTTGTCCTATTACAAATGTCTCATTCCATTTTGGAAATAATGCCCTTCAAAAGTGTGAACTTTACCCATTTTTTAACATTTTAACTACTTTATACATTTCTCCTAAATCCGTCTTCGAAAAGAAATGAGGCAACTTTTAAGTGGGACGGAACGAATATTTATTATTATACTATTTCATCGTTTAGAAAAAGAATTACTGTTGTACCAATAGTTACCATGTGTGGAGTAAGCTGCATAGCCTAATCCCAGGCTCAACCTAAAGTTTAAATATAACAAACTGAATTAAGTTTAAGAGATGAGTTGCGAGTTAAAAATGTGGTTTCTTTAAATGTAATTGAAACTAATACTTCTAATTTTTAAACTAATTATGTCGACGAAATATATGAAAATATTTTCCAAAATGAAGTGCCGGTCAGATTTTATTAGGTCCATTCATAAAACTTTTATGTACTGGACAGAAAGATAGAAGAATATAGAAGGAAGATCCAATCCAACTAAAAAATCAATCTGGGCTAATTCAAGTCAAAATCAGAAAATAATAAAATTATCAATTTCTAATTTAACGATTCAAATAAAATAAAAATTTATAAATACAAAAACTTTCATATAAATAAATTAAGATAGAGGCGTGTGTGTGAATAAATATTGGTGTAAATTGAGGAAATAGTTACAGCGAATCAAAGGCGTTGCCAACTGGCAGAGCAGAAGAGAAGAGGTATAAATAGGAGCGATTTTCATATGATGATGAACAACGCACAGTAAGAATAATTGCCCGAGGCTCTGTATCATTTGACCAACCTTCTCTCTCATCACCCCTTCACAATTTCGCTATTGTTCCACCGACGCACTGCCTGTACTCCTACCATATATAAATCACCCAGCTGTGCTCTTGAGTTGGATTGGCAGTTTAATCACTCCTTGCGGAATCTGACGGCGGTCATCATCGCCGCTGCCGGAATATTATGTCGTCCGGGAGGTACATGGCCTACTCACCGTCTCCTTCCGCACCTCACTCTCCTCACATCGGCGCTGGCGGAGGTATCCGCGCTGCCTCTGCTCTCGTCGAGCAGGAAAAGTAATTTCTCTTTTGCTTTTAGATTTTTTTTTCTTGTTCTTTTCACGCCAGATCTTGATGACTTCAGTGATTTTGTTGTGGTGAAAGTCAAGTGATCATATCTACTTCAATTCGGTTTTGATTGATATTTATTTTCCCTCTTGATTATTTATTGTTAGTGTCTTGTTTCTCCATCAATTGTGCTTGCACACCAATTGAGCTAGATTGGTACTTTGTAAGCTGTCAAGCTGGAACTCCTTGTGATTGAATTTTGCTGCTTCTTGATAACAACAGATCTATGAGTTCAACTGGATATTTACGGCGTGTGCATCTTTTCTATTTATAAGGATTAGTGATGAACTGGATTTAACCTGGATAAAGTAAATTGAACTATAACAGCATCACCAATACAAAATTCTTATCAAGACTTATCTTTATATATGCATTTGTCAAGAAAACAAAATTATCTTTATATGCTTCCTTCAAATTGTCTGAATCATATGCTTCAAACAGTTTTATATTCAGTATTCAATTCTTGGTTAGTAATATTCTATTAAATGCCAGTCGACAATCTGGTTCACACGGTGTTATGTTATGGCTACTAACATTGAGGGAGCTATGTTATCGCACGACTTGCAGGTATCTCTCGAATTGCTGGCAGAACGCAACAAGCTCAATCCTTTCATGGCCGTGCTTCCAAATTGCTATCGGTTGCTGAATCAGGGTGAGCACATGATTCAAAATTTTGAGTTCCTTGCATATAAATTTAGTTTGTGATAAAACTGTAGCTATTACTTCATCATGAAATGAAACATATTTCTACTGCGTACAAAGTCCTGTCGTTGTTATTGCAGCCTCTGTGTTTAAATTGGCTGCTCTCCGCCTTATCAAGAACCATAAGGTGCCATTCCAGATTTTGTGGGCTTGTGATGGATCAAAATTAAATGAGAGAGGGATGTGATAGTGGTCTTTTGGGGATGGGGGCAAGGATCAAATATTGGATATGGATACATTGTTTTGATGTGCCATTGGCATTTTGTTTTGCTATCCTCCTTATGCTCTAGGTGCTGTGTGATGATCTTTACTTTTGCAACTTCATGGGATCAACTCCTCACCCCAATAAATTCTTTATATTTTTGTGGGGTATAAAATGTTTTCAAAAAACTTGCCATTTGTAATTTCCTTGATTGGAAGTCATCCTTACATGACAGTGAAACCTTACGTTTGCATTCATGACAGTTGCTTAGAGGAAGACAAGTTATGGAGGATGTTTAATCCTCAGTTATTTTATAGCAACCGTTGGATGGTGGATAGTTGTTCTAGAAGCACCTTCGTGCTACTTTTATGTGATGGCTTAGAGGGGAAATAGCATCCATCTGCTTCAAGCTATGACTAATAGTGAACTTGGAAATCCTGGTCTCATGAGCAGTGGCTAACACTAGAGTTGTTAGGTCAATACTTTTGTCACATGAGTGATATATTTTTGGACATTCCTTATTATACTTGTTGAACATCTTTAACTTCACTGGATCTCCTTTTCTTTTCCAGATATTTGACTAACCAGTTTAACAGTCCGTGTAGTGTCCATATTGTGGTGACTGCTCGCTAATTTCTTAACCAATGCTAACTGGTACATCTTATTCTTGAAATTGACCTTTTGAAGCAGAAATATTGCGTGTAACTACACTGTTGGGAGTGCATCAGTTTTAGAACAAAGTGTGCTTGAACATGCTAGCCCCTGGCTTCAGGAGGAATATATTCAAATGGAGGAGCTAACGTGAACAGATGGGCATCTCCTTTCAATCAGAAGTATGGATACTAACCATTAACATAACCTTTTGTTCGATCTAATTCTTTACTGTTTTCAGAAGATCTCCAACGAAATCTTTTATGTTTTTGTACTAACATTTTTCATTTGATTTTGGTGTTCTTAAATTTAACTTCTCATGACAGGTAGTCTGGAGCTAACAACTTCAAGAATGATTTATACTAATAGCGGGAGAGTGCAAAATGTAGAAATTTATGGACTAGTGTCTTTTTGTTGCAATTGATATGACTACCTATGTGCACCATTATGTACCATTCAGCTTTAACTTAGCTTAAAATAAGTCACTCCACTATCATGTGTTATAACTCTAATCTTATCTCTGGGTAGTTGTTCTTTTTGCTTCAGTAGAAATATTTGTAGATTTATTTTATCTGGGTAATTGAGCCGCTTGATTTGACTGCTAACAAACTCTTAACCCACATTTCACACAGAACATTGTGCTTATCCGAGTGTGGATAACCGTGAACGTGACATATGCTACTTCTAGATGTTTTATGGTTTCTGTCATCAATTGCCTGCGTGTTGATGTGCCTGGATACAAATCCATGCTATCTTTTCTTATGCATTTTGATGTAGCCTTTTAGTTTATCCTCTCAGCTCCATGAAATTCAGAAAGATTTCAAGTTACTGCATAAATTTTTGAAACATACTCCTGGGGAGAGGGACAATATTTCTGCGGCTCTTTGTTTGATAATGTGTGAAACTAAAACATGCAGATGTCAAGTTTAATGCAATCTTCTTCCACACCAAACTGGCTTAGTTCCCAAGGTAGCTCGTCTGGTCTCATAGTCAAGCGGACAATGAGGGTTGATATTCCAGTCGACCAATATCCTAATGTAATACTTCTCCTCCTCCTACTAGTGCTTTCTTTATTTGTTTTGTTGCCACATTTTTTACATGAATATTATCATCGACATTGCAGTATAATTTCGTTGGGCGTCTCCTTGGTCCTAGAGGGAATTCTCTGAAGCGAGTCGAAGCAACTACCGAGTGCCGTGTTCTAATCAGAGGGCGTGGCAGTATCAAGGATCCGGCAAGGGTAAGTTAATATGCCCTTTACAACTGCTCTAGACAAAAATATAATCAAATAACATCTGAAAAGGCATCCTTAAATCCTTACATCCCACAAATTTGGAAGTTTGCAATATTCATTATAGATAGAAGGCTTTATTATTCCCTTAGACTCTTTGTTTCCTGTGAAAACAAATATGGTAGATCATGACTTAGTCATGCAAGATAAACCTATTCGTTTGCTGCTTGAGCCGTTTTTGGACAGGAGCTTATAAGCTCTTAAAACATTCCCAAGCTATTTAAAGAGCTCATAAGCTCACCCAAACTCCCCATTTTGCTGCATTTCTAGATCTCGTTTGTTCTTCCAATTAAAGTGCACATTTCTCACCTTATTTTACAAGCCAAGTTCAAACATTCACATGTGCTGGTGTTTCTATGGAAATTCCTCGAAATGGTTACATCTATAGCTTCTACATCAATTGGTTTTCAAAATTTATGGTTCTTTTTTTTCTTGCTTTTTGTATATTATCTTCATTTACAGTTGATGCATGTCACTAAAGGTTATCTCTTGCTAAAAACGAAATGTGATCTACCTACTAATGATGATGTGCTTTATGATTTGATCTGAAGGAGGAGATGATGAGAGGTAAACCAGGATACGAGCACCTTAACGAGCCCCTTCACATACTTGTTGAGGCAGAACTGCCCGTTGAGATCATTGATGCTCGTCTAATGCAGTCACGCGAGATACTAGAAGATTTACTCAAGCCTATGGTATATTTCATCCACCAAACTTAAATATTCCTCTTCTCTCCATATCATATATTACACATTTCTTTTCTGACTCTATCATCTAAGTTCTAGTCTTAACTTGATTATTAACGTCTCAATGCAGGATGAGTCTCAAGACTATTATAAGAAGCAGCAGTTGCGAGAACTGGCACTGCTCAATGGTACACTCCGGGATGATGGCTCTCAAATGTCTGGTTCTGTATCACCCTTCCACAACAGCCTGGGAATGAAGAGGGCGAAAACCAGGGGGTAAATAAATATTTGGAGTTGAGATATCTTCCGACTCTGCCTTGAACACTGCAGTTCCCATAGCACAGATCTGTTGCTGTGCCAGCCGATGCCTGTCAGTGCAGTCGGGGCACTGGTCCATCGAGTGCCAGTTCTAACCTATCTCTATATGATATGAGTGCTTTTATTATTCTTGGGGGAGATTTAGTAGCAGTAAAATATTGTGCTAATGGATGTTATTGGTGAGGGGTTTTGAGTTTGTATGATGCCTGGGCAGTTTGGTTGGGGAGTATTCTCCCTCCAAGAACATCGCGTCGTATTATTTTATTTGTTGTTAGCTTGCTGGGAGTTTTGCTAGTATTATGAGATTCATTATGTAAAATGCTAAGGTGTGAGGCCAAAGTAATTTGTTTCTAGTGACTGGAAAAAGCGCTACAAACTATGCAAATTTATTATTATTGTGCTTGTTCAATATTCAATATGATTATATACACTTGCCCATGTTGTGACTTTTGGGAATGAACTATTTATGTTTTGGATCTTCTCTTAGATGCGCACAGTATTGTCAATTTCCTCTCTTCATTTCATCAGAGGTTCACCTTACAATCATATCTTGGAATCCGAGTTTCAAGCAAACAAATACAATATATAAAACATGGGCTAGTTGTACAAAAGGTAGAACTTTGTGGCAGTAGGATGTATTAGTTGAACAAGGTTTATGTACAACATAGATATCCATGGATATAACAGGATAGGATACAATTATTTTGAGGTCTGCAGAAATTATGATCTTCAAAATTTTGGAGGTGAGTCATCGTTCTCTGCATCGTTGCCATCAGCGTTCTCTGTTTCGTTGTCATCGGCATCTTCAATGCCGACCCAACGCGTGAAAGCAAAAAGGAATTCCTTGAAGTTCACCATGCCGTTCTTGTCCCAGTCCATCTCTTCTACAAAACACAAACAAACATTGAAAAGATTTCGTTTCTTTGAACAAGATTAAGAGGGGCATCTATCTAAGCACCTGCACGACGAAGAGTGTGTTTCTATGAGAGATTTTAATCTACTTGCATACGCGTGACTATCACTTGTGAGATTGAGAAAAAAGAAGGAACTGACCGAATCTCCTCATGGCAATTCTTCCAGATGATCGTTCTCCTGAGGTAGTTTCGTTTATTGCATCAACCATCTCATTTCTGCTCACATACCCATCCTTGTTCTTGTCCAAAAACACAAAGGCATCCACTAGTGTCTCAAATGTAGCCTCCAGATTTGGCATCCCCTTCCATGATTTCTATCAATGTCAAGGAGCACAACACAATACATTCATACTTCCTGTGATGAAAACTTTCCAATTTTGTATATAGATATAAAAGCAACATATATGAATGAAGGCAGACGAAGTTAATAGGTTTGGATACAGCTTGGTGGGCAGCGGGATCTTCCTTGAGAAGGTAGACGAGGCAAAGAAGAACGATAAACTCATTGAATTTGATCCCCTTGACTTCACTTATATCACACGCCTCAAACAGATCATTGATCTCCTCATCTGTGAAACTGATCTCCAGCTTTTCAAAGCAGTGTTTCAGCTCTTGTTGATCTATTACACCATTTCCATCCTCGTCTAAAAAGAAAACAAAATAAGTACATTATCCTGAGGTTTCTGAGCAATCTCGTGTCTCTCACAGGGAAGAAGTTGATATTAGGAGAAATTGGCACTCTATATACAGGCTGAGCCACATTCAACATCTACAAGGCAACACTCTTTCCATTTTATTCACTTGCAAGATTTTTAATTATTGATTTAACAAGGACATGACAGTCAAGACTCAAGATGGATTCACCAGCATAGAAATACAAAGTGTGCTCACCAAAATTTTCGAATGTAGCTTTGTATTTTCTCAAGCTTTGATCAATCTTGGGGAATTTCATAATGATGCTATTGAAGGATTTTATGGTACTGCCTTGAGCTTCTCGTCTACGCATTGCCTCAAGTATTCTGGCCTCAAGCTTAGATCCTGGAACTGCAACCCTCGGAGATGAACTTTTGGTAATTGAAGCTCCCATTTTCGGTTGATGAGAAACTAAACAAGAGAGAAATAGAATGAGTGAGGATACAAAATTGCATTTCAAAGATGGAGTTCCTCCAAATCCTACCTTTTTAATTCTTGAAAAACAGAATAAAAGATGACGAATACATATGTATTAAGTGAACGGATTAGTAAATAAAATTCCCAATATATGATACTTTCCCACCAACGGCTGCTGGGAATTCTCTACTTTCAGGCAAAATAGAAGATTGGAAGTTGAAAATAGACTGCCCTACCACCAAAAAGCAACTTCCCATAGCTTCAAATTGCAATTTTGATATGGCTATATATTTCAGTCCAAATTATATCTTATCCATTCGAAAAGATAAAACTTGTACACATCCATATCAGCTTAGAAGCTCCTGAAAATTCATTCGATGTCCCCCCAATCTTGAAACAAACAGAAGTCTTTGAGGTCAAAAAATCAAAATCAATTATGTTCTAAGGTTATACCATCAAGTTTCACCAGTGAGATCAGACGGTAATCGAGATTCTCAATTTATGCGTGTGTGTGTGTTGGGAGGGGGAGGAGAGAGACAAAGAACCTTAAGTTTACTTGCAGTTGATTTTTGACCAAATCAGGATGAAGCAAGAAGCTAGAGCTCTTACACTGTGGCAGTTCAAAAAGACACAACCTTTTTACCAGTTAAAGAAGCTTGTTTCTTTTGAAGTAAATCTGAAGCTGCGAAGCAAATTGATTCAGAGAGATGGATAAAAACCCTGCAAAGAAACAAGTTTTTAATATAAAGTGGGTTATCCTTAATTTGTGGGTTATTAAATTAAATTGTATAATGGGGTTTGAGGCGCAAGGTTGGTGCTTTCCCCACCACGTATTATACATTTGTATTGCAGCAGACAGCAGTGTTTCCTTTCCCCATGGCGTAAACGTGCATCTCTCTCAATCTTAAGATGCCTACACAAAATATAGGATATAATAATATTTTATTAATTTAATTTATATTAATAAAATATTATGATAAAGAATATAATATATCTAAATATTCTATAGAATTTCCAGCTTCTCTCATCTCCTCAACATACAAATATTGCGGTTCTCACGCTTCCCCTATTTCTATACTCCATTCTTAAATTCGTCGCCACATCTTTGTCGTCTTCAGCCCTTCAACTCAACAATTTCACCGTTGTCTTTTTTAGAATAAAATAATCTAATGAATGTAAATACTTTAGTTTACTTTACTCTTTATTTTTACATTATAAACGATTAATTGTCTTAAACTATACAAATTGTAAGTTGATTTTGGTTTCGCACCGATTTTCTAAAACTTGCCTTAAAAATCACAAATTCACTATTTTTAAAAAATCCTCGAAATAGGTATTTATTTTACGCAATAAAATTTAATCCAAACGTGCATCTCTCTCTAAAGTTTTTCGATGTTGTTATTCTGTTATCCAGTTCTATTTTGCATTGCAACGTATTTTCCTTCTTGATCTTCTACTCTGCCACTTTAACGATATTTTCTACATTTCCATTTTTTTCCAATTCAAAAAAGTATATCTAGTATTGTTTAACTAATGGAAAATAATTCCTAATTAAGTGTGATGGACTTCTTCACTTAAAACTTTATTAATCCTCAATAAAAATTAATTTATAATATGGGATCTAATTTTTTGGCAAATCACGTGGCAAAAATGGATTTGCCACTGATTTTGATAAATTTGTTGCATGCATGTGATTTAGGTAGAACTATTTTTGTTAATTTGGATAAATTTATATGTTATTATAAAAACTTGTATCGTTAACATGTTGGTTATCAAAAGTGGGTTGAAAAAAGATATGGATTATCATTTGAATTTTCTGAACTAGTAAATTGAAATGGTTTCATCTCCCCTGACCCTAGTAATTCCTTGGTTTCTAGACGTGGAAAACAGATCATTTATCTTATAAATGATTACTAAAAATTTGTTTGATCTTAATTTACATATTCATTTAATAAATTCAGAGCTCGAGTACTTAAGTAAAATCCACCAACCTTTGATTCTATTTTGTAAAACACAATCGAAATCTGCTACCCCCTCCCCAAAAAAGAAAAAGAAAATACGTGGTCATTCTTCTATATTTATCAATCATGGTTTATAAATGAATAGTTATAAATAGTACTAACTACTACGTATGCCACACATTAGCAAAATAGTGAGAATGATATTCTACTAACTAAATGAGAAAATTCTCCAAAAAAACTAAATAATATAATTGATTGAACATTATAATAAAATTACATGCCTCTAATGTTAATATATTTTCAAGGAATAAAATAGGCTGGCTACAAAGTTACCCAACTCATGAGACGCTAATATTGCACCACCATAGTTTGAGATATAATTAAGGATGGTTTGCACCAATTCAATGGAAACTAAACAAACTTTTTATTCTCAGAGAGATACAACTAATTTCCAAGAGAAAAGATGAGATGAATGGAATTGAAACATAATGATATTGATATGTTCCATTTGGCTGAGGAATTTAAATTCAATTAAAAGCCCCTTTTTAAATAATGAAAAAATAGTCCTTAAACCATAAAGTCTTTGAGCCACTTCCTTCTATAGCCTAGACTCATTTAATTTTCAATACTATGTGGAAAAATCGATCGTAAATGAACATTTAATTATATTAAAATTATGTAGTGGCTGCCATCTAGACTCCATATGCTGCACGAGGTTATGATTATTTATTCCACGGCTTATGTTTAATTTCAATTTTCAATTGTTGTGATGATTGTTGAGTAGTGCTACTACACCAACGGTCGAGTAAACTGCAAAGTCAACTTCCCGTTTCTTCCTCTCTTTCTTTTTCCCATTGGGCATATTCCTATTTATTCTTTATCGCATAATTTTCTTAATATATATATATATATATATATATAGGATCATGCAAGAATACAAATTTTGGTGAGAAATTGGAATAAATCCTAGCCCTTCATCATAATAAATTGATAGTCCAGATTAGATATTTATGTGTTGTATTAATAACTGGATATGCTACGTTTTTAATACACATGAAAAATTAAGAGGTTAGATTAGTAATATTGTTTTATGGGATTTTATTTTATTTTTTATTTTTTTTTGTGGGATTTCATATCTGAGATAGATCTTATTCTTTCAAATGTTTATCTTTTTCGCATTTATTTCGTTGCACTGGTAATGTAATTTCTTTGTTTTGCCAATTAATTTCGTTGCACCGGCAGTGTAATGTTAATTCATTGTTTAATTTTGTTATTATATGCAACAATAAAGTTATGCAAAGTAAATGTTAAGATTGTGCTACATAACGTTTTTATGTGTGCTACAAATATATTTCAGAAAATAATACTATTTTTTTTGCAACACATTGATGCAATGTTAGTTACGATATGTGCTACATATAATACAACTTGTGCAACACAAATAAGTGTTATAGTACAATAGATGAAAGATTACAATAGATGAAAGATTTGGAGAGAGAACTTTTTTAGTGACATATTTACCCTCACCCGATTTTAGGTTAATAGAAGGGTGATGATGTCATCAATTTTGTTGAAAATGAAGCATGAAATCTGGAACGTTAATTATATGTTAATTAATGATTATGATTTATTCTTATTTCTTACACATAATAACATTCTCACCATAACTATCCCATATATATATACATATATATATATATAGAGAGAGAGAGGTTCAAATAAGAACCAATTTTAACGTGAGAACTAAGAACTACGAAAATTCTTTACGAACAAAATGAATATGCTATGAAAGTTAATGAATATGCTGCGAAAGTTAATGAATCCAAAATTGAATTTTCACGAGGTTCGAAATCTCATGAGAGGCGAAAATTTATTTTTTATTCATTAACTTTCATGACTTATTCATTAACTTTCATAACATATTCATTTCTCATCTCACAATAAAAATGGTTATCACGTTAACCCTCCCATATATATATATATATATATATATATATATGTGTGTGTGTGTGTGTGTGTATGTGTGTGTGTGATGGATCAGGTAGGAATGGATAATTTGATAGAAAATAAGAATGAATCTGGGCCTCTGATTCGCTGGATCAATGGTTGGGATTTAATTTCGATTGTATTACAGTTTTGTGTTGTGTGTGCTACGCGGATGACTGTGCATCACTAGAACCCTTCTTGTGCTACGCTACAATGAAAGATGTGTTAAACTAATATATTTAGCATATGTGCTACGAATAGATGAAATATGTGCTAAACTAATATGTGCAACATAGTAATTCTGATTGTGCTACACAAATATGAAAGATATGCTAGACTTACATATTTATTCCTATTTCCTACACTTTTTTTTCATTCTCACGAGAACCATCCCCTATATATATATAGAGAGAGAGAATGGATCAAATAGTACCCGAGCCTGAGATAATATGTAGTACTCAATCTCATCCACTCATCTAATAGATCATATGGTTCAGATTTTTTCAGACTTTTTAAGCTTAATTTCGTTAATTTTTGCTTCATTAAGGATAGATTAGTAATTTGATTTGTTATGTGATTGCGAAAAACAAACAATGCATTTAGTTGAACTGGATAATGAATTCAAATGAACAAAAATGCATGCAGTTGAAGAGAATAATGCATGTGATTGGAAGCTCGCGCCCAGCGTGCGCCCGCGCACCCAACGTGCGCTCGTGCTCGTGCGAAAACACACCCAGCTCTCGCCGTGTGCCTCCCAGCGCCGGTTGGACGCGATGCAGTTTTATGTTCAAGTGAATGCAGTGTTATGTTATTCCATATGCATTTTTTGTGTTTTGTTCGCTCTTCCCAAACCCAACGTCCATACCCAACGCTAGAGGTGGCAAAGTAACGGGTCGGACCGGCCCGGGGCTCGTGGGCTTTTATGTTTTTTGGGCCGGGTCGGGCCGGACCGAAATTTTTTCGGGTCTAGAAATATGAAGCCCAAACCAATCCCGGGCGGGTTTTCGGACGGACGAGCTTTTTTTAGATTATTTTTTAATTTTTTAATATATAAAATTAATATTTGAAATTTCAAAAAAACAAATAAATTAAATACATAATTAAAATCTCATAACTCCAACTTAAATAAAGAATCAATGATAAAAACATATTAAGCTTACTTATTCTTATGATAATACTTCTTGTATATTTTGACATATTTATGTATTCATACAATGATATTGTATTGTAGTATAATTTTAATTCTTTAATTTAATGAGAAATAAATTAGTAATTACAAATCAAAGGTAAATGATATTATTAAACGTCAATTCCACTTATCGCCTAAAATAATAGAAAAATAAATTAATTATACAATATATATTTAAGATCAATGATTCAAAATAGTTTTACATATTATAAGGTCATAATCATCAGCCTATATATTTTTAGAGATAATTTCTTTTATGAATTATTTTTGAATGATTTATGAAGTTATAATTTTTTTCAGAATTTTGATGTGTTACAATTCAAAAATATATATTTTCCTGACGAGTATGTGAATTAGTATGAAACTTTTACTATAAAATATAATTAATATTATTAAAAATTTATAGATATGTATATTAAATAATTTATAAATATATATATTTTATAAAATATTGGGCGGGCTTTTTTAGCCCAAAACCTCGGTTTTTTGGCCGGCCGATAGGCAGGGGTTTTGAATGAACTTTTAGGCCGGTTTTTCGCGCTTTAATTTTGAGCTCAAACCAACCCAAACCCGGGTACCCCGGGCGGACTTTTTGGACCGGGCTTATTTTGCCGGCTCTACCCAACGCTAGCGTGCACCCAGCGCCCCTACCCAGTGGCCGGAGCCCACCTGGCGTCGGCTCGCACCAACGCCGATTAGGCGCGATGCATTGTTATGTTATTTTAAATGCATTGTTATGTTATTCGTATGCATTATCTATGTTTTGTTGTGCTCTCCCAAACTCGGTACCATGGAGACCCCAACGTTCATGAGTCCCCTACCCAGTAGGGACGGCACCCGCGCCCGTGGTGCGTTCCATTTTGCCCTGGCGAAAAATTGATTGTCACGTGTCAAATTTTGGTGCGTCCATTTGTTCAAAATGTGTGGTCTAAATTGAGTCTACATCTATCGGGACCGTGTCTTGAGAACCAACCATATATATATATATATATATATATATATATATATATATATATATATATATATATATATATTGAGGCGATGCCGTGTAAAACTTCTTGATTTTAATTTTAAAGATAAATTAGCACATATAACTTGGCTCGATACCATTTGATGCGACCTTTTTATGCGGCGTTGTAATAAGAACCTTGATTTTCAAAGGCTTTTAGACTTTGTTTGGCTCTTCTTAATTGCGGAATATAAATATAATTTTTGATGTTTCATCAATATTTGGATTATTTAATTGTTCTTCAATATAATTTATAAGAACCTTTGTTCTTGTTATTTTATAACGTAGGCTTTTAAAATAACATTGTTGTTTAACAATTATATAATCATATTGAGCATAAAAGATATTACCAAGCAAAAGGATTACAAGAGATATTCATAAAATTTAAAACTTACATAATATTTCTTGAACAACTTCAACACAAAAGCATCTTGAATACAAAGATTAAGAGAGAGAGATGAGAAGAAGGGGACGAGCAAACTCAAGCGTGCTTTTCCATTCTCTACACAAACCTATTTATAGAGAAAAATAAACACGCTAACATCTTGGGAAGTGAAACACATAGCACTACTTTTTACAAAGTGGAGCACTCCTTCCACTTATTTTCAAAGACACTATTTTACAAAGTGGACACTCCACAAAATGAAGCACACACACACAACATAACAAAATGGGAATATTTTCCAAAGGTCAAAATTGAATAGTGTTAGTCCACTAATCAATAATGGATGAAAACGTCATGGTATTCGTCACTTTCTTCTTGCGTCAATGCATTCGTCATAGTAATTACTTTGGGGATGATTCTCCTTGTAGAGTTAAAATCTGAAGAAGTTTTACACGGGCAGTCGCCTCAAGTCAGGTATCTGTAAAGCCTGAAGGGTAAGGTAAGAATAAATCCTTGACAATATCTTCTATAGATTTTAATGGATAAGATAATTAGGACTTTCTCAATGAAGAAAGCAACTGATACAAGCTCTGATAAGAATAAAGAAATTATTCTTATGGAAAATTTCGAAAAACATCTTCAAGATTGGAAATTACGGATGTATCTAAATCAAAATTTATAAACATGGAAGCTTTGATTTTAAAAGCGACTATGTTATAAAACAATTGAACAATCAATTCCTCTAAAATGAGGATATGATTCTTTCAATCTTTTATCAAAAGTCTAATAGAAATTCATAAATGAAATATAAATTTTACATCTCGGGATGGTCCAAATTGGATTAAAACCATTAACGAGAGAAGGATTAAATGTCGATTGCCTTAATTATGGTCGAGACCAAAGGCATTTAAGGCTAGAAGATTCCTAATAGGGATAATTGAGTCTTCACTTTGTGAAGGACCAATTTCTTCATTGTTTTCCCAATTTTCCATTATCATTAAATGATCCAAATATTTTGGATGCCCTTACATTAAAAATAAAAAGCAGAAGGGTTTAATATGAAAGAAGGAACAGAAAATCTTGTTCTAATTTATAGAATTTGTTATAAAGTTATGAATACTACAATTTCTAGATTTAATTTTAGATCTAAAGAGATTTGTACAAATAGAGAGAAACTACCCTCTTTCTAATGAGATATTACTAAAAGTAATATTGCAATTCCTAAAACAATAAAATGGAATCAAGTTACACTTCCGAAACACGGAAATTAGAAAGTGTAGCTCCACCAATAAAAGAAGAGAATAGACAACTCGAAAGTATAATACAATATGTTGATGGAATCTTTGAGATAAAATTCTCATCACAAAGGAAAATTCGTTTTAAAATAGAGCGAAGAGGCAAGAAGTTCAACTTCTTCTATTCCTTTGTTGATTATGAAAAATCGATATTTCGGAATTTTAAAACTCGAACAAGTATCTCAACCGAATATAAAGTAGAAATTCGAAAGTAGAAGTTCTAAAAGAAATCGGGATCACCCACATTTTCGGATATGGGTTATTAGGACATAATGTTTTCGTTATTAGTAATAACTCTTTCCGAAAAATTCAAAAAGTCTTAATAAAACAAAAATTATGAGAAACTAAAATGGTTTCTTTATTCCCTTTCTTCTAAACAAAATCTTTATATTCTAAAAGATACGAAGAGTGGAGTCTAAAAATAATTCTAAACTTGATTTTTCATCGGTTACAAAACCTTTATTTTCCTTCAAGAAATAAAGAATTTCATTTCTCGGATGAAAACTTTTAAATGTTATAGAAAATAAATATAAAATATTAATACATGAAACAGGAAAAGAATCTCAGAGATTCATCCCTTTTCTACTATACAAATACAAAAAGGAGAAAAGAAATTTTGCAACTCCTATAAAATCGAAAGCTGGAAAAGGAGATTTTGATCATATTATACAACAAAATAATTTTACAAATCTCGCTCTTCATACTATTGGAAATCAAACCAACGAATTGAAGAAATTCTTTCTCCAAAATTTCTAAATCGAAGAAAAGTGTTCCAATACTATTATGATTAAACCACCTCCTAATCTTAAAAAGAAATTTTTTATTAAACTCAAAAAGGATAATGAGTTCTTAGAAGGTCTAATAAGCAGTTACAAAAATTAATATTAAAGGAAAAGAAAAGGAAGAAGAATGTTCCTATAAAATGTTTCATTATAAAAAATCGAAGAAACTTCTTCAGATGACGATTTACAAGTTAATAAACTTGCTGATGTCTCTATAGTAAAACCTTATTACAAAAATTCACTCCTATAGATCTTCAAATTGAAGAAAAAGGAGACTATGCTCAATTAGGTGGTGAATCTATCACGAGAATGGAACATGAGCGGAAAATCGAATATCGATAAAAATTATTGTAAAACAGATGCTTATATATGCTTGGTGACAAAATTAAAGGTAATAATGATAGGCAAATTGCTCAAGCTATTATTCTTGGGTTTACCTACCAACTACAAGGATGGTGGGATTTTATATTTCAAAAGAAGCTAAAGAAAATTTTAAATTCAAGTGTATTTGACCTATCACTCAAAGAGAAGAGTCGACGGTTAATACTCTTATTTATACAATACTTACAAATTTTGTAGGAGCTAATGAGCTTCAATTAGATAAAACTCATAAACAATTAATGAATTTAAGATGTCAAAACTATCGATTTTAGATGGTATAAAGACGTTTTATGTCCAAAGTTCTTACTAGAAATGATTGTAATATGAACTTTTGGAAAGAAAAATTTATTCTTTGGTTTACCAACATTATTTTCGAAAGAGTTTTAAATAGGTTAAAACAAAATTTGTTAACAATAATATTATTTGGGAAAATCTTTCTTATGGTGATATTTCGTGAAATAATCTTGAAGGAATTATTCGTGTAATGAAATCAAATTAAAAGACAAATAGATTTTCAAAAGAATGAAAATAAAAATATAATTGGAAATTTTTGTGAACAAATAGGTCTTCAATCGAACAATATCCTAATAGGATTAAGAAAAACATAAATTTAGAAAAAGAAAATTTTATTCAGAAAATTATTCTAAACAAAAGAAAGCAATTAAAGAAGTGCTCCAAAAGAGTTAAAAATCATCTTCTAAACCGAAGAAACTAAACCTATTTCTTTGGAAATGTGGAAAAATAGGACATAAGGCTAATAAATGTTATGTAAAAAGAAAATCAATAATCTTAATATTGAGAGATTTAAAAGAATCTTTATGCAATATTCTTCTTAATGAAGAAGAAGAAGGCGAAGAAGATATCTCCATTACTATCCTTAAAATGAGAATGAATCTTGAAATTTGGAAGATGAATCGAACAATCGAATTACAAAATTGTGATTGATTGTGATTGTGATGTTTGTCTCATAAAATTTATGGGATTAAATATTAATGTTATCACTAAAGAAGAAAATTTTATTCTTGATCTAATAGACCAAATAAAGATCCTATAGAAAAAGAAAAGCTATAGAATATTATCTTTCTATCGCTTCAAATTCTAAATCGAAAAGTGCGAAACTAGACTTACTAATAAGGTTAATGAACAAAAGGAATTATATTCCTATATCAAAATATTAGAAAAGGCTAATAAAAAAGAAAGAGAGCCTACGATTTCTGAATTAAAAGGAGAAATTAATCAGATAAAATCTGAAATAAAATTTCTTAATGAAAGAATTGATTTATTAAATACTAATTGGAAAAATGACTCCACTTCATCTGATGAAGATGAAGAAAGTGAAAAAATTACTCTTCTTGAAAAAGATCAAGAAATAAATCAAATTAATTTTAAGAATCTAATTTGGATCAATAAAATTGATCAAATTCTTTCTCAAAAATGGTATTCTAAAGTAACTCTTATTGTAAATAAAGAGTTTACTATTACCATTAATGCTCTCTTAGATACAGGAGCAGATGTTAATTGTATTAGTGAAGGAATTATACCTTCAAAATACTATTCTAAAACTACTCAGTTTATAACAACTGCTAATAAGCAACCTTTAATTGTTAATTACAAATTATCTGATGTTGCTATCTGTAATTCAGGAGTTTGTCTCAATACTACTTTTATTTTAATAAAAAATATTTCTACACCAGTAATACTTGGTACTCCTTTTTTCCAAATGTTATTCCCTATTAATAAAATTAATTAAAAGGATTATTTACTAAAGTTAAAGGAAAAATCATTTTTCCCATTTTCCTCTATTCCTTTAACAAAATCTATAAATGTTTTACAAGAAGTTGTTAAAAATAAAAATAATTTTATTAACTCATTAAAAGAAGAAATTAATTTTAAAACAATCAAAGAAAAATTAGTCTCGAGAAAAATTCAAAATAAAATAAAAGAAATCCTTCAAAAATAAATACGAAATTTGTCTTTGAAGTTCCAAACGCCTTTTGGAATAGAAAAAGACATGAAGTGTCTCTCATATATTGATAATTTCGATGAAAGAAAAGTTAATACTAAGGCAAGGCCAATTGCTATGGGAGAAAGATTATTAAAATTACGAAGAAGAAATTGATATTCTTCTTAAAAGGGTTTAATAAGACCTAGTAATAGTCTTTGAGTTGTCTGCATTTTATGTTGAAAATGCCTCCGAAATAGAAAGAGGAGCTCTAGACTAGTTATAAATTATAAACCTCTTAATAAGGCTCTTAAATGGATAAAACATCCATTACCAAATAAAGAGATTTATTAAATAGAATGTTTCTGAAATATATTTTCCTCTTTTGATTTAAAATCGAGATTCTATCAAATTCTTCTAAAGAAGAAGATAGATATAAAACCGCTTTTACCGTCCCTTTTAGACATTTTGAATGGAATGTTATGCCATTTGGTTTAAAAATGCTCCAATGGAATTTCAAAATATTATGAATGAAATTTATAATCCTCATATGGATTTTATTATTGTATATATTGATGATGTTTTAATATTTTCTAAAACCATCGAAGAACATTTTAAACATCTTAATATTTTATACAAACTACAAAAAGAGTGGTTTAGCTATAAATCCTAAAAGGTAAAATATTTCAAACAAAAATAAAATTCTTAGGACATTATATTGAAAATAAAATTATTATTCCTATTGAAAGAGTACTTTTATTGCGGACAAATTCCCAGATAAAATTCTTGATTTAAATCAATTACAAAGATTTCTTGGAAGTCTTAATTATATTGGAGATTTCTACCAAGATTTAGCAAAGGCGTAAATTATTATTTCAAAGGTTAAAAAGAATCCTTTACCTTGGACTAATGATCATACTGAAGTCGTAAAAGAATAAAACAAAGAGTTAAAGAACTTCCTTGTTTATCAATAGCTAATCCAAGCATTCAAAATAGTTGAAACAGATGCATCCGAAATCGGATATGGAGGAATTCTTAAACAAAAGAATTCGAGAAAATTCTAAAGAAGAACTTGTTAGATATACTTACGGTATTTGGAATAATGCTCAAATGAATTATTCTACAATAAAAAGGAATTACTTTCAATAGTAAAATGTGTTACTAAATTTGAAAGTGATATTTTAAATAAAACATTCTTAATAAGAGTTGATTGTAAATCGCAAAGATATATTAACAAAAGATGTTAAAAATATTGCTTGAAACAAATTTTTGCTAGATGGCAAGTTATATTAGCATGTTTTGATTTTGATATTGAACATATTTACGGAAAAATAATTGTTTACCGATTTTCTAACAAGAGAATTCTTGCGAGGACAAATCTTGGAATCAAATCGTGAGAAAACAAGCATTGGGTAAAAACCCATGACTAATTTAGTCAAAATCCAAAACCTAAAAGGATGAATTCTTTAAAAAGAAATTGAAGAATTACCTAGTCAAATTGATTTTATTAAAGAATTTGAAAGCGATGAAGATGCATATGATATTCAATACTATCAAGATGCAATCTTTCTTCAAAAAGGATCAAAGATGAAATTAAATATCCATATATTATATCGGATATTTAAATTGTTGTCAATTGAAGATGACCTAAAAGGTCTTTCTCGGTCAAATCGCTTATAGCCATCTTAATAAAGATATTCCACAAGTCTTTGGAGAAAAGACTCGTGATTACTTTGAAGCAATTCTAATAAGCTGGATCTGTTGAAATTCAACATATGGATCGCAAATAAAGAATTTGCTTTTCAAAACTTGTTATTAAGTGAATTTTGCTACCTTCAAACTGGGAATGCCTTCTCATCAAACAAGGCAACTTGAGAATTATCAAGCTAATCCCAACTATTATAATTATTTTGATTATATCAAATCATGGGATAATATTTTCCTATATGAAAATAGTTCACGAAAACATTAAGTGGTGGGTTAAATTTAATCTCGATAACCCATTTCAAATAATACCAAATTGGTTTTGACTTTCTTCTTTTCGTGGGGTAATGCCTATGATATTTCTCGAAAAGTTAAAGATATATGGATAAAATTTCATAAGGTTAATAACCATCTTGAAAGTCTTCTGCAGATTCTACAATTTGCTAATCATTATACAATTCCATGGATTCTTGATGGGATTATAGCTGCAAGAACAAGCACATTCAAAAATGAGATAAAATTCACTCCTACAATTCTTGTTAGGAGAATTCTCCTAAAATGGTGGCCTAAAGAGAATTTCTTTGTGAAGGTAAAACCTTTGATAGAAGAGGAATTTTGGCGATAAAATCTGCTAGTCCGGAGATTATAAAAATCTTAATGCACAAACTCCATCACATGAGTCTTTATTAAAAGATTTATTGCAGAATGGATAAAGAATCATCAATCTTTTATTAAAAGAAGTTTTGGATACGAGAATTCTCAAGCAAAATGCTCAAGTTCGTGGAACCATCTTCATCGAGACCAAAATTATTGAAGATACTTTGATGGAAGATAATGATGATTTCAAGAAGCTAAAGATCCATTTGATGCATTCGTCTTGACTCTACAAGGAGAATCATCCCAAAGTAATTACTATAATGAATCGTTGGCCGAAGAAGAAAGTGGCGAATACCTGTGACGTCTTCATCCAAAATTGAATAGTGGAATATATATATATATATATTATGGAGCAATCTCATATGAGGGTGAAGGGTTTTGATTTGTTAGAAGATCGTACGTCATACTCGGATTCATTTTTAGTCATATTATATTCGACTTAAATCCATAACTAATGTGAAGAAGATATGATACTTATATATCATAAAACACGATAATGAATATATAATTAGAAATATTGTTGTGTTTACGATTTGAATTTTGTCATTTGATGATCTTGATCCGTAGTGGGCTTCAGGGTTAAAGGGCCTCCCGAAATCATTTGGGCTTGGTGAGACGATGAGTTTTATTTTATTTCCAAAATTAAGGAACATTGGTTTGTAATTCGAAAATCCAATGATGGGCCTCTCCTTGGGCTATTTGGGCTTGTTGAGGCAATAAATATATAATTTGATTTCCAAAATTCATGAATATGGGCTTGCAATTCGAAAATCCCCAAGTGCTTGATCATGCAACTTACTTCGAACTATCCTAGTTACGAATTTCATAAAACTGACTGAGTAAGAAGAGCAGGTGTGTATCCAAATCAAATTCATCTATTCTTATTACAAATTTCATAAAACAGAGTAAGAGATGAAAAACTGCCTCAAATAAAATGAAAGATTCGAATACATCTATTTTAGCAATGAAATTGATAAAATACAGTAAAAGATTCGAATAGAACTATTTTATTTTAGCAACAAATTAAAAGAGGAGAGGAGGGAATCTTGGCCCGAAACACAAGCCGGTGGTCCTTACATGTTATGTAAATGCCAGCAGAAAATTGTCTTTTTTTCCGACGTTTTAGCAGTGATAGAAAATGGGGTGGGGACACAGCTGCTTCTCGAAACGTCTTTGTTGTGAAGAAACTACAGATTGTATAAATCCAAGAAATCACAGTTTTACTGCTTGGTTGTTCTGTTTGTTTAGTTTTATCCCTACTCCGAATTTGAACCAACTAGGTTTTGTTCGAAACAGACTTTAGCAAACCCAACCTGTTCATTTCCATGTCTGAACAATATGGTACACGAATGACTTTTCAGTGGTTTTATATTGATCCATGGTTTTCAAATGAATTTTACGAGACCTGGTGTATTCAAATGTTTGATTTTCAAAATTCCCTAAGCAGCTAACTGTCTGATTTGAAGTTTTTATATTTTTAGGACAATGTCCCCATTTACATTTTTTTAATTTATTAAAATACTACTATAATTATCATAATGATTCATAGATAGTCCTATGTACTGGTAATAACAAGATTCTGTTTGTTGGGTTAACGGAATCTTGATGGCTTACATTTTAATTTATTCCGTTTCTGAGGTAAACGGAATCTAGATAGTGTACATTCTAGTTTAATACTTTGGACTACTATTAGATCGAATTAAGGCATATATATCTAAGAATGTCATACATACAAATCTTCATAGAACGTTCATATATGAAAAAATAGAAGTTTTTGAAGTCCTTTTGGGATGATTGTAAAATGAATTCATGTGGTCAAAAAATCACAAGTTCAAATATGAGGTTTACATGCACTCAAAAAGTAGTATTTGTGTGTTCTCCATGAATTTAAAAAAAAAGTTTTGAATTTCTCTCTCTCTCTATATATATATATATATATATATATATATATTACAATCGGGTTTAAGTTCTTAACTTTTTTTTTTCCAATCTCATCCATATAGTGAACTGCTAGCTAGAAAGAATGAGATTTGTTGATTCACTTGAATATTTATCTGAAAAATGATCGATTCTCCTAAAGTGGCCGAAAAACAAAATTTAAGTAGTTGCTTCAAGGGAGCCCATGACGCGCAACGGAAAAGAATATTCTATTATATATTTTATTAAATTGTTCAACAAAATAAGCTGTATGCTTCTAGGTATGTCAACGATTATTCGAATAGATCAAGAATCGCTAATAATCGATAGTTTGATGGTCCGGTCCGATCTGATTTCGATTCTGATTCCAGAACAAAAATCGATACTTATTTATTGGTTTTGGTCCGAGTAAAATCCGTCTATTGACAAGGTTAAGCTTAAGTAGGCTTATCAATGAGCCAGTTCCATCTATACCGATTCGAAATAACTCATAGCTCATTAAATTCTAAAGCAAATGTTTTAGTTCCAATTTAAGTTCTGATCTGGTTCTGATACCAGATCCGGACCGTTTCATACCCATAGTTAATGATCCGAGTCCAACATCCTTCTTCTAACCTAAAACAATGCTAAAATAAAATGAAATGAAATGAAATGAATGAATACTGAAGTCTACTGATGGATTGGTACCCCTTTATCCGGGAGAGATTTGTCCCCACAATTGCATGCAGAAAATGATGTACAATCATATCGTCAAAAAATCCGAAGAGAAGATTTATAAGAACCCCGATTTTTTAGCCATTTATATAATATAAGGTTTCTCGTTACTTGAATCATGTAATATTACTAGTGATCAACGACGTGATGATAAATATCAACGTCGATATTAACACAACTAAATCATTCACAAAATAAACACAATTAATTTGGAACATAATCTCTTAATTTTATCCAAATCAATTTTCACTCCCGTTTCCCCCTAATAAAAAAGTAATAAATAAATAAATATCCAATTATATATATGTAAATAATATGGCATTACGCGTCTTCCTTTGTCGGCGAAGGACTCTGAATTTGCTCGTCTAGTTGTCTATTGTGGTGTTTAGTCATTTTCAAAAGTCCATAAAAAATTTAGATTTAAAAATATAGAATTTTCTTTGCAAAATTTCGAATTACTCCTTTTTTTTACTTTTTTTTTGGTTGCCCTTGTAGACACCAATTTCGATCTCTCTTCACACTACTTCTCTTTATTTATTTGGATCTGTCCCTCTTATTTTTTACCACATTATGATATTTTCTTTTGCTCTTCTTCCTTGACAAAAAATCAATCACAATTTTCAAGGAAATAAATAATTTATTCAAAACATGAAAATTACGGGCATTTTGGATCTCTATCACAATTTTGGCGTTCAATTATATTTTTAGTTTTTTTTCAATTTATTTTATTTCAGTTTAATTTTTAAATTATTATTATTATGATCCATTGTATACAATTGGAATTTATAATTGATTTTGGTATTTAATATTCATTTTAGTAAATATTATGGTTGATTATATCATAATGTTAATTAGTATATACTTTTAAACCTTTAATTTTTAGTAATGAATTTAGAATTTATTTATTGTAATTATTTTATTTTATAATAAATCATATTAATATAACTAATCTAATAGCGAGAAAAAAGGTCATCAGGTGAGGGGAGAGTTAAATATTAAGACAAAATCATCATTTTAGGAGATGTTTACTTTTCTTGATTAGCATTTTGAATGATTGATTATTTGTTTGATTAAATGTATGATAAGATAATTTTTATCTATCAATCCTTTGTTTACTACAAAGGATCAGTGAATGATTAAAATTGGGATAAATAATTCTTCATTTATTTGGGTGATTATTTCAATCCTACCTATATTAGTTGAATTAAAATTAATAAAGAACAATTCAAAGGATTAAAAGACTTTGGGATATCCTCAAATATTAATCCTTAAAAGTAAACACTTGATTAGGTTGAATTAATTTTATCTATCCAACTTAATCATGCAAAGTAAACACCACCTTATAGGATTATATAGTCGATAATGAAATAAATGTATTGCCAAAGTCAATTCCAAATAGTGTTTCATGTCGGCATTATCCCTTGTCTGCCATGCAAGGGATTGTGTGTCCGTAATCTATACTATGATACGCGACCATATAATGTGATCGTGCAATCATACAATTAGGGAGTGTTCACTTTGCATGATTAACATTTTGAAGGATTGATTATTTGATGGATTAAATATATGATAAGATAATTTTTATCTATCAATCATTTGTTTACTACAAAGGATTAGTGAAGGATTAAAATTGGGATAAATAATTCTCTATTTATTTGTAGGATTATTTCAATCCTACCTATATTGGTTGGATTATTATTAATAGAGAACAATTCAAAGGATTAAAATAATCCCGGGCTTTGGGATATCCTCAAATGTTAATCCTTAAATGTAAACACTTGATTAGGTTGGATTAATTTTATCTATCCAACCTAATCATGGCAAGTAAACACCCCCTTACATATTATTATTTTGTTCGTGTCATTGTAACGTGAGTGATTAAGTATTTAGTATACGAGTTTGACTAGATGATAATCAAATTATATACTAATAATGATGTATTTTGCCTTTTTGCTAAAAGAACTACTATAATTTAGTTACTAAGCAAAGCCCATATTGTAAATGACTAGTTTTCGCTTTTATTTACAAGATATCATAGAGTTTATATTAGGGATGACGATGGATCGGATATCTACCTATTAAGCATTTTTCAAATTTAAACTCGTTTGGAATTTATCTATTCATACTGTTCCAAATCCGTCATGAATACTAGCACATCTGTCCCAACCCCTATATAGTAATACTCGATCATTAATTAATTACTCACCCAACTCATTTAAATTTATACAATACTAATCAAGTACATCCCTATAAAAAGTCAAAAATTATAAAATAAATATAAATGATAATTAGTAGAAATAATGAAATATTAAAAATAAAATTTTAAGTATAAAATTGAAAAAAAAATATATACAATTTAAATTTAATATATAGTATATCCAAAATAAAATTCTAAATCATCAAACCAAACACACACTGTAACAGCCCCTAAATCCTAAGTACGATTTAGCAGAGCTAATACTTGGAATAATAATTAAGGAAACTTTATCCAATATATATACAAGACTCATATGTTGAAGTATTCAACTAATCAACATCATAAGATAAATTAATTCAATTGCGGTGAACGTGTGAATACACATACGACGATGTGTATTGAGTTTCTAATGTATATCGTATTAAAAGGGTTCCATTGCTCAGACACATCTCCATCCATCATCGCTCAACCCTGCACATTTAAAACAAACATGCGGTGAGTACAAGATTGCACTCGATGGCTCATGCCAAAATAATTTATCACATTTGAATTACTCGCCCATCACAAGTAACAAACGAGGTTTTAATTCAAAATACTCGTGCTTACTAAATATTTTCTTTCATTTTCATAAAGATTAAATCTCATGAGACATTTTCCTTGTATGTATGATCCATATCCACCACAATAATTCATTCCACAATAATTCCCTGCGTTGGAGAGAGGCTCCTCTCACGACGCCACGACCGCCGAGCACCCTTTCGACACAAATCACAAATAATCGATGCACAAAATCCGGGCAATCTCGGACGGGATACGAATTCTCCATCATTCTTGGGGTCTTCCAAGAATACGAATTCAACATGTCGTAAAGTGGGAGCTACCCAACATTATGCATCAACAATCATGAATTGGATACATACATAAAACATAAACATTTTGGGCGGTAATTAAATAAATCGGTTCATAAATATTTGCTTGCAATAAAGCATCATAAATAAATCATTTGGTAAATTCTACCGGTTTGAGTATAGTAAAGTCCACATTTACTTTTGAACTTCGAATTTCGATACGCGTGTTCTCCTCTGGTTGCGTGTGAGTTTTCACGTCCCACCTTTACGCAAAAATTTACGTTTAGCACGTTGGCACGCTTTTCGAGATTCTCAAAGTTCATTCAACTTTGGTAAATAAAATAATAATTCGAAGTTCTATAATCTTTATACGTCGTTTCTACGCGTATTTCAATAAAAATAATTCTCGTATTTCGAGAGAGACGTAATATGATCTACAGTCTCATTTTAACCTTTTAGGTTAGATAATTAACGTATAATAACGTTATTCAATAAAATGATTTCAATTATAAAATATTTTCTCACAATTGAGATATTCAGTTAAAAGTAATACGTTTTTCGCGTATTAGCGTATTTAACGAACGTATTTCGTACGTTAATTTCGAAAGTCAACCCTCTTGACTTTTCTTTATAAATTCTTAATAAAATACATTTTTAATGTATAAAATTAATATAAATCGATTTTCAATCGATTTCTTTTCAATTCTCGATTTTTCACGCAAATCGATAAACTTGATTAATATTTTCTTTCAATATTAATCTTTTAATACTTTAAGCATTATTTTATGCTTTTAACGTTATTTAATATAACGTTTCGTCTTAAACATAATATTCTATGTTTAATAATTCTCAAAATTTCACTTATGTCTAATATAATTTTTAGACATATAATAAATTATTTTTCTTGATATTAAGGAATTAAATCCTTAATATAACCATTCTAAGCTCACGACCCTTAAGCTTAAGTTTTCAAACACCTTCCAAAAATTCTTCTAAATTCATATAGTGTACTATATTATCATAGCATCACTAATATGTATTAACATTAACTATAGAAAATTTGACATCACTATTCCATCACTATAGTTTTCGGCTATTATACTTTAATTTTCCAAACATTTTTCTAAAATTCTAATAAAATTCCACAAGGCTTAAACATCAATCTATAACAATAATCCACCATAATATTCAACATCTACAACAAAATCATCTATAATCCAAGCATCATAGTTCTCGAAAATTTTCAAGAACATGTCCAAATATTTCCTTAAAAATCTAGTAAATTCACATGATACTAAATCAAGGCTATAGATCAACATTATGCTATAATATTACTTAAACATTAATTATACATTAACCTAGGAAATTCACTAATTTTCGGTAATTATCCAACTAATAGCATATGATTTTTTTTAAAATTTTCAAATAATCACAATGTGTTCCCTAGCTAATATATAACATGAATCCAACATTAAAAACAACTTACAAATTTTCGATCATCACCATTTAATTTATATCATGCTTAGTCTTCAAAATAAATCATCAATATGAACATATAATCATGTGTAGCATAATTAATAAACAATAAAACATGCTAGCAAAATTTTTATTCACAAGAACACATGTTTACACATTAAAATCGAACCATTAAAAATTAGAAATTCTAACGTATAATCGAAGCTCGTTCGATTTCTAACCTCTTTAACGGTGTCGATTAAGCACACAAGGGATTTAGTAGCAAGGTTTTGGAATAACAAATGAAGAACACTCAAGGTTTTTCTTTTCACAAAGCTCTCGGCAGTTTGGTTTTTGAAAGAGAGAAGTGTTGTTTTGCTTTGATGTAATCACTTAAGTACTAGAGTAAATAAATTAAAGACTACACACTTAATACCTACACTCTCACGGCTCTTCCTCACTCTCAATTTTTCAAGACATTTAATTTGATGACATATTCACAACACATCACTACTTACACATAGTTAATGAACTTACACAAATTTTTCTTGGACAAAACAATTTGATCCTTCTTTAATTTGCAAGAGCCGTCGGCTCCCTCACACAAATACACAACATTTTAAGATTTATAGGTGATGACACATTCATTAATACATCATCAAAGTAAATGGTCTTACACATTTTGAACAAAACAAAAAAAATATTCTATTTGCTTTAATTAAACAAGAGCCATCGGCTCTCATTGCAAGAGGGAGGATGAGTTATTTATTTGTCTCATGCAAGGTATAAATCACATCTACACTCTACCAAATGTAAGTATACATCATGAAGTGTTTTAAAAAAAATCTTCTTACCTCAAAAATTAGTCAATATATACGGCTAACACTAAGTGAAAGGCTTCCACTTGATTCAATTAATCTATGTCTTGATAAGAGTGTAATTATAACACTTGGTTCACCAAATTAATCAACAAGCAAAGCTAGCAAAACAAATTTCACGTAAACTCACTTGCTACCCATATTTGGTCACGGCAATTTCATACTTAAGGGCCACAATTTGATTTTTCTTGCAATTTATAGATATATATCATAATATATATCTTAGATGATAAATTATATCATAAAAAATAATTAAGAATTATTTCATGTGTGAAAACCCTAATTTTGAATTAGGGTTTTCGAAAATTCATATTTGTTCAATAATTAATCCTTAATGTTCTAGCATTTGTTTCAATGCTAAATAATACTCTAATTACATAAAATAATCATAGGAATTTAAATATCATAATTCCTTGATCATTAGACTTGATTCTCAAGTCATCTCTAGCGTTAACGTTTGAAGCGTTTCAAAGCGTTAAATATCGACTCATCTCAAAATGGTCGTAATAAAGTCGTAATCACTTTATTAAATCATTCCTATAATAATGGAATTAAATCCTAAGCTTAAAACTTAGAAAGATTACAGATTTCAATTATCGATACGTAATCGACGTTGAAATTATCTTTGTTAAAATACGTTATATAATCGTATTCCTCGATTCACATTTATTTGTGAATAAAACATAGGAATTCATTATTCAACAATAATCGAAATCATTATTCGATATATTAATAATCAAATTATCATAACAATACTCTAATTTACTTAAATTATTATCGTAATTAGGCGTTTAAATAATCGGGTATATACACACACACACACACATATATATATATATATATATATATATATATATATATATATATTATTTTAACTTCTCAAATCTTTTATCAACATTCTCATATAAGTTGTGACTTGTGACTACAGTAGAAAAACATATAATTAATCTACATATATAAGTATCAAAAGAAAATTAAAAATATATATAATATTGTAACTTTATATAAACGGTTTGGATAGCAGGTATCCAAAGCTAATTTTTCAAATTCAACCCAAACCCATCATGGATACTAGTTTAACTATTCATACCCACCCGAACCCGTTTCATACTTACCCAAATCAGCTCCAATAAGGTTTGGTAAATGCAGGTACTGACGAAAACTCGACCCCTTGTAATTCCTAATTTAGATATATTATATTAAAATAATTACTTATTAGAATTAGTATAATAGTTTTTCATTTCCTTTGAAGTTACTCGTCTATTATAACTAGGTTTTATGAAGTTTAAGTATTTTTATTGAATATAAAATAAAATTTACTGAGAGTTTTTTTCTATCTGACCCGATATTTTGTCAATGAAAGAATTGATAGATTACATATGTTGGGTATTGATTAGATGCGAAAATTCAAACTATGTCCAGAACAATTAAGCTCAAATGCTTAATTGATTCTACATGGATTATGTCACTAATTGAAATATACAACTCAACTACTGGAAAATAAGAGATACCTAGCTAGGTTGTGTTTATTTTTAATTCATTTATCCTTTTTTTGTTTTCTTTTTTTTTTAATTTTTTTTTGTCAATTAATCAGAAATTTTAAAGGTGCGTCACGGTGGACTCGAACTCGAGACCCTGGCGCAAGCGTTAACCACTCTACCACCAGCCAACACACACACCTTTTTGTTTTCTGCTATGCAAAACATTGAAAACATATTTGTTTTACTCAATCCAATTATCATTAATACCTCAGTTTCATATTATTAATTCACAGACATATATCATCATCACAGTAGGACTCACACCTGAAATATTCATGATATGTTACGAAATATATAAATATTCAGATTTTCATATCAACCACAAATACAAAATGAAAAACAATCAAACAAAATATTTTCCTCTTCCAAATCTATTATTTAAAACTATCAAATCATTCATTATACCAAAATCAATACCATTTACAGCAATATACTTCGTAAAATAAAACCAGAAATAAAACCGACCATACCCTTATCCTCTCGCATTGCTTCTATTACGTAAGTCACTCGCTTCCATTTTAGATTGAGATTGGGGGTGTTTGGCTAAGCTTATTTTAGAGAGCATAAGATATTTGAAGAGTTTATAAGAGATAATGTCTCAAGTGCTTATAAGTTGTTAAAGTATTTGGATAATTGATCTTATAAGATAGAGAAAGAATCGTGATTTAGAGAGATAAAATTGACGAAATGTGAAGTTGATAGTGTATGAGTAGAAAATAACGAACTATAATAATGTTATTTTAGTAAATTTATGGTTATTTATAAGTTTATGAAAAAATAAATTAGGATTGACAACTTATTTTTAGGGACATTTATAAGCTATTGGGGTTTATTTTCATCGTTTATAAACTGTTTAAAAACTTATTTTATCAAACACTTTACAATAATTTATAAATTTATAAACAACTTATAAAATGTTTTAAAGAGTCAAACAGCCTCTATATCGAAGAACTGGAATACGAGAAGCACTAATAATGATAGTAATAGTAATAATATGGGGGATGTAGGGTGGTGATTTCAATATTTGGGGGTCACCGCTCACCAACTCTCCGTGTGTGACGGTTAATTCCATGGTGAGGGTGCATTGCATCCCCTCTCACTATTCATTATGGAATTAACCGTGTGTGACAGGCATTTAATTATGAGGATGATGATGTTTCCTCCACATTCTGCTACTACCCTCATTTATTATTTAACTATACTCATTATTTCATAATTATTTCCCCTGACTCCTATTTAATTCCATCTCATTTATTGCTTCACACATTCACCAAACTTCTCTGTTTTGTTTTGTCCTATTCCTCCACGTAGTATCTCATTTGAGGTCAATCAATGTAATGTATATATGCAGCTGCTTTTTTATTTTTATAATTTTTTAGTTGGATGTGATATATACTTGTTGGGATTCACAGATACAAAATAAGCCTTCTATGCTGGTCCTTAATTTTAAATGGATTTTGGGTAAATTTCATAGGGTGCTGAAGTACTTTTGTTCAAGTTACATTACGTGTGCCACAAATATATCTCCCAACCCGACCCCTACCCCCCGAAAAAAGAAATTATAACATGAATGTGCAGGTAACTTGATTTGTGAACTCAGGTATCTTGATTTTGACTAATTATTTTTGTGAGGTAAGTAAGCTCAACATGTTTAAAACATAAAATATGTTCGGGTACAATTATACATTATATCGCGAATTATGGCCTTTTTTATAACAAATATCAACATAAAAAATGAAGTACTTAACTATTTGTTATATATATCGAGTAGTAATCAAATAGTACTCAAGCTTGAAGTAATATTTAGTACTCAATCTCATCCACTCATTCATAGATCTTATGATGAAGATTTGTAAAAAAAATTTAAGCTTAATTTCGCTGATTTCGCTACAGTGATGGTAGATTAGTAATTTGATTTGTTATGTGAATGCAAAAAACTAATAATGCATTCAGTTGAACTGGCTTATACATTCAAATGAACACAAAAATGCATGCAGTTGAACACAATAATACATGTGGTTGGAAGTTCGCGTCCAACGCGTTGGCGTACCCAGCGTGCGCTCATGCTCGCTCGTCACCCAGTGCTCGCTCACGCGTCCGTTGGCCAACAATGCATTTTTACGTTTTGTTAAATGCATATTTGTGTTTCGTGGCAACATGCAGTTTTATGTTTTGTTCAATGCAGTTTCATGTTTTGTTAAATGCAGTTTTATGGTTTTCGACAACAAATCTTTCATCCATCATTCTCCGTCAATTCTGTCGTCTCTTTCCTCGATTACCGACAAATTCAACGCGAACCACCGCCATAGCCACCACTAGGCCTGTGCATCGGTCGGTCGGTCCGACCGACCGACCAGAAAATTATAAACCGAAAACCGACCGTCCACTTCACATCTTTGACCGAACCGACTGAAAATTCTAACCAAACCGAAAACCGACCGAACCGATTTTCAATATCGGTTTTCGGTCGATCGACCGATCTGACCGAAAATATATATAAATATATAATATATACATGCATAATTTATAATTACGGTTTTCCAAATAATATTAGTGTTTTCCAAATAATGTTAAAATATTAATTAATTAATTAATTTAAATAATATAAGTTCGATTGATCGGTTATCGACCGAAGCATAATTTACAAAATCGAACCGACCGACCAAACCGATTTTTTCACAAAAAATAAACCAAACCGACCGAAATGGTGTATAATAACCGACTGAAAACCGACCGACTAGATCGGTTTCGGTCGGTTTTATCGGTCCGTTCGATTTCTGCACAGCCCTAGCCACCACCATCTCTTTCGATTATTCAATCATCTATTAAATTCATCTTCTATTTTTCTTAAAATCCATCAATTTTGTTCTCAATTTTTTTCCCTTATTTTTCTTTCTTTCAAAATCTATTGTTTGTTGTTGTTCGTGTATGTTGTTGTTGTTGTTCGCCGATGCTGCCGTCGTCGTTCTCGACACCGTCGTCGGTGCCGTCCGCTGCTGCCAAGGAGGAGAAGAAGAAGACTGATTTGATTTTTTTCCATTTTGCCCATTGCGAAAAAAAAAATTAAAAAAAAAAGAAGAAGAGGAAAATGAACTACAACATATCATCTTGTGGTGCAGTCGCGTGTTCGAAATGTATGGTCTAGATTGAGTACTATATATTATCTGGGGACCGGATACTCCGAAAATCCAACCATATATATATATATATGAGAAGATTATGTGAGAACTATTTTTATCGTGACAATGCGAGAACTAAAAAATAATGAATTCGCTCTGAAAATTGATGAATCCGTCGGAAAAATAACTGAATCCAAAAAAATAAAATTTTCGCTCCCATGGGATTCGAACCAGGGTGAATTTTTTTGAATTGTCGAATTATGTAACTTTCTCAACAGATTCATCAACTTTCATAGCAAATTCATTTGGTTCTTAGTTTTTAGGGTAAAAATAGTTCTCATTTGAATATATATATATATATATATATATATATATATATCATCCAAAAAATTCGACATACAATAATTAAATTAAAATATTGAAATCACGCACCGACATCTAACTCGTCACTCCAACCGACAAAACTTGTTAATTTATTTTCATGTTAAGTTGCAAATACATTCTTAACAGTAAAATATTTTTTTCAACTTGCCTCATAACGTCCACAAAAATAGACCAGACTGCTCAAATTACTAATGTGCAGCCCAACGCTGTGAGTAAAATTTCAAAATTTTCTTTTCTTTTTTCATGTTGCTTTATTTCCCCCCCTATTTTTCCTCTTTCTTTTCTAATTCTTTATTATCTTCGTCCACCCAAAACCATCAGTATCATTTTCTTCTCTATGTCAATTTTCACAGCCTCTGCTCCAATGAGTTTTCACTCTCATGTAGGACCAAACCCATGTGAAAACAATTCACAATGGAATGTCGAGTTAATTAACAACAAAATCTCAATTTCACATCACACTCAACTCTACATGTTGAGTTTTGTAGCCTAAAACCACTGTGCATCCAGCCATGCTACTAGTAATCCAACTTTTGTTAGTTTGGGTTGGATCATAATTAGGGCTATATTCTTTTATAAATAACCGCATTATTTTAAAATTGCATTCGAAAAATATAGTGTGAAATCATTAATTTGACAACATATCTAGACGACAATTTTTGGCTAGCTTGTTGTGTGTGTGTTGGCCTAATGGTAGAGTGGTTAATGCTCGAGGCCAAAGATCTCGGGTTCGAGTCCACCGTGACGCAGCTTTTAAAAATTTCTGCATTAAATTTACAAAAAATAAAATAAAATTGTTGGCTAGCTAGGAAATAGAACGCGGGTTCTTTTGGGGATATCCAAGCGATAAGATCTTATTTGTATAAGAGAAAGGTTTAATGTTCAATCTCTAACACTCCCTTCACCAACTCAAAAAATAAAAATAAAAATAGATTACGGTTTTTTTTTGAATTGTTTAAAAGGTGGACAGTTATTAATTGCCAAAATTGAAAAGTCACGTTACTTTAGAAAAAAACGTTAGAAGTTGAGATAGGATATATATGTAATTTATCCTATTTTATTTTGTCTTTCACGGTTCATATACAAGAGTCCAAAGAGCTATTATTTGTCTAATCAACACAAACAATATGTCTATATCTATTAAGATGGTCCCAATAAATATATTTTTGTAATATAAAATGCGTGGGCATATATAATAATACCTTTATGATTGAATAACAAACAATTGATCAAATCTAGTACTAATTAACATATAGGGTATTGTGTTTTTTTTGTTTTGTTTCGGGGGACGGTGGGAGGACCCCAGCTACTGTGGTGTCCATGTCTGCAACGAGGGTGAAAATGACTAGTCTGTCGGCGCCTTGTGATTTCTACCGTAGCGTCGGCATCTCCAATTCCTCTTGTTTCCTTTTCTTTTACTCGCCTTTTTTAACCTTTTTCCATTGCTCCATCCCTTCCTTTTTTTTTCTTCATTCACAAATTCCCCCAAATTATTCATCTTCTTCTCCACCCATTCCCTAGTAGCTCTTTGTTTTTTCACGTGCTGTTTTCTTTTAGTTAATATTATGAAAATTGGTTTTTTATTTTTATTATTCGTGAAATCATTTTGTTTTCATAATATGTTTCATGTGTGAGAAGAGTGTTTTGTTATTGTTGGATATTAAAATTGATTAACTATATCCAATTCTTCAATTTAGATATATGGTGCTTACATAATGACTCGAATCCAAGATAATCATAAATTTTGAGTTTTTTTACCACTTCTAAATAAATTTTCAATTGGTCTTTTCGCAATGCACCTTTTGTTTAACATAGCAAACGAGACTGCACTATCTCTATAAAAAATATGTTGGTAAGTAGAACTAGAAATGGAACTGGACTGTGCTTTGCGTTAATTCCACTAGTGTTTATATAAACTTCAAGAAAAAATACTCGAAAACACACATATTCATAGAAATTTCATACAATGACAACATCGCATTGCGTTGAACAAGACAATTTCAATTCATTAAAAAATAGATGCTATGTTAGAAACAATAATTCGCAAGAGCGAAATGAAGGCTGGATTTGCATCATCAAAAGGGAAATTAGGATTGTAGACTAGAATTCCATTTTGACGGGTAAAATGTCATTTTTATTTTTGGATTGTCCTATTACAAATATTTTATTCTATTTTTAAAAATAATTACTTTTTTAAAAGGTGTGAGTCATGTTCATTTTTTATTATTTAACTATTTTATATCCTTCTCCGAACCTATGCCCATTTTGTTATCCCCTCACATTTAAATGAGATGGAGGGATACTATGTAACCTTACATTTTGTTATCCCCTCTTAATATATTTAATTTCTTCTAAAAAGAAAAGCATAATATAAAATTTCTTATTTTAATGTTTATCTTGTTTTACAATTACCCCCCTCTTGATCATTCTCAGTGCCGTTATTTATCCACAAGAATTACTCTTTTACTTCCACCAAATTTCTCAGAAGAAAAAAGAAAAAAAAAAGCCCCGATCACACATTTTCTGCACGTCAACATATATAATATTTCCTTGATCTTCATAGTTAATCATTTAAATCTATTTTACTAAGTTAATAAAATTCGTTAATTTTCATTTTATAGATATGAATATCACACAAAAGTCAATACTTTTACCCATACTTAATCCACTTATTTACAAAAAAATCACTCATGACTCACATTTTTAATTCACATAACATATTTTATTATATGTATCTCATTCTCCACTCACTATATACTCATTACATTTATTAAAACTCATATTGATAAAAACTAAGATCATATATGAATGACGAAATAAATATATAAAAATTTATATGTGTGGTGTATAAACCAGAAAGTACTCATTGAGTAAAATGGTGCATGTGATTGTATTTTTACTATTTTGACACTGGGAGTAATTTCCCTTTGTGGGGATTGGATTTTGGGAATGAAGTTTCACCACTACAATTCTCTAGGGCCTGCATGCTGTGCCAGATGAATCCATACATCAAATCTGCCATGGATTTGTAATCTTTAAGATTCCCCTCACTTAGATATTCTCCAAATACACAATAAAGTTGGTATTTTCCCATGTCTCCAAAATTACACCGTGACAACACCACTTTATTTTTTCCACCTTTTTGTTCTTATTCATATCTACACTTCTACTGCAATTCAAATAAATTACCACTGCCCTTTACACCCAACTTTATTGATTTGCCAATACGTCGAATCATGGATTCTCTTTCGTCCGCAGGAATCCTAGCCTTGTTTGTAGCCTTCGTTTGTTTTTGATTTCAAGAAAATGCCTTCTCATTCACCCCCAAACAAAAATAAAAAAGAAGGAAAGAAAATGGTTTTTCACTAACTAAATTGATCAATAATTTTACGACTGAATTTGTTTCATAATATCTCGAGGTTTTGGCCTGTGTTCGTGGACCAATAAGTTTAATACTAGTGTCAAAGTCATGTCCACGAGGATTTTGAAGATACTTTGTTTATTATTTTCTCTTTTTTTTTATGAGAGATTGTAGTGGTTATTTTTGTTATTTTTAATACGTATTGAATAAATTCATATTTTTATACAATATTACGTAAATCATACATATTAAATATGAATATTTATAGTATTTTTCTATATAAATATATATAAAATTATATTGGAACGATGGAACTAAATTTCAACAATAAGCTTGATAGTAGTATGAAAAGTTTTGAAGATATATAGTCCTTTATGCAAAACAAAAAATGATTTTATTGATCGAATTTCGGACTCCCACGTATGTCAAGTATGAATATTGTAATATTTCGTACATAATTCAAAATAATAAAACAAATTCTAAACTCTCAAATATGAAAATGTGACCTAAAATAATTAGGTGGGATACGAATTGTACCACTATGGTGTGGATAGTAATCGTGGTTCCAATTCATCATCCAACTTTATACATACTGTATATTGCATTCAATGTGCTTCTTCTGCTCTCACTTTTTCCATTTTCCCCTTTTTTTTGCTCCTTTCATTTTCTCATGGATATCAACTTTTACCATTGTTTTTGTGTATATATATGTGAATATTAACTTACAAAACCTAACACTATACTTTAATCAAAATCCAACCTAACACTGCAATTTGCAAAACCACTTTAATCAAGAAACCTTCTCCCTTTTCTTTTCTTTTGTAAATTTCTCAGTGGTGTTGGATAGAAGATCTAATTTTGTCACCCAATAAAATGTTTTCGAATAGAAATATTGTGATAGCTTGAAACCAGTGATCTGACACTCACTTTTTTTGAATGACAACAAAATTATTACACAACTCTCCACATGCATAAAGTTAAACATTGCTCCCTTGTAGCCCACTATACATAACCCACTCCCTTGTTACACTACATTGTCTTTTTCTTCAATTGTACGTAAATCAAATCTTTGACCCTTAGGATTTTAAATTGTTTGACCTTTTCTGGGACCACCTAAATTAATTAAATATAATTTGCTCTAATTGTATGTAAATCGAGTTTATTGGTCAATGCCCCATAATGGTTACTTATATGGTCTTTGAGTATATATATTACTGCACTTCATTGATGTATCTTTTAGGTCCGGTTGAGCTTAGGGTTCACCCGATCGATCAAAGTTCATCAAATCAAAATCAAATCAAACTCTAGTTTTTTAATCGAATTGACTACTATAATTTTAGATCGATCGAAAATCGAATCGATCGGACCAAAAAAAACCGATTATATATATATATATATATATATATATATATATATATAGTTTGGTTCAAATAAAACCATTCTTATCCTAAAACTAAGAACCAAATGAATTCGTTGTGAAAGTTGATGAATCAGTTGAGAAAGTTAATGAATTCAAAATTGAATTTTCACCCGGTTCGAATCCCATGAGGCTTAAAATTCTATTTTTGGATTCATAACTTTCCCGTGGATTTATCAACTTTCACGTGAATTCATCATTTTTAGTTCTCACGTTCTCATGATAAAATGGTTACCGTGTTAACTCTCCCTATATATATATATATATATATATATATAGGATTGGGTTCAAATAAAACACATTCAAAAATAAGAAATGAGAAAAATTTGAACCATTGATTTTGAAGATGTGTGGTTGTGATTAAATCAAATTAGGGTATAATGGTAATTCTAGAATATTACGAAAATAACCGTCCCTTAATTATAGGAATGTGATAACTTAATCTTTAACCATTGATTAATGGCAAATGGATGATCAAGATGAATTTTATTTTTATTTTAAGGGGTTTGTATTATAACCCAACTATATATATATATATATATATATATATATCAAATAAATCTACTTTTATTCTAATTTCAAAGCAAAACCATAAAAAGGCAACATCAACATATCAAATTATATTGTAAATTGTATATTAAATTAAATTATTAATTATTAAATTTTATACACACACACATACACACACACACACATCAAATGAAAATTCTAACTTTTTTGAGAACTAAGAACTAATGTGGTCCATCAATTTTATGATCTAACAGTTAAGATTAATTATAAATCGTTTATTATCCTCATATTTTAATCGTAACGTGTGTGTGTATATATATATATATATATATATATATATATATATTTATGGTAACTATTATCATATGTACGATCACTACGGTCACATACAAAACAACATGATTTATATGAGCATAACAATGAATTGAATGTGATAGCATGCATAAGAAATTACAATTACATGAAAAAACATGAATTACACAAACAACGAAGAATAGAATGTCAAAAATAAAAAAAGCAAAAATTTAGGAACTTGAATATCTTTATTATTAAATAATTATGAGTCGTCCAATCTTATTAAATCTAATGGTAGTTATTAGTTTTTAGTTCTTATCTAAGAGGTAATTCCCTCTATAACCAACCCATATATAATGAGTTCAGTTTGGTTACTGATTGAACCTAAAGCCTAAAACCGAAAATCAATTTTAGTAAAAAAAGAAACCGAACCGATAATCGATAACTTCAAAAACCAAACTGAACCGATCGGAACTGATAGATTCGATTGATTATTTCGATTTGGTTCGATAAGATTCATGCACAAGTACCCTAATTGAACCGACTACAATCAAACAATCACTCATTATTTAATTACTAATTAATTAAGCGGAATTGAATACATTATTGATCGGTTATCTTTTTATCAGGCTCATAACTTGCATTTATAATTTGCTTGATTATTTTGTTCAAGTTTGAACAACTTATATATACTGACATAAAAAAAAGGAGTTGAACATACGTAAGTTTTATCAAATTTAATTATTTTCCATCTCTTTTATCTATTAAATCCTAGTTTAAATTCAATGAATTAATATATATATATATATATATATATATATATATATAGAGAGAGAGAGAGAGAGAGAGAGAGAGAGAGAGAGAGAGAGATCATATATGATATTGAATTTTTTTTTGTAAGAAATAAGAATAAATCTAAAACCATTGATTTTAGTAAATCAATAGACAAGATTTATTTTTGTTGTGCTACAAATTATACTATATGTGCTACATTTTTTTTTTGTGTTTTTTCAAATGATAAATAAGTAATTTTATCTTTTAAGAATCATTTTTTCCTTAATTTAAGGAAAAACACGGTTTTATACTTATTTTTAGAGATTTGTTGTAACTTATCATTTAAATCATTATCTGTAATATTATCTCAATTTCAATACTTAATATATACAAAATTATTTGTGATTCAAGCATGGAAACCTTAGGTAAAATAATGTATATATTAATTCATACATGTGGTTCTATATAGCACTAGTATAAAAGTTTCATAACATTTTTTTAATTATTCGTTGCATATATCACTAAAATTTTAAAAATTATTGTCAGTTTATTTTATATGTTGTTTATACAATTGTTATGCTTATTTTATTTTTTGTTCTGTACATATATTGTTGCACTAGTGGAAGATTATTGTAGCATTTTTAGCGTATTCATTTTGCACATATACAGGTAAAAAAGTTTATGTATTCATTCATACATGATCAGTACTTATTGCACTGGTGGAATATTCTTATAACACTTTTTTTATTTATTCGTTGCACATAAGGTTTAATCTCATGAGGACAATAATTTTTGAAATTTTAGTGGTATGTGCAATGAATAAGTAAAAAAATGCTATGAAAATTTTACACTAGTGTTATAGTTTGAACCACACGTATGAATAAATATATAGATTATTTTACTTGAATTTTTCATGGATTTGCTAGCTTGAATCACAAATAAATTTGTATATAGGTATTGAAACTGAAATAATATTGTAGATAATAAATTAAAGGATAGATTATAAGAAATCTTTAACAATAAGGATAAAACATTATGTTACTTTAAATTAAGAGAAAAAATGATTTTTATAAGATTGGATTACTTATAGTTACCTTGGCTGAAAATACAGGTAAAAATTCATTGTATATATAGTTATTATTTATAGCACAACGAAAATAATTCATATTAATTGATTTACTAAAATCAATAGATTAGATTTATTCTTATTTATTATAATTATTTCTAACTCACTAGAACCAACCCATATATATACACGTGTGCGTCTATGTGTTGATGAATAGAGTTTTAGTTAATTATTCTGGAATAAATTCTTAAAAAGAAATCATGTTTTATCTTGACGACGTTGACAATCTGTAAAGTTAAAAAATATGCTTTACTTTCCTTTTAAGTTATTCTGTTTATATTAGTCAATATTAAAAGCTTTTATTTATACGCAATCATATCTATATCTATCTATCTATATATATATAATGATTGTACATATAACTAATTTAGTTACATACTTATTAGATTTTCAAATCTAATGTAAATGATTTGTTTTCATTTAAAACTTGTTTTTATCAAAAACTTATAAGTTCTAAATAATATATAAATTAATTTTGAGGAGTTTATAAGATCAACCAAACATTCTTTTAATCATAATTATCAGTTGTGAGAACGTATCAATGCGAAATCAAGTTGAGTAAATAATGAATTCCTTATGGTCGTAATGCAGCAAAGCGACCATTTGTTAGGTTACTAACATTATATAATAATTTTTGTCCTCTATTATATAATTCTTTCTTTGACTTTTTCATACATTAAATTTGTTAGAAATTAAAAATCATGTTATTAATTGAACGTTTTAAAAATCGTAGTAAATATATGAAATAGGACAAAAAAATATATTTAACAATTATTCTATTTTCCTAGTAAAAGAAACAAATAAACAACACCTCCAAAAAAGATAAGTCGCCACACGCATCGTTTATCTCTAGTTAATTATGATTTGATGAATAAACACATGATTACGATAGGCAATTTGACCTCGTTGCGTTAACGGGTGAAAAAACAAGAAGCGAACAGCCCTACGCCTGTAGGCTGCAGCTCAACAGGAATGTACTGTTGCGTGGAACGACTTTTACCTCCTCGTTTAAAACCCAAAAGTGCAAAATTACAGGCACGCCGTAACTTTTTTACTCCCCTCTCTCCTTCCGGTTATACCGCCGTGGCAACAGATTCTGTTTTCCTTCGTAAATTAAAAAAATAATAAACCTCCCTTTAATTACAAAGTAAGGAAAAATGGAAATGACACGTAAGCGTTGAAAGGGGCAGCTGTGACATATAACTAAGCAATGGAGAAAATAGGAAACCAAATAACAAAGTTTCATATGATTTGGTTGAACGCAAGAATAAAGGAGAACGAAGGCGCACCTATACGTACACATATTCCCTATATTCATATGATATAGGGTACGTATATAATATTAGTCGTTAGATCTTTCGTTTTCTTTCAATCCTCACTGCGCCATTTTTTATTTATTTATTTTGTTTATTTATTTTCGAGAAGAATTCCTTTTCGGAACTCCGTATTCTTCCTGGATTCTGTTTTATATACCTAAATTTAGCACTTATCTGCAAGACCGAAGAAATCAATGCAGTAGGTTTCGCTGTTGCGATCCAGCTGCTACGGATTCTGCGGTTTAATGTAAGTTTTGCCATGGCTGACTGCTTTGCGTCGTGATTATGCATTACTGCATTGATTGAATGCGGGGAGAGGCGTGTGATTATGTGTGGAATCGTTTGTTGTGTCTGCGTGTGTGTTTTTTCTTTTCCTTGCTTAAGCTTTTTGAATCTAACGCGATGCGAGATCTGACGGAAAATTTAATGGCATTATTGAATTGCACCTTTTACGAAGATTGTAAATGTAGAATGTATGAACCAAATTAATGTTGTACTTGTGATCTAATTTCACTAATGAAATTCGGTCTTCCAATTTCTTATGACGTTTGAGTAAGATTTAAAAAAAAAAAGAATTTAGTGATTGTATCGGTTGAATGTAAAAACGCAGAAATTTGAGCTGTTTTCTGTTAGATTATTTTCATGTCTTGACTATTTCTCAATTCTCATTGAACGTGACTTTGTTACTTTGATGTAATTGTTATATTAGCTAGTTTGAGGTATTGATTGGCAATAAAACAGTTTATTACACAGGATGACCCTTTCGTTTGATTGCATTTGCAATATTCAGGTAGATCTATTCCGGTTCCGGAACTAAAATTGAATAATGTAGAGATTTTATGCGGAGAAGGAGGTTAAGAATTTTAACAATACCTTTAATTTCCTTCTTTTTATATTTGAAAGAACGGTCTCAATATGTACATCCATCTGTAAGTTTGAGTTTTATGCACAACTAGATGAAAGTATTAATTGGAAACTTAGGATGAAATAGCTTTGGGATGATTTGACATTCACGTTCTCGGCATAAATGCCTAGACAAACTAATGTTGGAATTTTATTTGAATGTTTGCATCCTAAAAACCCATATGTCTTGTATCTGGATTTAAGCACTTCCTGATTATATTGAGCATTAGATTATTAATTATACATTTGTTACTGATACAATTATTTCATTGATAATGTAGTGCAACTTGGGCACCACTCATTTGTTTGCACACCAGGTGAACTTTGAAGATCTAATTTCCTCTCCTTTGTACTTTACATCTTGGTCCTGGCGACAATGTCAGGTGCGTGGCTAATTAGCCGCTGCTTTTTTCTTAATCTAAATGCCTATTATACAATCCACCCACAATCAAAAGACAAAACAAGGTCTGGAATAATGTTTTTGGCTTTTGACATTTTCAATGTGCTAGGCCTAGATGGACTTGATGTATATGACGAAACAAGGGAGAGGAAGTCAGACTATGAGAACTCTGATGATGAGAGAAGGATATCAAAAATTGGGGCTTTTAGGAAAAGGGCCATGAATGCTTCAAACAAGTTAACTCATTCTCTCAAGAGAAGAGGTAAAAGGAAAATTCACTTTGGCTTGCCTTCCATTTCCATCGAGGATGTACGCGATGCAAGAGAGGAGAGTGCTGTCGGTGACTTGCGTCAAAAACTCCTAGATGGGGAATTGCTGCCAGTGAAACACGATGATTACCATACTTTGTTGAGGTGAGCTCTTCTCTGGTTTGATTTCTTGATCAGTATTGTAATAAGATTCCCATTCAATGGCATGGCTGACTTCAGACTTCAGAGCATTTGAGACTGTTGGATGGTTGATCATCTGTAGTTGTTGGATCCTAACTTCTTCACCCATTCAAGAGCTGTACTACTTAGGAACTAGGCTATTAGTCCTCACTCATTTTGCCTGGGAAATTTGAAATTAATCCCCTGTTTGCATTATGTGAGATTGATCAAAGCAAATGAAGCGTTATTTGGTTTCATTTTATTTGATGCATGAATTTGTATATATATTTTCTTTATTTTGGTTCTGTGGTGTTAATCTATATGGAGAAGTTTCCATCAATATTTACTACTCAGTATCACTTAATCCTTGAAGTCTGTCTGTACTTTGAAGAAATTAGGGAGTTAGGTGATCAGGCTGTGGGATTGGTCATTGCCACTCCCCCATCTTCACCATGTCAAACAACGTTGCTCCATGTTTTCTTTTGTAGCAGTAACCTAACTTTTAATGCAATTGATTTGTGATACAGATTCTTGAGAGCAAGAGATTTCAACATTGACAAGACGATCCAGATGTGGAAAGAAATGCTTCAGTGGAGGAGAGAGTATGGAGCAGACACCATACTGGAGGTATGTGGTTTACAGGATAAAGTAGAAAAGCAGTTCTGAGTGGATATCTCTACTCCCTCATACATATATGTTGCCATTCGGAGGTCGGGAGTTATTGATTGTGTCATCATTTGGTGATAAAATGTGCAATCATTTACTTCAGGACTTCAAATTCTGAGCTGGAGGAAGTCTTACAGTGTTATCCCCAAGGATACCATGGAGTTGACAGAGAAGGCAGACCTATATACATTGAAAGGCTTGGGAAGGCCCACCCAGGAAAACTGATGCGCATTACTTCTATTGAACGGTATTTAAAATATCATGTCCAGGAGTTTGAGAAGGTTATATATGAGAAGTTCCCAGCTTGTTCTGTTTCTGCAAAGAGACGGATATGTTCCTCCACCACAATTTTGGATGTACAAGGCCTGGTTAGTCGATCAACCTTGAAACAATTTTAGTTCCTGACAATTTTCTTGTGTTCTGCAAATAAAAGACTCTTCCATCCTGACATCTTATGTTTGCAATAATTGACTTCTCATCCCGCTTCCTTATGTTCCAAATACTGATTTAATATAACATCAAGAGCATCCTTTTCTATCGCGATAATGCTCTGGATGGCATCAGGAGTTTGATATCTGGTTTTAAATGATTTTTTCTCTTAATATATGTTGAAAAATTGCTGTGGATGGTGATTTCAGGGGATAAAAAATTTCACCAAGACTGCTACTAGTTTACTGGCTTCCATGACAAAGATTGATAATAGTTACTACCCAGAGGTAATCATCGTCGTCATTATCATCATCGACAACAACAGTAGTTTTTGTTGATTAGTTTTTGAGCTAGTTCTTTATTACTAAGTCCTCAGAAGTTTTTGTTTGAGACTTTTTATCCATTCCCTTTTTAAGTCTTTCAATTTATATATGCAGACTCTTCACTCTTTGTACATTGTCAATGCTGGAACTGGATTCAAGAAGGTTCTCTGGCCTGCTGCACAGAAGTTTCTGGATGCAAAAACTCTCTCTAAAATCCATGTATGGATATGCACCATCCTTTCTCGCCTTATCTCTTTTCCACTTTCCCGCAGGCTATATTGATCTATAATTATTCTTTGTCAAACAGGTTTTGGACTCCAAGTCCTTGGGAAAACTACTGGAAGCTATTGATCCATGGTTTAATTTTCTCTTCTGTGTCACCTCATATGTGGTTTCCTATAAAATGTCACCTAAAAATTTCTTATTTTATTCATAGTCAATTACCTGACTTTTTGGGCGGAACATGCACTTGCATTACTGAGGGAGGTTGCTTAAGGTCTAAGAAGGGTCCATGGAATGATCCAGAAATACAGAAGGTAGTATGATTATGGTAGTTCGCACACTTTCTATTTGCACTTGTAGAACATCGCTCGATGTGTTGAAGTCTGTCTATCACTAGTTTATGTACAAATGCAAATAATTGTCCCTTTGTAGGTTCTGTACAATGCAGAAGCAGGTCTTTTCGGCCATATTTCAAAATCAGCTAGTGACTCGTACATTCAAATCCGTCCATTGAAGGTAGTAGTGTTTCTTTTCATAACTCACATTTATCTGTTTCTGCTATGCCATGTTTAACATTTTTGGTGCATCAAATTATCAGGGTAGATGCGGTGATATATCTATGCTTGAATCATGGTCTGATGGTGATGACCCTTGTTCTCCAACAAGACTAAGTAGCTCAGTAATTTCAAAACTGGCTTCTGTTCATGAAGAAGTGAGCCTGATCACATGCAAATCTCTATTAGTAATTCTAAATTACATCAAGCACATTAAGTAAACAGAACTATGGTGTTACAGTACATTAATTCCTGCCTCCCATCTCTCTCCTCTCCATTCCTTCCCTTCCTCTCCCTTTCTTTGCACATACCAAGTCAAACATCCGCACCTATCATGTAGTCATTGTGGAATTTTTGTTTGGCAGCAATGCAGTGTGGTTGCCTACTTATGTATAAATTGACGAATTTGACTTTTTCCAGGTCAGACCATCAGATGCACATACCTATTATAGTTCTGGTGAGTATTTTAGTGCAGTGGGCAGTGATGAAGATGATGAGCATGGACAGGATAATGAGTCTGTATATATGAACAATGTAAGAAATCAAGATGCTGATGCAAGACCAATTATGAAAGGTTTGTTTTTCTCCTTAATGTAGTCCTCTTGTTGTGTAATGCATGATGATTAGCTATCACTTGTTATTTTTTTTCTTATTTATCCCTTTTAATCTGAGTTCAAGTGAGAAAGCAAATCGTGACAATGCATCCTTTTTATTTTCCTTTTTACAGGTTGGTGACTATTTTTCTTCTTGCTATCTGATAAAGCATAGGGTTGCATTTTTAGGTTGACTGTGCTTGAGAATCAGCCATCTTTTCTTTTCACTTTCTCCAGTTCAAAGTAGTTATATATATATATAAATCTTTACACGGACATCTCCACAATTTGGAATTTGGATACAGTGCATGCTGTACATACAATTGACAGCAACTTCCTCATCTTTGTTAATGCTGGAAATAATTTATATCTTAAACTATGTGATACAGAGTATTTATTGTCTTTTTTTTCCCACTTAATTATAATAGTTATATGCCCTATTTTTTTTGCTTAAGATTGTATTGTGGGATTTTCAGGTACCATAAAGCATCAGCTAGGTCTCATACAGGAGAAAGTTGTGGAGAGAAGTTTCTATTATATGTCGAGACCGTTAATGTTTCTTCTGGTCAAGCTTTCAGAATTTATTCAAAAGATACCTATTGAATATTCGAGGAGACGGAGCAATGTTTATCCACCCAACAGTTTAAGGAATGACCCTGAATCAAAAACCAACCCTTATGTCTACGAGAAAGCTGTTCGAAAAGAGGATTCGGTTCGTCCATGTGTACAGCGTCTGCAAAGAATTGAAAGTTTGCTGGAAGAACTGAACAGCAAACCTACGGAAATTCCAGCCGAGAAGGACCAAATTCTTCAGCAATCTCTTGATAGGATCAAGAACATGGAGGGTGACCTTGAGAAGACAAAGAGGGTAATTATCCACCAAATTTGCTCGTTACCTGCTGAGTTTTGGCTGTGGATGAATTAAACGAATCGTTATATTTCCAGGTGTTGCACGCCACAGTGGTGAAGCAGCTTCATATTGCAGAGTTTCTGGAGAATATGCAAGAGGCCGAGTTTCATGTAAGTATTTGGGCCAAGCAGGGCATGCTTTTCGTAGCGCTTTTATTTCACATTTGTACTGCCTCTCTCTGGAATTTCCTTAAAATCTGTATCATTGAACCCCAGATAAACAATCTGGTTAGTGCAATTTTTGATGTATTTTGGACCCTCTTTGCAGAAACGAAGGTTTTTCTGTTAAATGCTGGAATCAGTGGACAGAGTGTGCAGTGCAACATGGTTGAAGAATGGGTGTTTATTTGATGAACGCTCACCTTGTGATTTCGTATTTGCAGTTCATCGATGTGGGCAGTGTATACATTTGTACATAAGTTAGTTCATTGACTGTAAAAAAGGAAACCCTTGAGCCGAGAAGGATGAGAAACCAGTTATCTGACCAGAATGCCCTCCAAAAGACTAGGTTAGAGTATATAATGTCGCCCAAAGAATAGAGCAAAGATGTAGAAGAAGCAGTTTTGATGATGATGTTACTACTCTACTTAGTTTATATATCTCAAGTGGCACTACTGAGGAAATATCCATTTTTTTAAGGTGCTTGTTGTGTATGAAAGCTGCCTGGCACACACTAAAGCTGCAACGAACGTAATAGAGTTGAGGCTTCCACGACGTGGACTTTGTATTCTTAGCCAAAAAGTCAGCGTGGCTTGCAGAATGAGCGTCGGAGTGGCTGTTACGGATGCATCCTACTAAACACAACTTCAATTTGGTTTGATTAGCTTCAGCCCTCGTATTGACAATTGTACACTCCGTCTCTTGTAGTAAGATTTCTGCCAATATCTTAAACATTGCATCTGCATTAATCGGCATAGTTAATAAAACAAAGATAAATCCAATGTGGATTTCCATTTATACAAGATTAGAAACATATTCCTGGTTCGTTACAAGAAATTAACTGTGTCTAATTATATTAATCTAGTTAATACATTTAGAATTTTATTTCATAATCTCGTCGGTTTCAACTAAAATATTTAATTGAACATTTAATTTAGCATATATAAGTTAAATGAAGACCCAGTTGATCAGTCAATCAATTAGACCCTATTAATTAATTGGATTCAACTATTTAAATTAATTCAAATAATAATACGTCCTTAATTAAGCGTGCGCCCCTCTTAGATTCACAACTAGTGATAGTAATAATCGTACTATATTGCTACGCTCGTAACTACAACTTTATCATATAAAATCCTATTTAATTAACTTACCCGATAAATTATTACTTGAAAGTTTACTCTTTAATTTCAAGAACCTACAAACTATTAGAACATTTAGCAAGTGGAATAATCACTACATATTGCTAGGTGAAATAACGACCTAACTTATTTTGGTTACAAATTGTCATCACATGCAGTACTTTTACTATGTAATTTGCTGATTTGACTTTAATTGTGAAATTATATCTGGAAAATAATTTAATAACTTTTTCATTTCAAATTCAATAATTTATTAACAAATTAATCATATTATGGACACAAGTCACTCATCTTAAAGTTATGAACAATGAAAATTGAACATAAAGAAGTAATAGATTATTCATTGATCATTCGTTAATCCTCTTTATTCAATTATATCACATCCAATATAAATTCTTTCACGATTTTCAAGCAATTAGAGAATATGTTGAAAATATAAAACAAGTAATTGTGTTGTTTCAAGTCCAAGCACTGGCTGTGTACAACTATAATTTAGAAATTCTTATTTGGATAAATTATATTAAAAATGTGTAATCCATTATACTTGTTTATATTCACATCTCTTTGTTGATGCTGATGAGATTTTTCTATAATCGAGAATGTCGCACAAATGGATATTATAGAATTTTAAATGAACAATTTGAACGGTTTGTTATCTTTTTAAAGTCTATTTAACAACTTTTTTCTTCACATAAAAAAACGAATAACATAATTCAAACTAGGACTCCTTGGAGTAGAATTTTTCATGTTTTCCCTACATCTCCCCGTCATTAAATTAAAGATTACCTTGTCAAAAATCGATTATGTTGGTAACTAGAAAAGTTGGGTGTATTCGGAAACATCTAACACCCTAATTTTTTTATTAATTAAAACATTAGAGTTGGTATAAACACGGAAACGCAGCAAAATGAGTTTTCGCGTGAATAACTGGCAGTGGGCTGTCTCTGCCCTCCCTCTATGTTCCTTTTTGGTTTCCAACCATTTTTCTTTATATTTTTATTAAAATAATTATACATACACATACTGATATACATATAACTGAATAATTTCATAATTGCTCTTGATCTGACATCTGTCCACATAGAAAGATATCCTTCCAGCTACAGTAGCTTGATTAAGCTCCCAGCTTATTTATTGCATGTACCGGAAATCTAGAGAGAGAAAGGGATCTGCAAGGAAACTACCGTTTCGCTCTGAAGCAGTTTTTTGGCGACAGTTTTATGGGATTGTGCCTCAGAATTTGATTTAATTGGATCTGGAAGCGGAGTCATCTGAACCACAACGATGCTGAATTCAAGTCAGACAAAGTTCTCTTTGATTCTGGTTGTCTGTCTCTCGCTTTCAACCTCTCTCTGCGCTTCCACGTTCATTTCAGGTTTTTCGACTCTTGTTTTTTTTTTTTTTGGTTTTTGTATTGGTGTCATATTTGGCTGAAATTATGTACTTACTGATCGTTGATCTTGTTTTAACTTTACTGATGCAGACGGCATATTTGGATCTTCAGTTTTGAGTGAGAGGAGGCTCCTTCAAGCTAAGAAATGTAGGTTTTTCTGTCTTATCATTCCTCCATTTTGTATTGGATTTTGTTATTTATGGAAGTGTTTCTTAAAATTTGACGAATCTGTTAGTCCTTTTTAATAGGTCTAATAAGGGAAAATAGCGCTTTAGATATGGAGAGAAATATGTTTTGCCACGGAATTGTGTCAGTTTTAAGAATCTGCAAAATTTTCAGATTGCAAAAACCATACTTTATTTTCGGCCATTGACGCTCTTTTAAAGTTTATAATTGCGGCATTTTAGCTTGTTTTTTAAGAACTATATAAGCATTCCAGCTTGAATTTCCCCCTCACCTAACAGAATTTGGCAGGAATAGAATCCAATCAATTTTGAAATTGTGAACAAATCTTCTAGAATAAATTAGGGCGAAGGTAGTTATCTCTTGCCCTAATACACCGAATTGATGATCTATTGGTGCCAATTTGCTGGGGGAGGAAGATGTGAGTGGCACTGACTGTTAATTCCTTCAAAGTTCAAATACAAGCCAAAATGTTCGAAATCAAGCTTAAGAATGCAATCCGGTGAAATAAATGGCCGAAAATTAAGCATAAAAAGCAATCCTGTAAAATTTGCGAAGTTTAGTTTGGTTTTTGTAACAAACAAAAAGACAGGTTGCAAAGTTAGAAACAAGTATAGTTTGGTTCTTGCTCGCATAGTTTGTATAGCTAACATTTTGTTCATATTAGACATAATACATGGAAACTTAAACTAAGATGAATTTGATTGTTGTCATTGCTGCATATTCATAGGCTAGACTGTTTTGAAGTGAGTTCAAAATTAAAAACTTGGAGCACAGTTTCTCTGATATTCTTTTATCTGCTGGAGAATGTTGAGGGAGAAAGGTGTTTCTGCGTTTGATTTTTACAAATGCAACCTCATTGAAATGGATGCTAAATTGCTTTAGAGCTCTCATGAAACCCTATGGCCACAATATCTAATAGTATGTAATAGCTACAATATTCTGCTAATTTAATGGATGTTAATAGTTATAATTCAAAACAGTATTGACCAGTTGCACGGTTTAAGTCTGGCTTTGGACATATTGCAATGCTCTGTTGAAAGGGGATGAATTGCCTGTTCTTTACAAAACCTCCACTGTTCGTACTTAGCTTTTCTTCCCAACATAGTCACAATCTCTAGCTAAGTAGTGATTAAACCAATGGATGTGCACCTATAGTCTGTTTAACAAGAAGGGTATTGTTCCTTGATTTTGTATTGAAGATTTTTGCGTAATTGAGTTTGAGCTGATGGTTAACCATTTTGCGTTACAGCATGCCCTGTAAACTTCGAGTTTCAGAACTATACTATCGTCACCAGCAAGTGCAAGGGCCCTCAATACCCACCAAACTTGTGTTGCCCAGCTTTGAAGGACTTCGCTTGTCCATTCGTGGTTGAGCTGAATGACTTGTCCAACGACTGTGCTTCAACGATGTTCAGTTATATCAACCTCTCTGGGAAGTATCCACCGGGATTATTTGCTAGTGAGTGCCGTGAAGGGAAGCTTGGCCTCGAATGCAACGCACCATCTCCAGGATATTCTCAAACCGAGAAAGCTAATATTAATGGTGGAGTTCAGGTCAAATACAAGTTACTGCCTGTCATGGCCCTCGTCCTCATTCTGTCGCTTTTATCTCTTTGAAGTTTCCCGGTAACTTAACTCTATTCTTTTGTTGTATTTATTGTGAAATTCAGGTTACCCCTAGTGTTAAAAGGAAGTCTTTTCTTTCATTTTTATTTTAAATTTCCACGTTGTTGTTTGCTGTTGTCAAGAGTGAGGATGAAATTAAGCTGCGGAAACCAGGCTGGACTTGGTTTGAGGTACGTTTAAGAAGAGTTTCACACCAATAAAGGATTCTTCGTCTGTTGGTTTAGCTGGAGCACAGGGTAAACTTGCCCCAAGTTGCTTGCATTTCTATTTATTATAGGAAAGAATCACATATTCAACTCCTTGTATTTGCGATAACATTTTTCTTTTTTTGCTTAAACGGGGTCTATACTTAAAATGAATATGTAGTTTCATCAATGTTAGAAATGGTTTCAACCGGAAAATATTGGTTCTTAGATTATGTTAGAGAGAGGTTTGTTACCATAGTTTATGTCAGAATAAGTACCCTTCTGTTGAGCTTCGGTTTTAAGTTTAAACTTCTGATACTTCGGTTCGGTTTCAGTTGGAGGTGAAGATACCGATGGTGAAGATACCGAATAATCGAAGAACAAATCAAATTATAAGGGTATAAATATAATTCTAATTCTATAATATTATTTGTATTTTATACTTTAGTAACCTTTAATATTTGTTTATACCATATAATGTTTTTAGATTTACAATTTAGAACTTATCCATTGTTAATATTATCCATTTAGCTGAGCTGTTTATTTAGGAAGTATGGTTTATAAAAAAATTCGACTATTTGGTTTTATACCAGAACTTTGGTTCAATTAATTTGATTTTTAGACTATATGACTTGATTTCGATTTCTTGTAATAGAAACTTCGCTTAATTCTATTCGTTAATCGAACCAAATCAAACCATGCTCGCCCCTACTAGTTAGGCATGACAAAACAGCATTACTAGAGATATTGTGTGATTAAACCGCGTCGTGTCGTCGAGGGTTTTGTTCTAGTTTATGGTGATCTGACTGACGGCAATTGTCCATACACATGCCATATCAATCGCAGGTGACGAGTAAAGTTTAATACTTCTTTATTTGGCATAAAAATACACAAGCCGTAATTAAGTTCAGGTGGTCAACATTTCCAAATGTCAACACATTCTCTAAGAGAGAAGATCGTCAGAACTTCAAACAGAACACACACGAGTAGTTTCTCTTACATTAAATGAAAAATAAATATTTCTATATATTTATGTATACATTTATCTGTAAAAATACAAACAAAAATTTAGAGCGGGTCTGACGTTTGAAGAATATCTCAACAAGACTAATTGATTGATATAAGGACACATGAAGTGTTTCTATACACCGCTTTTAATTATTTTCAGGTCTTCCCATAATCACTTCATATAAAGAGAGATCTTATTAATGGTAGCATTGTCTAACCTTGAAGAATTCATGTGAAGAGGGCTCACCACAACACCTTCCGCTTGGACTGTTGCCGGAATTGCTTTCTAGTCATGCACCATGATGTGTGAAAGGTGCTCAACTGTATCCAAGAGAAAATGATTATAAACCATGCATCTAAAGCAGTAACAGAAAATCGTTCGAGTAACTCTCAGTTGAACTGCAGAGCCCGCGTTTAGTGCTCGTGCAATTAAAGTACTAAAGCAAATCCAACCATTCTAGTTGATGAGACAAAAAAGGACTGGATATTTCTGTTTCTAAAAATCTTTTTCTAAGGGAAGCCCTACGAAAGGCCAAGTGGTCGACAACAATGGCCTACAGGTAATGTATCAAACATGCATCAAGCAGTGGAAAAGAGTAGCAGAGTTTGGTGAATACAGCTATTACTTACATTGCTGACAAGCTTCGCTCCAAACCATGCAGAATCTCCGCCATTAGGAGGAGGTAAAACCCGAACTCCATTGGACAAGGAACTTGGCAGAAGTCCGTACAGTTCTTTCTCTAGTCTTGCTGGAAAAGAAAGAATGGGATCAACTTCGAGCACCCATCATCCATTTTTTTTGTGTATTTTACAACTCTAAAGAATTCCCAAAACAAACCCACTTCCCAAACATATCTTCGTAATTCTAAATAAACACTAAATCATATCATCAAATAATTTTTCCAGAAAACCATGTCCCAGTTCTGATATCTTTAATCCTACCCAGTTGCAAAACAAAAACTTGTGCAGTTTCTCTATCTAGCTACAAACTTCAGCCTTTTAGGTTAAGAAAATGAGTTGACGCATGAGGATATAAACCTGCTAATCCTGGCAAACATGCACTGCCACCGGCCAGCACAACAGTTTTATACCAATTATCATCTGCAGTTAATTCAGCATCATGGCAGTGATCCATGCAAAGCGCCACTGCCTGATGCAGACCCATTGCCAGCCTGTAAAAATATAATATATTACAAAATCAACAACAGACAGATAACAAACAATGACAATAAGAGGACAACATATCAAGTTTCTTCCTTGTGAATTCCATCTACTGATATTTTAGCCCTTCAAGTAGACAAGTACATCAGAATTAATATTGAAGAATATTCCCATAAACCTTAGATGGCCATTATAAACAACTAAGTTCATCACGTAGGTTCTTGGAATTGAAAACTCCAAGCATTGGTTTCATCTAATACTACAACCAGCCACTGCTAAGAAAAGTGTACATACGTTCCTGCCATGTGAGGCCGAAATAATATTTCTCCTGTCTGAAAGCGCTCCTTTGAAAGCGTAAACCAACTGGCAGGTGAAACTGCAAAAGATGCTCGAGTGTCTTTGGATAGTTCAACTTCATAGTCAAGGGCAACATAACACAAGTTCTGCAACTCCAAACATCCAAGAGAATGGCAGTGAAAATGCAGTTAAATGCTCTAGAAAACCTCAAACAATATAAAATAGCAATGATAAGGAACAGGGGTTAATTACCCCCAAAAAAAAAAGAAGAAGAAGAAAGGAATGGAAAGTACATGACCTCAACGGGTTTTGCAGTTCAATAATATATTTTCCGTAAAACAAATTTTTAATTTTTTTAAATGCATCCACAGCATCAAATTCTAGCGGGTTCAAGTTGATTTTCACATGAAAGTTGTCAGGTATAGCACTCGCGAAAATAAAAACATATCATTAGGTGTCAAATGTATGCATCACAAAAGTTAAAAATGTCAAGTTTATCTTTTTTTTTTGTATTTAACCTAAGAAAAACACATGAAAGTTCACTCCTTCAAGGGTGCATTCTCTTTGATGGAAAATGATGAAAACCATATATTTTTAACATTTTCCACTCTTTTCACATATACTGTATGGTGGATAATATTCCCCAGACAGAATGGAAAATTTTCCGGGCAGCCCATTTTCTCTCATTTCACTGAATCCATGATAATATTATCATGGGATATTAATGCAATAGTATTTCCCAACTTTTCCACCCTAGAAAACATGGGATATAAAAGTAGGAACCACTAAAATGTAAGAAGTTCCCATTTTTCCTATACCTCATTTTCTTATGATAAATTTGCAACCAAAGAGAACACACCCCAATAAGAACCAATTGCATGAATGATGCGGGAAATAGATTAATAAGGAAAGGAAATGACACAATACTTGTGAGATCAAATCCAAGAAAACACCAGATAAAAGAGGTAGCACTTCCATTAATGAGGTTAAAATATAGTAATAATAACAACTTATGGGTGCATGGGAAAGAGAAGCCTCTGGGCAAATGCAAGTTCATGTGTTCCCAAGGAGGATCTGGATAACTTTCTGGTTAATCTTATCCATCATTGATATCTACAAGTTTTAGAAATTTATGTGTAGGAGTATTAGGGCATACTTATCCTAGGAAGACTGTGGGATAAGTGTGTATTTTTGGGAGCTGTTTCAGGGCATGGAACTTTCCTCTGATGGACTGAGTCCAGTTATGTTCATTTCCTTGAATTCCAAAATACTCAGCTATAAAATTCCCCTTACTTGCTTCCTTACTGATGTGTGGTCGTGTGAGTCCAAAATTTGAGCCCTTAATAACACATACGAAAGATTGCATACCTCTTTCAATGTGCGGACTGTATACAGCGAGTCAAAATGTATATTGTTCTGTTCCATCCTGTCTCGGAGGTATCCTGTAAGTTTCAAAGCTCCCATCCCAACAACTTCCACACCAACCTTATGCATCACCTTGCCATGTAAAACTGTCAAAACAAAAATGTGCATATAGTCACCCCCCAGCAAATGCTCATAAAATATGAACCTCCACAAGTTCATTGGTTGTCATTGAGAAATGAAGGCATCTTAGGCAGCATTTTGATTGGAGCACTTGGTTATTAAACGAAGATGGCTTTCACACAACAAAATCACTCCAAAATTAAATGAGCATGGTGGATTTGGAATCTATTACGCAATGTGGAACAACCATAAATGGATTCATAATTATGCATTTCAAATCCATCTTCAAATCATTCAAACCAGGCAACCTTAGAAATATGCCCAAAGATTTAGCTGCATGACTGAACATCAAATACTTTTCAAACACTATTACGAACTCAATTGACATACTTGGAACAACAGAGGTTTGATGGAAACCAACATTCACAAGAATTCCTGATGTTCGTCTTGCTGCAAACAAAGCCAGAGTTGCCTGCATGTCGAGAATGAGAAAAAGTTAGAACCTGATACCAAACTTGATGATATCTGATCAAAGATGAAACAGGACTTTTATGTTGACATTTATGCTATGTTCTTCATAGAAACTTAAAACCCAAGGCTGGAAACACTCTTTCTGTTGCTTACAACCTCCTTCAAGTAGGACTTAGTTGATAATGATAACATAACCTTTAGTCCTAGTACAATTTAAAAAATGTGATATTCAATGTTGCTACATATATTTAGAAAAATATGGATTACCCAGTGGTGGACCTAACTGTTATATCTAAAGAGCTAGAGCCAAAAAAAGAAGAAGAATGTGATCTCCTATGGTAGAGAGTCTCCCATACCCACATAGAAATATTCAAGAACTACTCTTGTCTGGATGAAGACATAGTATTCCACAACTTGATCAACAGTGCAACGATATCTATCTTGCAGCCAATCTTTTTCACCTAGTCTACTTCAGACTGTCAAATGCATTATGCAGCCTATCTTTTTTCACCTAGTCTACTTCGGATGCCTCACCCTAGCAACAGAAAAAGACTCAAACTTCAAATGCAACAGGCTGCTACTCTGAAGATAGCGCATGTTCATCAAAACTTAAAGCACATGTTTTTGTAGATGCACGATGCTTCCAAAGATGTGCAAATTACCCCCAAAAGTGTGTTCCCATCAAGAAGCACATGGATTTGGAGGTCAAAAGATACCTGGGAGGAATTTTACTACCATGGAGTGCTTAAACCCAATTAATGGCTAGTAATTTATTGGTAATTAATGACACGCAACTGCAAGATTCTGACTACATTTCGTGAAGATCCTAACCACATGTTCCCAAGGCATGTAGTAGTTGATCAAGCAAGATGCCATTGAAGAGAAGTCCCGCATGGACATATTGAAGTAATACCTGGTTGATGGCACAAACAGCAGGAACATTCATATCAAACAAGGACGAGTAGATGGCATCCTTTAGCTGTCTTCTAGAACCTTTCGCGGACTCAGTATCTGATTGTTATCATGACAGAGACCAAGGAAAAACATTACTAGGGAATGGGAGAACGAGTGACCAGCCAAAGTGAAAAGTTTGAAGATAGTCCCAGAAACAGAAAGCACAAGAACTCCAACATCCATATTCAATAACAAAATCAAACAAGCTGGAAGTTCTTTTTTAGTTCCAGGCCTTCCTTCAAGGTGTAAAGTGATCTGACATGAGCATGATTTAAAAAGTAAAAGTAGATGAGATAAATATGGGAAAAAAATTTAGCATTGGAGATAGAGCAAATACTTTAATATGCAATTTTTTGATAAGTCAATTAGAAGTCAAAGAGGCAAATCTGAGAAAAAAAAATTGATGATAAAAGAAAAAGGTAAATTCAATTTTTTTTTGCATCTCACCATCATAATGACAGAGGGGTATTGATACAACAATTGGTTGTGTTGATGTTTTCACCTGCATCCTGTATGCCATAAAGGTCAGTTAACAGGAAACTGAGAAAAGGAAGCCACAATATAATAACCAACATCTCTACTTTATATCTAATAACATCAAGTATAAAATCAAACAGAATTCCTTGCAGAGTTATCAGAAAAGTTTTTAGAGAAACCTGTTGCAAATTGTTGAAAAAAAATGTCGAAGTCTAGAAGGCATTGGAGACTCAATATTTCCAAATTCCTACAAAATTAGAAACATTAGACATGAGTTTAGATAGCATTGCACATTTCAGAGGGCAATGAATCTCCAAATAAGCCATGGAGCTTTGAAAAAGTACTGTATTCCAGATACATGCAGGAATCTTACTAAAAATGTTGCTGACCGTCCTGACGGAGAAGAATACTTGCTCCATCCATATTTACAATAACCTGAGCCACCTATAACAATAAATATGGAAATTGTATGATTTTGTAAATAAAAAATTACACCCCAAAACCTAAGGCATATGATTGCTTTGATCTGAAAAATGTATTCGTATCATTTATAATTAAAGCTTTCATTCAGTGCTTGTCTTTCTAGCTCCCATTTTCGAGAGTAAATGAGCACAAAGAAGAGTGGCCAAGTAAGAAACACACACCCATACGACAAACTTTCAAATAAATCTCTTGTTTCGATGTAAAGTAATGCAAAAATTTCAGAACTTTGTAGAAGTGATGCATGAACCAACCACTGAATACGTACCATCAATTATGAGAGCTCCAGGAACCTCAACACGCTGACCATAAATATGCATAATTGATAGATCATGCATCTGGGCAGGAAACACACTGCAAATATAATGACTCTAAAAGTTACTGCCCCAATCAAATGCAATTAACATGCAGAATAGCTAGATTGCCAAAAGGATTTCAGTTATATTTTCAAAACATCAAGTAAACCATATGTTTTGATACATTGAAGTTCAACTAACAAGATGCATCTTCAACTTTTACATATGTCCAATGTTAAACATCAGAAGATTTTTAACCTTATGAGGTTAAAGGAGCAATCAGTAGTTTACAAATATAACTAGTTTTGTGTTTCCAAATTTCAGGAAAAGAATATCTTTTGGTTGGTGCTGAGAAAAGATTGAATTTTCACTGATAACTAAGTTTATTTTTTTGTTACTTTATTTTATTTTTTTTGTTACTTGGGGAGCGGAGAGTAGTGGGGCTTTAAGTTTTCACCCAGTCCTTACACTTTACGTATACATAACTTTGGTCACCATTCAATAATAATGAAGTTAATAAGCCTTCTAAGCATAGAATTAGTGAGGCGACAAAAGGATTGCAACACAGACATCAGAGCGAGTTTAGTAAACACCATCTTTATCCCTAATATAGTGGATAAATTCTAAATACAGCTACTCATGTACTACAATACAGACTTGAGACTTCTAATTCTCCCTCTAAAAATAATAATAATAATAAATTAGAAAGAGTTGGAAATCATGATTACTAGCACATTCACATATTTCTCGTAAACAGCATTAGTTCATCGGAGTCAGCTACGCAACAATGGTAAACGGAATCAACTAGTAGTTGACAAAATCACATACGCACAATATTTTTCCAACGATTGAAAGCTCTAAAACTGCAATTGTTTTCTGCAAATATAATATCTTCGGACTAATCTTACTGAAGAGGATAACCCGATCGCAAGTGAGTCTCGGCGAAGAAAACAGAGTCCCAAGGCTCAGGCTGATACTGCAGAAAATAAATCCACAAGCGATTATCCGAGACCAGAAATTTCCATGATTTGCAGACCGCTCTGAGCCTCGCCGACTCCCTCGGGCCGAGAATTTTGAGAATCTGCATGAAGATGTCGATCGGAATCCGGTCGAACTCGCCGGTCGACGAAGATTGGATATACATAATCTGGAGGAAGCGGTCGTACTCCGACGCCGGGTTCGGGTTGGATTTGTAGCTGGAGCCCGAAGAGGAGCCCGATCTGTGGGCGACGGATTCCCAAACCTTGCGAATGAGAGCGCTCATGGTTGCACCGGCATCACAACTTGATTAGGCATCGAGTGATTGAATTTTATCATTGATTGGGATTTGGCAAGCACAGTTTTGGATTTCTGGTGGGCGGAGGTTTGACGATCTTCGAGAGTGAAAGCGACTGGCGGCATCGCAGAATTCTGACACGTGTCCGTTTGAGAACCCTGGTTTGTGGGACCGCTTGAAGCTCGGCCTTATGCTACACCTGCACGTGTAATCTATTCTACAATTAAAGAGGGGGTTTTTTATTTGCAATTTGTTTGAACTCAGTCCCAAATTACAAATACATTCGCATTACAAATACATTCGTCATGCTATAAACTATCGTTATTTATAATAAAAGTTATCGTTAGTTAGTAATTACATATCTCTTATATATATATATATATATATATATGCACACGGTGTGAACATATATATAACACCAATTTCAATTATATAACCAATTGAAGTCAATATATATTTTGCACTATGAAATAATTTGATCTACTATTGATTCACTTGTAATTAATTTATAGTATTATTAGTCAATTATTTTTTCCTTTCTTTTCTCTCTCTTTATATATAGAGATATATGGTTGAATTCTAATAATACTCGATCTTCAAGTAGTATGTGATACCTAATATAGATCATATATTTTGAATATATATAGTTCATGTGGTATATGTGATAGCCAATTTTTTACTTTTATTTTTATTTTTTAAATTTTCGTAAGGGGTCAAATAGGGAAGAAAGCAAATTAACCTCCTTCTTCTCATCTCCTCCTATCTTCTTCTTCTTCGATTTTTACGGTTGTCGGCGGTGGGACTGACGACGACATTGATAGAGAAGCGTGACGACACGAACAACAACAACAACAACAACAACAAACAACAAATATTGAGAGAAAAGAAGGACGAAAAAAATTTGAGAACACAATTGATGGATTTTGAGGAAAAAATAGAATTAAATTTGATAGAAGATTGAAGAATCGAGAGAGATTGTGGTTATTGCGGTGGTTTGCGACGAAATGGGTACCTCGTAGGTTGGTCTATTACCGCTGCTGGAGTCAAAAGTACGAATAGGTAACCCTCGATAGGGAAAGCTTACTCTTTGATTGACCAACACAGACACATTTCCTAAAGCCACGCCCCTACCGCCAACATCGGATACACCCGAGATTCCCTCACTCGACAACAGCTGCTTAGAGGTGAGTTACTCATCGCTACTGAGCTACTGAGAGCTAGGAGTTCCTAACCGAGCTAGGAGTTCTGAGCTACTAAGCAGTCTAACTCTTCCGGCCTTTTATCGGGCATTCCTTGAAGCTAACGCTAGATAGTATTACAAGACTTGAAAACTCTTCTTTGTCGCTTGTAGTTAGGATGCTAGATGTCTGTGAGCCCATCGTAGCGCGGCCTAAAACAGCAGATTAACGATGCCCACGATAGATACCATTAAAGGTCAGGAAAACGTCGCTTAAAAGCCTCTATTTTCTTTTCTTTAACTATAGCTATGAGTTTCCCTTTCAGAAACAGATTGTAACTTATTCGTCGGTAATCGAGGAAAGAGACGACGGAATTGAGGGAGAATAATGGATGAGAGATTTGCTGTCGAAATATATACTTATGCATATAACAAAACATATTATTGCATATAACAAAACACAAAACATATTTATGCATACAACAAAACATAAACATGCATATTGGCTACGAAACACAAATATACAGATAAAACACATTCATGTATATAATAAAATATATTCATGCATATAACAAAACATAATAATGCATGTTGACCAACGGGCGCTTATGGACGCGCGAGCACGAGCACGAGCACAAGCGCGCGCTGAGAATGTACATGCATGTTTGTATTAAACTACATGGATTTGTATTTATTTATGTACATAAGTCAGTTCAACTATATGCATGCTTTGTTTTTTCTCAGTCACATAACAAATCAAACTACTAATCTACATTTACTGTAGCGAAACCAGCGAAAATAAGTTTAAAAATCCAAAAAAATCACCACCATATGATCTATGAGATGAATTGATGAGATTAAGTACTATATACTAACTCAAACTCGGATACTATATGATCCCTCATATATATATAGATGATGGATCAAGTAGCAATGATTTTTTTGTAAGAAATAAGAATAAATCTAAGCTATTGATTTTAGTAAATCAATGGACACGATTATTTTTTGTTATGCTACAAATAGTAGATATGTATGCTATAATTTTTTCCACAGATTTTTGCCAACGTTAGATCAATAATTTAATATTATAAAAAAAATCATTAAATGTAAGTAACACGTTGTTTTATCCTTAGTTTTAAGGATTTTTTGTAATCTATCATTTAATTTATTATTTTAGATATATTATTTCAGTTTCAATACTTAATCTATGCAAATTAATTTATGATTAGCTACATAATCCATGGAAAACACAGTTATTAAAATCTATGTATTGATTCATAGGTGTTTTTCAGTTATTGCACTGGTGGAATATTATTTTTGTAGCATTTTTGGCATATTCATTTTGCACAAACGCATGTAAAAAAATTTATGTATTTATTCATATGTGTTTTCCAATACTTATTGTACTGATGGAATAGTTTCGTAGCAGTTAATTTGATTCTTTGTTTTGTATATATGTTGTGTTTCTTTTTTTTGTTGATTATTTTTGAGAGTTTTTTTTATACATATACATATGTTTTGTAACACATATTCATTAATAATATTGTACAAAAACGTTAGGTCATTTTACATATAAATTGTTTCTGTAGAGTTGCATAAATTTTATTTTTGTAGAATTTTTTATTTACATACTTAGCACAATTATATATCAATTATTTTGATATTTTTTCATTCTCACATACATATTATTATAGTGATTTTTTGTATAGCACTTTTAACATAATTTTGTAGCATATATATGTATGTGAAACTCTTTGTTTAATTGTAGCACAATCATATATGACAAATTTGCGAGTTTTAAATGCTACACTATATTTAAAAAATATTATGTGATGCATTATTTATGCTACATAATTGATGTGAAACTGAAGATATACAAGCATGTTTCGAATCCCTACAATTAAGGGATATGGATTCTTGAAGATGAATAGTTGCCTCGAATGCTAATGAATGTGGAAGATGATGATGTAATTTTTATTCTATATTCCATATTATACCCTTATACGAGTTTATAAAAAAAAGCAAAAATCGTTAATATATTACCTTTAATATGAACCATTGATTTGAAAAAAATGGTGAATATAATATATTTTTATTTCTTACACTTATTTCTATTCTCATATGAACCATCTCTCTCTCTTGCTCTCTCTCTCTCTATATATATATGGGCACGGCCAGGCCCTCAAAGGTTGGTGGCAAAAAAAGAATAATTCAAATAATTTAAAATAAAATTATATTTTAAAAATATGTTTACAAATTATAATAATTTCCTATGATTACTTATATTCTAAAACGATATGATGTAATATCAACTCATTATTAATTGCATCAAAAAATTCATTATCAATATAAATAACTAAACAATCATTCAACAAACGATTTCTCATTCGACTTTAAAGTCAAACTTTCACAATCTTCGTGATAGAAAATGTTCTTTCCATAGTTGTAGTTGCACAAGTAAAAAAAATGCAAGTTTGATAAATTTATAAACCCATGAATACACAATATCTCCTTTCGTCTTCATTAATTATCTCACAAGACTTTCTATCCCTTTATATTGGCATTCACACATCCGTAAAATAATTTTGAAATTGTTTATCTAGAGCCATTATCTCAACTGAAGAAAAATTAGTTAGATAAAAATTTCAAAAACACAACAATTTCTTCTTATTAAAAGCAACATATGTATTATTTGGATCAAGTGCTTGATAGATACGATTTTTAATCTAATATTCTATAAATTCTTCACTATTTATTTATTAAATTATTTGACAATCCTCATAGCATGAAAAAGCTTTTTTTTATAGTTACAACTGTCACGGGTAAAACAAGTGTAAGTTTAATAACCTTATAGATCAATGAATGCACGAGATCTCTTTTTGTCTTCACCCGATTAATCAATATGTATATACCTTTATCTTTGTCCTTATTTCTTTTAATTTTGATGGGCAAGAATTAAATATTTTTATAATATATATATATATATATATATATATATATATATATATATATATATATATATAATAGAAATTTGAGATGGAGCAATTGCCCCACCTCCCATAAATATAGGGTTGGATTATAATAGAAATCTATAGGAACCTAAAATCAATGGACTTTATGTACAAAGTTAATACAGTTTACGTATAAAGCTAATGCAAGTAAAATACAACACTATTCATCAATATTTCATAGTCATTAACTTAATTTATATGTAAATGATAGGATATGGCCCAACCTCTCAAGCCCAAGCGGTGGGCTAACCTAGTGTTGCCCTATTCGTTACGCCCAGTGTGACCCCAAACCCTAATTAAAGGCGGAATCAAGGGCACAATAATGAGTAACGGTAGAAATCATGGGTAATAACGGTGGAAATCATGGGCGATTATGGTGGAGATCATGGTCCCATGATCGAGGATTCATGATAAGGTTTACGTTTATGTATAAATAGGAGTTAGATTGAAGGTAAAGGGTTAGCAAATTCTTGAATACTAGAGCTCTTGGAGATACTTGCTGTAATCAAATTATAGTAAACATCTTGAGGATCATCTCCTAAAGTGGGCGTAGATCTTATTCTTGATCGAACCACGTAAAAGTCTCTCGTGTTCTTTCTTGTTTTCATAAATCTCGCATATCAGTTTATCATTGGCGCCGTCTGTGGGAAATACATCTTGAACAAAAAGCGTGTTTTCTCGATCTAATGGCAAGGACACGTGCAAATGCTAATGCGATCGGCGATGCGGTAACAACCGTGCGAGAAACGATCGGTGGTCACACTGGCAGGGAAAGGAGATTGCGGACGCCACCGGTGATCACACACTGAGGGTTACATGGAGAATGCTTCCATACACCCTCGGGATCGCCGTCCCAACGAAGAGGAAGACACCGACCTCGATGCGGTGAGCAGGAGGTTCACCGCTCCCACGAGTCCTCGGTCGGCGATGTCCGAATTCCTCAGCGTCAACCTTAATCAATTCGAGTTTCCTCAACGGAGGACAAGCGGGCGGGCCCTCAAGAGTGCCGAAGTGGTGATTCTGACGATCGGTCGTTTACCTCTTGAAGTAATCGGCGTTCACCGCAACATAATGACCGCCCGATACGGGGTTCATTCGCCCTCGTACCTCCGCGGGCCGTTCTCCACCTCGACGTGATACCCGTGAGTGGGCGGGAAAGAAGGGAGGAAAGGCAGTCGAACTCCCTCGAAGAGACGACGAGACGCCGTTATCGATCTCCCGCTCCCGGAGAGGGATGGTAACGAGCTCCCGGATTCGACCGACACGGACGAATTATATCTCATTTTCGAGGAGATTCGGATACACCCTTGCCACAGCGATACGGGCTCGAATATTGCTGCATCGATGGCGCTTGGAGATCCTCGACTTCCTATTTGCTATACCACCAACATGGCGAATCGAGGATGGAAGATTTCCACATGTGTAAGGTCTTTCCGAGTGCTGATCTCGATGCTCGGCGTTGGTTCACCTCGCCGCGAACAGCATCCATTGCTTCAAAGACCTCATGGATCGGTTCAAATGGCGCTTTTACCAAAAGATGCCGCCTCGACAACCTTCGTCCGATCTGCTTACAATCCGCGAGGCGGGGCGAAACAATGTCGAACTTCGTCTCCAGTTCATCATGGAATCCCTTAAAATAGATGAGAGTAACGATCTCTACATCATCAACGCATTCAAGAGCGGGATCCGACACGGAGCTCGAATAAAGAGATCACCATGACAACCGAAGGCGACTAGTCGTCTTTGGACCTTGGTTGACAACTTTGTCGAAGGGGACGAGTCGGACCGGAAGAGAGATGCGGGATGAGCGGTGATTTGAGAGAAGGAAGCCGGAAGATCGGGGTCGAGGTGTTGAGCAGAAGTGCGTTCGAAAGAATAAAAAGGGGCGATGGGAATCAAGGTGGGACCTCGGCCAAACCTTGGTAATAACGAGCGCCTCTATTCAAATCCGGTGGAAATATTTGAGCTTCACATGAGCTCTTTCAAAACCTCCTCTATGAAAGGAGGATCGAAAAAAAGTCAGCGGGAAAGTATTGTGACTACCACGAGTGCGGTCACGATCTGAAGATTGCAAGTCCTTGAGCTCACAGTTGACGAGCTCGTCGAGGAAGGCCGAAGAAGTACATCGGCCGACCGGGCGGGTAATAAAAAGCGCGAGAGGAAAAATGGAGGTGGAAACAATTGCGGACCGACCTCAGCGACAACCCGACACGAAGATGGCGAGGCGAAGGTCCCAATGTAATGGGCAGGTCTACGCTATAACGGATTGCCGGTTAGTGCAGCGAGGTCGTCACTAAGAAATGAAGCTCGAAGGCCGACCCAGGAGGCGAAAAACAAGCGACTCGAGATGGAGAGAACATCGTGTTCTCCAAAGACGACCAGTACCAGATCATGCCTCGCGGGGCGCCATCACTATCAAGCTGTGGTGGGTAACAAGAATGTACACGGGTCTACATTGACATCGGACCTCCGTTAGCATCATATTCGGCTGCTGGATAAACTTGATGTCGGAGGAATTGGTACACCGCGCACCTTCGATTGCGGAGCTTTACTCGAGGCGGTCGACCCGAAGGTGTCATTACCTTCCGGTTCCGTAGGGCGTGCTCCGGTCGGTTACCAAGGCCATTCAATTTTTCTGGTCGAGCTCCTCTCCATACAACATTATCACAGGAAGAGATTGGTGTATGCAACGAGCCGTCTGCTCCGTGTACCACCTCACCATTAAGATACCCACCCCGTGGGAGTGTTAAGCATTCGGGGTGACCAAGCGGCGGCTAAAGAATGCCTACGAGTCTCAACCAAGATGCGGCCTTACCTCGGGCTAGCAATTCTGAGAACCTCCGAAGTTGCCACCTCGGGATGATCGTGAGAATCTTGACTATCTGACGACGACCCTTCCAAAGTTGTCAAGGTTGGTACCGAGTTCGGTCGATATTCGCCAACGGTCGTGCGACTTCTAAGGGAATATAGAGATGTATTTGCATGGTCTCCATTGGATATGGTGGGGTCTCGCCGAGCTCATAACTCATCGTCTCAACATCGATCCGGCTACTAAACCGGTTCGGAAGAAGAAGAAGTTTTGCCGCGAATGGCCAGTCATACGAGGCGAGGTAACCCAACTCAGGAGGCTAAAATCTTGTGCGAGGTTAAATACCCAACTTGGATGGCTAATCCGTTGTAGTTCGAAAGCCGGGAGGGATGGCGCATGTGTGTCGACTATACCGACCTCGATAAACAACTTGCCCAAAGGATTACCCGCCCCGACATTGACAAGAAGGTGGAAGCATTGGTGGGGCATGAGATCTTGATTTCTTGGATTTATACTGAGGATATCACCAAGTCTTGATGAGCCGGAAGGCGCCCCAAAAGCAGCGTTCATTCTTGACTTGGTGTCTTTGCTACTGGGAAGATGCCTTCGATGCGAAAAAGCTGGAGCTACCTACCAAAGAATGGTGGGACGCGATCTTCAAGGATCACATAGGAGAAATTGTTGAGGTCTATGTCGGCGATATAGTAGTCAAAAGCAAAAAGCGAGAAGCTGCGCCATTGACCTCGAAACTATTCTTGACTCCTCGGTCGGCCAACCTCAAGCTCAATCCCAGTGCACATTCGTGGTGAAGGCGGGTAAATTTGCGGGATCTTTGGGTTTCTCGAAGGCACAGCCGATCTACCAAGGTGAAAGCGGTGCTCGACATGCGGATCCCAAAACCATCCGTGAAATACACAAACTCACGGATGCTGGCATCTCGGTAGATTCTTATCTCGATTGCTGAGAAGCGACTTCCTTCTTCAAAATCACGAGGAGAGCTCAGTTTCACTGGCGGGAAGAACACCGGTCGCGCCATACGGTGAAGGAATATCTCGCCGACCTGCCGACACTATCCGCCCAAAGCAAGGTGAAACTCTATCGTTATATCGGCCACCTCGGACGAGGCAATTAGTCTTTATCTTGGTGCGAGATGAGATGGGACGGCAACTCCCATCTACTTCATTAGCCGGGCTCTCAAAGGACCGGAGGCAGTACACCAACCTCGAGAAGGTAGCTCGGCCTTGGTGAGCATGGCGGCGCCTCGGCCTTACTTTCAAGCTCATTCAGTCCGGTACTAACGGACTTACCTCTAAGACAAGTCTTATCAAAACCGGAGTCATCGGACGTATAGCTAAGTGAGCACTTTGGAGCTCGGCGAACACGATATCTCATACTCCCGGGCCGGCCATAAAAGGCAAGCCCTTGCAGATTTCTGGTGGAGGTCAAATTCACCGAGTCGCCTCTACCGATGTCACTCCCACCCTCACGGCGGAGGAATCATCCTTGCATCACCCGTTGAATGTTGGCGGATGTATGTGGGCGGAGCTTCATGCAAGGCGGGTAGCGGGCGGGCATCCTCCTCCTCGGCCCGGATAAGCGAAGTGACATCGCCTCGGTTTACCTTCCCGACCACCAACAACGAAGTGGAATACTGAAGCGATCTCGGGACTTCGCCTAGCAAAAAATTGAAAGTGGACAAAGTCCGGATATTTGGAGATTCGGTCGTGGTAAACCGGTCTTAGGCACATCTGAGGCTAAAGAGGATCGAATGAAGCGATACCTTGAGAAAGCGAAAGAGATCTTGGCCTCGTTCAAATACTTGATATTAATCAAATCCACGGGAGGAAAACAGCCGGTGACATCCTTAGTAAATTAGCCGTCATCGACAAAGCCGCGATAGAGGAAGTTCATTCGGAAGCATTGGGCGCCCACATCAGCGTTATCTCGGAGGTGAACCAAAGCGGATGGCGCCCTAAAAGCATACACGGAAGTTGGCACACTACCTCGGGATCGGCTAGAGGCCAAAAGATGATGGTGAAATCCCAAAGTATCTTGTGTATGAGGGCTCTCTCTGGAAGTCTTACCTTCAACCCTCACGAGGTGCCTCGGGCGGAAGAAGCCGACTACGTGCTTAATGAGATTCGAGAGGATCTTGCGGAAGCCACATCGGCTCCGGGTTCTTTCAAAGAAGGCGTTGAGGTCGGGATATTATTGGCCCACCCTTTTCGAGATTCGGCCGAACTCGTTAAAAGTGTCCGAAGTGCCGACTTCATGCCACGGTCAGCTACCCGGACCGATCTGAGCGGTCTGCGAGCCCATGGCCTTTCATGCGATGGGGATCGACATCGTTGGTCCGTTCGACCGAGCACCGGTCGACCGATATTTAGTCGTTGCCATAGACTACTTCACAAAATGGGTCGAAGGCGAGCCCTTTGTCGAACCTCACGAGCAAAAGGATTGAGACGCCGTGTGGAAGAATATAGTGCGCGCCGGCATACCACACATCTGGTCTCGGACAGCGGCGCGATTCGTTGACAAAAACTTGAGGTGGTGTGAAGAGCTTGGATCGATCAGCGCTTCACCTCGGTCGCACACGCGCAAGCGAATGGTCGGACCAGGGTGACGAATCGCTGCGATCGTACAAGGATTGAAGAAGAGGCTGGACCGAGCTAAAGGTGGGGTGAAAATCTCCTCAAGTCCTCTCGGTCTCTGGGACCACACCTCGGACGTCGCGCGGAAACCCCTTTAGCACGGTCTCACGGTGCAGGGCCGTCATACGGTGAGATCGGTGCATGACAGCGCACTCTTCACGCCGACCGGCCGGGGCGAGGAAGACTGCGGGCCAACCTTGATGCCCTCGAGGAGAAGCGAACTCGCCTTCATAAATGAAGCTAAGTCTGAGGGCCGGTCGCGCGGTATTACAACAAAGGGTTAGAGCCTCCACTTTGCAAGTAGGCGACCTCGTCCTCTGAAATAATGAAGCCAGTGAGCGAGCGTCTTAACAAATTGGATCCGACATGGGAAGGCCCATACCGCGTTCACGAAGACCTCGGCAGGGGCTACAAACTATCTCACCTATCCGGTGCGCATATTCCCGAACACGGCATATTTCTCATTTAAGGAGGTACTTTACATAGCCGATTCGGATCGACCTTATGTTAGTCTCCTTACTTGTTTTGCCAGTGCGATGTTATATACTTGTTGAATAAAATGTTTATTTTGTATATGAGCATTCCATTTTATTGATATGCGAACATCTATCTGGATATACCGCATTTAAACCTTCACGAGGGGCGCCTCACGAAGATGAATAACCCACCAAGTAGGGTACTCACTAGCGCGCGCGCTCGTAGATTACTCATGAAATTGAGCGTCTCGGTCTGGCGCATCTGAACAACTCATTAATTTGAAAGTCTACATGCACATGCAGATTACTCATTAAATTGAAAAGTCATATGTAAAGACATCCAGTTGGATCTCACCAAATTATGCTGTATCGGTATAAATACATTTACGACCAAGCGAAGTCCTAAGCTATGTTTATACCTCTCAAGAGGAAAGCGTACACTTCAACGAGTCTAAATACATTTATACCTACATACAAACTCCGCACTATATCAATCATTCGGACTTAGGGCTCGCCTCGCAGAGATTCACAAAGCGAGATAGTTTTGAACGAAATCTCCAGGTCGGCGATGAATACCCGGAATGAACTCAGTGCCTTCCACCCAATCTATGAGGACAGCACTACCTCGGCTGCTCGGAGGCGATCGACCCGACAGCAGGCGGATTAGGCACAGGGAATGCGATCTGTGCAGGGGCCACACCTCGACCCCGCGAGCCTGACGTCGGACCAAGACAATGCCCTCGTCCCCGAACTCTTGCCCTTCCACGTCGACCTGCTGCCCGCGCCTCCCTCCGCCGCGCGCGGCTGTCCTCTAAAAGCTCCTGTCGGGTGGACCCATTAGGCGAGCACTTGGCGTGATCGGCATAGCCGCCTCCTCTTGAGCTCTTCAATTATGGGATCGTGGCGTCCGTGAAAGCCTTGAGGTTGGGGCATCGTCGTTTGTGAGCGATCTCATACATCTGCATGTATTCGGGACAGTCGGCGATCTTTAAACTTCTTGCTATTTGGACCTCCTCATCCTCAATACCATGCCCCGCCAACAAGCTCGAACTCGATCGTCGGCGAGATATAGTAGTCCCACCGGTCCGTGGATTACCTTCTCATACTCGCATGCTCTTGAGATCCGAGCGGCTCTGTAGTCGACTCAGCTGCTCCTCGCATTGCATCGATCGTCCTTGGATCACATCTGCAGATAGATCAGCCCCCGGACTTGAGTTGTGTAATCTTTAACTTTAAAGCCTCATTCTCGATGGGAGGCGGACCACTTCATGATCGACCTCATGCAACTTTTGTTTGATTCGGTGAAGATGCCGGTGACATCCATCTTAGCGAACTTGAGTCAACTCGGCGGACCGACTTCTCGATGTATCACTTCTTCATCCTTCTCGGCTAGAGCACCTCGGACTTCTTTCGACTTTGTTAATAACTCATGATCGAGCCGGTATTGAGATGAGGAATCTAGAAATAAGACAACACCTGAGGCATTTTAACAAGATATGTCTATTATTCAAAATGGAAGTTTGTACAAACACGGTCCTATCGACCACGGCAAATCATCTATTACATTGGGTCCACCGACCTCGGGCTCATTCCGGCCTCTCCGACCTCTGCTGCTGCTGCTGCTGCTCCTCCGTTGGTTGCCGATCTCGGAAGGGCGTCAGAGCTCGGACTGCCGCCCGGTTCGACCCTCAACTCGGCAAGGAAGGCTTGCAAGCTCACGTCTTCATCTTCCTCACCTTTGAGTTCTGACCTCCGCCGTCGGGAGTGAGGCGAGAAGATGCCAGGCATCCACCACGGGAAAAGAGGTCGCCCGGCGATTATCGAGCATAATTCATGCATACCTCCGGGGTTCGACCTCAACCCAACCGTGTTGGGCCTTGTCAAAATCGGTCTCGGCCGCCAACTTCTCGAGGTGGGCATATCACTCACTGCGGCCTCATCACGGTGCAAGGTCGGAGATGAAGGAGGAAAAACTCTCCGACTCGATAAGCTCTTGGCGAGGCCCTCGGCATAGGTCCTTGCCCTTGATGGCGCTTGTGCTGTGCCGGCCGCCTCTCGACCTCGGCGGCCTCCTCTTGGCGCTCCGCCCGGCACGGGCCACTCGCAAGATCCGGTCCTTCTTCTTGAGGGCTCTCGGTGGCCATCTTTTGCCACGGCTCATACGCTTTCGCCTTTGCAAGTTCGGCGTCCGCCTGGCGGCATCAGTAGCGGATTCGTGCCCTCGGCTTGTCGCGCGGCGGTCTTCTCTCCATGGCCTCGTATCGCGGCGCCCTCAACAACAAGCCCGGCCATGCGGTGCATCTCACCCGCCATTGAGGCGCATCACGAATATGGAACAATTAGCAACACGTAACAACAAACTCACAAGGAGAAAAGTAGCAACTTATACCTTTGGGAAGGATAGCGGAGTGTTGGAAGCCGGCACCTCGGCGAGGCGGCCATGGACCTCGATTTCAGTCGGACTCGAGGTTGCACGAGGACCGATCATTAAGTCCTCGGGCGTCCACCACCATGGGCTCTTGGGTGGACTCGCCGCCTCGCCTTCTTCCTCGCGAGCTCGCCCGCTCGGATGGTGCGGGCGCGGCGAGCTCGATACATTGACTTCTGCGGTGGGGTCGATCTTCACGCAAGCGAATGAGAATCTCGTTAGCACTGCGAAATCGGACGGAGTAAATAAAAATAAGAAGGTTGCCTCACCCAAATCGGACCACAGTGCTGGGCGTCGACCTATAGACACTCGACCCGGCATCGTTGGTCATCTTGGTATAATTGATCGATAGGATCTCACCCATATCGTTCAATGACTTCTCCATAGGGCCCGGGGATTAATTTTCCGTCCTTTATTGCTCGAGGCCCGCTCATACCTCGGATACCCTCGGCCCGAGAGAAAAGTATCTATTACGCGGTGGGATACCCCGATGGGAAGCTATTTTAAACTTTAGGCGGTGAAAGATAATACACTCCTCCTATAGACTTGATGCTAAAAAGCATCAAGACTTGAAAAAACTCCTCGCCTATCTTAGTAACAGGCCGACCCTAGCTAATGACCATGAGACTAATAGAATTGGAGGTCGGTTGGCATATGGGGATTGAAAGTACTCTTGTAAACTAAGGAAAATAGGGCAAAAGGAAATCTAAGCCCGGCTATTAAACTATCTACATAGATGGTAATAAACCCTCCGGAGGCCATCGCCTATCATTGGGTTTGGAAGGCACCACCATGCATCCTCCGGGATGTGGTATTTCTCATAACCACCAAGAGCTCCTCTGTCGTCAAAGTCGATCTCGCCGCACCAATCGATGCCATCCCAAACCGAAGACACGGTGAAACCACAGAACTAAGTCTTATAGATTTACCTGGCGGTTATGGCATATGTAATCCCTACGTTGGAATCGGGCGGCGGAACCGAAGCCGAACCGAGTTATCGAGGCGAGAAGAGGAATGAGAAGGTGAAGAATACATACTTACTTTTACGGGCGGAATTTCCGATTTCTTCAACAAAGTGTGAAAGAGGAATGGGGATTTCTAAGGTTATGCTCTCGGATTCAAGCGTCGAAGGAGAAAGTGAGCAGTTGCCTCTTTTGGACCTATTTATAGGATAAATGGCGCTAAAATCTGCCGTTCGTTTATCACACGTGCTATCTACGATTGGATGTGTGACCGAAGCCTGCATGCGCTTTTGAAATGCCCAACTACCGCTGGCGCGTATGGCGTACTCTATGGAAAAGCAGACCGCGATCGATACATAATGATTACATCGAGCTCGGACATCGGACTACGCCCGTGTCCTCATACCAGCAAGTATTTGGTCCGACCTCGGCGTCCGACGACATCGGACCTCGGCGTCCGCCGATCGATCACGTGATAATCTTGAGCTCGGACATCGGGTTCGCCCATATCCACCTCGGATCGCGAAGTGTTTGGTCGGACCTCGGCGTCCTTCAAAGCCATCTGACGAGACAAGAACTTTCGGTGAAACCTTGACCAAGACAACATCCGCCTCGGCAAAGCACATTCTCCGCTTCACCTCGGCAAGGCTATTCCTTGACTTTTCGGGGGTATGATAGGATATGGTCCAACCTCTCAAGCCCACTAGCGGGCCCAGCGGTGGGCCTAACCTAATGTTGCCCTATTCGATTACGCCCGAGTGTGACCCCAAACCACAATTAAAGGCGGAATCAAGGGCACAATAATGAGGTAACGGTAGAAATCATGGGTAATAACGGTGGAAATCATGGCGGTTATGGTGGAGATCATGGTCCCATGATCGAGGATTCATGATAAGGTTTACGTTTATGTATAAATAGGAGTTAGATTGAAGGTAAAGGGTTAGCAAATTCTTGAATACTAGAGCTCTTGGAGATACTTGCGTAATCAAATTATAGTAAACATCTTGAGGATCATCTCCTCCGTGGGCGTAGATCTTATTCTTGATCGAACCACGTAAAAGTCTCTCGTGTTCTTTCTATGATTTTTCATAAATCTATGAATTATTTGATTTCTTCCATATATATATATATCTTGTTGTTTGGTAAATAAGATATAAACTATAGATAGTATAAATACTTGTTTGGTACACTAGTTTAAAAGCTAGATTAAACAATAAATTTACAATTATAACCTTATGATGACATTTCCTATGCACGCAAATATGAGATTGACACTAATTTCCATGCAAATTTTATCACATGAAAATGTTTTTATGTTTCTTCACTTAAATATAGGTATATTTCAAATAGTTTTATACAATCAGATATTTTTCATATGAATATTATCACTGTGTATCTTTTATTTTCAACCATGTTTTATTAAGGCAAAAAATAGTGAAGCTTTTCTGAAGGTAATGAGTGGAGTGAAATTGATAATGCAGACTACAATGCACATAATATAGCTAAAATAATTTCTTTTTAGGAGTTATAATTTTTTTCTACGCTAAACAAGCGAACTGAACCGGAGAAAATAATCACCCATTTCGGAAATACGTCCAAGAAAATGGCAATCTTAATTAACGATAATAAGTCAATCTATTTCCTAGCCATTTGAGGGAGAGTATAATTGCAACTCATACAGCGGAGTTTACCCAGTGGCACCTCGAATAGCAGTTGCGGGTTACCCGCATCATAAAAAAACAGCAATTATAAAAGATAATTCCTCTTCTTTTCTCTCAATCAAATTCGAAGGCTTTCATCTCAATTGTAACAGATCCAACTTAATGTCTCAGAAGGCATAGAAAACATATTGGCATGTTTCGGGAAGTTTTAGAATTGAGTTATACATGTAAACATTCCCTGACTTCACAACATTACGACAGAATAGCTGCTACACATCACTTAATAGCAAGTTAATGCAAACAATGCAGCTTAATAGTCTCGTTGTTGACTCGCAGTGTGCCTTGCCAACTCAACCTATACAGAGCGCAAAACATATATCAGATATCAGACAAATCTTTCACCCTATTGGAAATGCAATTTCTTATATATGCAAAGATGGCTACGATTGTCGCGGGTGAAAACCGAAGAGAAACTTCTACCAGGAGAGAACCAACAAAAATAGCTAAATTAAAGAGTGTTTAGCTGGACTAATAATGAGTATTTAACAGAGGAAGGTTTACTAGTTTCACAAACAAAGAATAACAGTGCAAAGATTATATTACCTCAAACTCATTCTTCAAATGATCAAGTTCCTTGTCCAGATCATTGATAGCCTGATTATATGCCTGCATTGGGGAAGATTGGCTTGTGATTTGGATCTGCAATAACTTGAGTAACAAATTATCACAAACTTTATTTGGTTATAAACAAAAATATTATAAATAGATTCAAATTGTTTAACCCTTTGGCAGTTTCAAACCATGAACCCTGTTAACTGCATCTCGTAAAACCCTTGAATCAGCGGCAGATCCCTCCCATCCAGGTAGGACGTAAACAAACTTCATGTTTCGATCACATACAGCCAAGGTATTCGTGCAAATCTGACCCTTCCTTGTCCTATATCTGGGCTTATCCGTATTACGAACCATAACAGGAATGTAAGTGCCATCTAATGCACCTAAGCACCCCTAAAACATAAGATTAACGAATAAATAATTAAGTCTCTAATAAAATATTCATCATGAACTGGAACATTAATTAGTTTTGATTCTTTGACGTCCCTAATGTATTATAAATTTGATACCTTAAACCACTTCCATCTAGGATCATTGCAATCTTCCTCCACAGGCGTTGGTTTGACAAGTAGTATTCCATGGAGTTTTAAAATAGCCTTTAAAACAACATGAACATAGTACGAGATTGTTTGACCAGACCTCCAGAAATCAAATCCCACAATTCTATTTTTCTTGTGATGGGCGAGAATTGCTAAGAACATTGCGACTTGCTCTTCAACACTAACATATTTTCTATCACTCAACCCTCCTAGTTCTCGCAACATAAGACATAGTCTGCCAAAAGTATTGCGATCCATTCAAGAAAATGCTACTATTAATTATAATCACCAACAAAAGCTTCCAGTTTATTAACCCAATGCAGGTTTCACGCTGACCTTATCACTTCATTATTATGATTATTAAACCTTTTAAAATTGCCTTTTTTCCCCTTAAATCCTGACCTTTTTTCCCCCTTAAATTAGGCCAATGCAGAACTTAATAGAGTATATATATGATATATTTGTCAACAATCCTAATCAGTAACTTAATGTTTAAGGGAAAACTGAGCAGCCACTGAGACCACTTCTTAAGTTTAGTGAATAAAACCATTGTTAATGATAGCTTCTACTTAAGCCATTATCATCATCTACTTACATATACAAAAAGAGCTCGAGAAACTCATTTAAAAACCAAATATTTATTGTTAGCATCACAGCTGTACTGACCATTTTCTTAATTGAGATCTACTTCTTCATAGAGAGAGAGATCAGAACAAATTATGATAGATTAATCTGCAAGAGATTAGAACAAGTGAATCCATAGGGATTTGAAGTTGTCTTAGAATAAAGACCAAATCGCACTTCACATGCTAAAATATCAAACTTTACAGATTTTGTAAAGAACCATTTCAATTTTGTTTCTTAGATCCTACGTTAAAAATTCAGAAACAAACAACCCCTTCTGCATATAAACATTGAACATGAACCAGAAAATTCTTTAAGCTGTAGATTTTGTCATCATGGTATTCAGATTCTTCAAAGATTGTGAACTTGGGTTATTGCATAAATAAAATGAATCTATGCTACTACGCAACTGTTAAAACACTGGAGTATCCAAGACATTCATTGGGGGAGCAGAGCAGTCAAAGAATGAAAAAAAGAAACCGATATAAATACACTCTTTTGTATATAACACTCCAAGCATCGTGTACGATACTTGGAATATGCAAAAACAGAAAATTTCTTACCTCGAAGACAAATGGTTGAGAGAGTTTTACTAGGTCGAAATTAAACCCTAGGCAGCTTGAAGTTGAAATGTTCACGGAGATGCTTCCAATTCCAGGTTCGAGAAGCACTTGAGAAACGAAAACGATAGAAAACCCAGATTAAAAACAAAATCAGTAAAAAACATTGAATCATTGAATTAAAAAGCGTACCTGAAAAATCACGCAAACAAGGAAGGGATTTCGACTTTGCTCGACTTTTACGGATAAATCGCTGGCTCGTCGCCCGGGAAGCTGAAGTCGGCGGTGGTGGGGTTGTCTATCGCTGCAGTGAACATAGGAAACTGGAGTGCACAGAGGTTCAAGAATGAGCTAGGGCATGCGTATCTCTGTTCGTTGGGGAGGGATAGGTTTGAAGACCTGTCCTCTACTTTCCCATTCAAAATGACAGGCAACCAAGGGTACAATAGTAATATTCGAATTATATCAGTATCCAGATAATTTAATCTTGCCTTGGGGAAGAGATGGGTAACCTTGGAGAAACAGTGAATATGTCACGGGCCGACTTGATAACACGGGCTCCGAAGATTACAAACTTGGATACCAAACAGTGAGTTAAGCCAAGATACGTCCACTATCTTGGCCTAATCTTGCGTACCAAACACGTCCTTAATGTGAAATTGTTTTTCTTTTTCCTTTATTTGCAAAGTTATTTGTGAAATTGTAAACATGGTTGGACACATTTTTCTGTATCTATTTCAGACAGTCTCAATTGTAAACTCTCTCCCACTCCAATAGCACCATCCCTCCCTCTCCGGATGACCGCCGCCGCCCACACCACCACCATCGCCCCGCCCCGAGGACTGCTCGCCACCACCAACCCCTCCCACCCGCCTTTTCCACCTCTTCCTCTCCAACAACCACCAAGCAACAGCCACCACCGACCACCGCAAAGAGGCCTTCTGCAAATAACATAAACTTCGATTGAAATCTCACTCTAGTAATATACAGAAACCTATATCCCTAAAAAATCCAATCTTTAGCATCGAAGATTTGGAGTCGTTGGGGTGGGGTGGGGTGGTGCTATTGGTCTTTGGGGGCGGAGGGGATAGATGGTTGTCGGTGCGTCGTGGTCGTGCGGACACGCGGGGGGGCATTCATGGTGGTCGGAGAGAGATGGGCGGTGGCGGCAGTCTCGGAGGGTGGTGCTGTTCGCCGCCTCCAAAGGAAAGATATGGTGCCAGGGATGAAGCCACCGTTGGTCTGGGGTGAGCTGAAGCCCAAGCCCAAGCCCAATCAGTTTTTTTTTTTTAAACTGTTAAATTTTATCTGCTCACAGGAATATATGGTATTAGCTCTTCCCCATCGAAAATCGGAAAATGTCGCCAAAACTGACAGCCTGGACTGGAGAGAACTTGTGCCTGATTTGGGCATGGGTGGCGGAGATGAGAAGCAGCCGAAAACAAGAAGAAACAGGGTGCAAGGTGAATGAAGAAGAAGAGGGTGGGGTGGGGACCTGCGAATGCGAGGGAGGAAAGCCGGATGAAAGGTTGGGTGTCACTCACACGATTCTCTACTTTGAATTTGAAGTCTTATAATGAATATTGCAAAAATCGGACTTTGTCCGTAATCCAAAATCGTTCAGTTATTTTTGTTGCTTTTAATAAATGTAATGAAGTAAATTAAATGGAACTGTAAGATGTATTATGGAAGTAAAAAATATGAGTTATATAATTTTGTTTTTGGTAATGAAATGATAGAGTAGAGATAAAAATGATTGATAATTCACTTTTTGTTGAGTGTTATATTGAAAACAATAGTCTGGAAACAATAGACCACAAAAAGAAATCGTATAGATCAAAACTGTTGTCGTAGACAATAATGGACAATGATTAAAAACGATGTCGTGTGTGTGTTGGCCTAGTGGTAGAGTGGTTAATGCCCTGACCAAAGGTCTCGGGTTCGAGTCGCGTGTGTGAGATTTAAAAATTTATGTATTAATTGATCCAAAAAAAATAAATTAAAAACGATGTCTATGAGGAGATGGATCAACTAAGCTCTCCCAGAACTTTTTTAAAGAGAAACCTCATGTAAATATTATGGAATAAGGTTTGATCTTGATCATATTCCATTCCAGGCGTCAACAACAACGGTTAATAATTGCTATCGTATATTGAAACTGTTAAGGAAATGTATATACGACAACGGTTGGAACAATTTGATTTTGGCTGGAACAACGGTTAATACCCATCGTCGTAGACCTTTTACTTTGTAGTGATATTGCCATTTTTTCAAAGATCTACGGAAACATCTATGGATACAATTGTAGCACTGTTTACTCCAAACTGCACTCGCAAACTATTAAATTAGTTTAAGTAAAATATCGGAATCAATATTAAGTAAAATGGATCGAAATACACCTTAATACTAAGAGTCAACTTTGCATCACCCAATTATATGATAGCCAATATGCACTACACCATTTTTTTTATAAAAAAAAACACAAAATAATTTTACTTGATCTTCAATTCATCTATATCAATTACACTGCACCAAGTAAAAACAGTAAAAAAAGGTACCTCTCTATGTAATTCTTTTGTGTGTGTGTGTTGGTCTAGTGGTAGAGTGGTTATCTAGAGCGCAAAGGTCAGGGTTCGAGTCACCGTGTGCAGCCCTTTAAAATTTACGTATTAAATTAACAAAAAAAAGGTTATTATACAGTATAAACATTTTGTGGGTGAGTTCGTGCTCATAGTTGCTAGCTATTTCTTGCAAGGAAACAAGTCACTTTCTTTCATCAATCTTCAATTCAACTACATCAATTACACTTTTACCTCCAAATTTGTCATTGAAATACACTTTCGACTTTTGACATGATTTTCAATACCGAATATTTGCTGTTACAAATCACTTGCCACTAGCTTCAACAATTCAATCAAAAAAAAAATTCATATGGATTTTGGTTGCGACTGTAGTTACGCACAAAGTCTAAATATGAAAAAATAATACATTTATTGTGTACTATATGTCTAAATCGGCAATATATTCTATCATTCTAAAAAAGCAAAAACTCTATAATATCATGGGTTAATCATAGTTCATATCCAAAACTTTCCCTCTTTCCAAAAATGTCATCAACTTATGTTTTCACATCAAAACCCACAAATTTGGAAAGAAGTTTGATTTATGTCATGTCCTACATAATTCGTTTGAGAATGATGAGTCACATAGTCAGAATCTAAAACATAAAATTGCAAAAGAAACACTAAATCATAAGAATCCACCTAAAATATCAATGATATGACCCATCATTCAGTCGTTGGATTCTATAAGATGAACGTAAGTCAAACTTTTTTAAAGTTGAGAGTTTTTTAAGTAAAAAACTGACACAAACTATGATTGGCCATAATGTAATGGTTAATCACTGTTGATTGCATAAAATTTATAAACAAATCATGAAAAACAAACTGTTGAGATAAATGATGTTACTTACAAAATCTTGTCCCGTTATCCATTCTATTGCAATTGGGCAAAACTCACCAAAACATAACAATTACTGTTGTTGCGAATAATAATAATAATAATAATAATAATAATAATAATAATAATAATAATAATAATAATAATAATAATAATAATAATAATAATTCGATAAATCAATAAAAATATTATTCTAGTTTTCTTCTTGGCCTCATAATAATAATTATTTTCCAACCAGCCCGTAATATTTAGGAAAAATGATAAGTTTAAAAGAAAAATGTAACACCTTGTACTTTCACCTTTAGTAATAATCAGCATGAGAAAAAACAGACAAGAATAAGAGGTTTCTATCCTAGAGTAGATTTCTCAGTATTATTGAAACAAAAAAATTCTCGATGTTAGTTTTCTTGAAAAATGAATTATTATAAATATATAAGAATTAATCGACGAGCTCGATCGAGATTTGGGTTTTAAATAAATCCTTATGCAATCGAATTTTGCATATATAATTCGATCATCATACATATGCATAATTATATGACTATGTTGATTTAATTAATTTTTCTAAGTGCATTTATGGTGTGTGCATGTATGATATTCTAGAAGATCTTTTTTATTTGTCTTACTTGGTAATTATTTAGATTTGAATTTGAAAAAAAAGGATGATGAATATGGGAGTACGGTGGGCGGCTATGTATGGAGAATGGAGAAAGTGGTGATTATTGTATAAGGAAAGCTAACTTATGCAATGGCCAAAATTTAAATCCATTTATCTCTCCCCAATCTATTTTTGATTGGCCATCACATCCCATTTTATTTTCAAATAAGAGTTTCTACATATGACTTACCCATTTGCAACAAGAACAAGAAAGAAAAGAAAACAAACTCTCACCCCCCACCATTGCTCTCTCGGCCGAACATCTAATACACCACCACCATTATTTTCCAAGTTCTTTCAACCCTCACCGCCTAGCACAACCCCATCGTAGCCCTAGGAGCTTGGGGAAGAAGGATAAGAAGGAAGAGGGAAAAATGACGAGATAGAGAGTGAAGCCGTGAGAGAGAAGAGAAATAGAGAAAATAAGATAGCTTATTATTTTCCTTCGTATGTCTTTATTTTTGTGAAGAGAAATGTGTTCTCCCTCACCCTAGATGTTGTTAGGACGTGTATAAGAATATTTAGGATGTTGTTATAGAAGGATGAAGGTATTGAAGAGGAGCCTTGGGCATTAAGCAGGCTTTTCGTCCATGAAGCATTGTTGTCAATTTTTGTGTGCACATGATGTTACTTGCGTGTGATTTTCAACCATGTTATGGTGTGACTTTGGCTTTGTTACCTTCTGCAAAGTTGTTCCTTGGTGTGTCTTCTATGAAGATATGCTTTTGTTTCATGTTAAAACATACTTAGAGATAAGAGCTATACATGCTTAAACTAGTATGCTTTTTGCCGAATGATTCGCAATAAGTGGAAGCCTCTCGTCGGCGCCTTTGCCCCGATCTTTTCAATCCAAAACCATGACCATATAGTCATTTTATATACCAACATAGGATCTGGAAAGTTTTGAGCCCAAAACCAAGTCTTTTTTCTATGTTTTTGAACAATCGAAAAATTCATGCTTAAAACACCAAAGTTTTGACCAGTTAACTTTAATCTCGTATATCTCACTCCTCATTGTGTATTCATGAGATTCTTTTTGGAAGTTGTAGATATCATTTCAAGGTTTTTATAATGGGGTCTCACTTACTCATACGATTTTTGAGTCGCTAGTTATGAGTTTTTGAAAATCCCCTCTTACTTTACAAAATCTAGAAATTTTCAAAATATGGAACTGCCGCAAGCAGCCTAGTTTGGGGCCTCATATCTTTCTAACCTCAACTCTTTTGGTGTCAGAGTCCTTCTGTGAAATTGTACCAGGTGTAGCAATGTTTCCAAGATGGGGTTTTATTCCCATTTTGAAGTTATGAATCAAAAGTTAGGACCGTTCAAAGATCCCTCATTGACAGACTAATTCTGAAAAAAGCTAGAAATTTTTCTTAAGTATGGAATCTGCTTCAAGTAGCCATTTTTGAGACCTTGTATATTTCCAAACCAAAACTCATTCGGAGTTAGTACCTTCTATTAAATTGTAGGATGTGTGACAAGGTTTTCAGAATGATCCATGGGCGCCCGTTTGTAGGGGTGTGCATGGACCGAACCGAATCGAAAAAACCGATCGAACCGATCGGTTTCGGTCGGTTCGGTTCGGTTTTTGAGGAAGTAGGTTTTCGGTTCGGTTCAAAATTTTAATTAAAATCGGTTTTCGGTTTTACGTTTTAGGTTTGGTCGGTAACCGAACCGAACCGAAACTATTATTTTTATATATTTATATATTTTATATAATAATTAATTAATATTTTAATTAAATAATTAGGATAAAAATGTTTATTTAGAAAAATATATATATAATTTATATTTCGATCGGTTTTTTAGTCCGATCGAAACCGATCGGTTTTTTCGGTTCGGTTTTCGGTCGGTCCGAAATTATAAATCGGTTCGGTTCGGTTCAAAAAAATTCGTTCGATTCGGTTTTCGGTTTTGAAAATTTCGATCGGTCGATTGAACCAACCGACCGATGCACACCCCTACCCGTTTGAATTTTGAGTAAGAATCTACAAGATCCCAAAGTGGTACATCACTTATCAAAATTTTGAAAAAATCGGTCCCGAAACTGTTTTGAGTAGCCTATTTTGAGACTCGATAACTCCAGAACATTAAATATTTTGATATCGATTTTTTCTGTGAACTTGTTATATATGTGTAGAGGTTTCCAGAATGTGCACTTGCACACCTACACACCTTTCGAGCTAAAAGTTATGGAACCTCAAAAAGAGGGTATTAGTCAAGAAAATCTAGAAAATGTTGAAATTTGGCTAAGTATATAAATTCTATTTTTATGCATCTATATGTGATATCCAAACATATGTTATGACTTGATTGACTATGTGCATACCATACCATCCTATGACGTTATGACATCACTTTTAATAGAGTAAATCAACAGAACATGTTTTGAACATTGCATGATTTTATAAAAGATAGACATCGAGATATTTTATCTTCTTAAAAAGATAAGTTGTTTTAAGAGAACGTGATGTGGATTTTATAATAGAATAATGGGTTCTAAAACCCGATTGAAATTTCAACTTCAGATTTAAAATCCCGAAAATAGGTGGACCTAGGTGAAGTAGTTTTATCACGTGGGACCGTGGTGAGATAGATTTTATAGCGATGAGACCGTTATCTTTATCTATGATACTTAAGGCCTATACGTGTCATGTAGGACACGTCAGGTAGAGAGGTGAACCATCCAGATAACCCCGCACAGTCAAGAGGAAGAACATGTGGGTTATATTTTACAAAGTATCTTGGATTAGTAAGCTCAAAGCTTTTAAAGTTAAAGTTGTGTGTGCATGTAAAATATTTTATTGCGTTCTTACCTTACGGGGTCAATAATACTAATGTCACCAGGGCTTTGGCCAAGAAAACAGAAACGATTGAGCCTTACTTCCTTTGGGGATGAGGTTATGTGTACTCCAAAAGTCTATTGTGGATGTGGCTCGGTCAGGTGCCCCATCCGCAGCAAAGTTAAGGGCCTTGGGTAGAAATCTCTTGGGTCAAAGTAAGGTAACACCAACCCATAAAAATTGTTCGAGCTAAGGAGTTTCGGCTCAAGAAAAGAAAAGAAAACATTTTTACATAATTGTGAAGTGGTTTTCTGTTTTAAAACCTTTGCAATTATGAGGTATACATGCATGTCATCACATTTCATTTCTCGCAATAAGTTTTATAAAATGGGAAAATTAACTCACTGAGTGCATTAATACTTAGCCCAAAATTTGTTTTGAAATTTTTTGCAGGATGAGCGATGGGCGAGAAGAGGGCAAGATGATTGGTTTCCCAATGGTCGGGTCTACATTAGTGTGGGTCCTTATTTTCGTTTATATTTTTGTGTTAACGCTTCCACATGGAAGTGTATTGATCGAAACATATAGCCCACAACTAAAACCTAATTATTTGTGGATATGCCACCTATACGGTGAAATTGAATTCGAACTTGTTAAATATTTAATTTCCGTGGGAACCGGAGTCCTCATACTCAGTGTTCGTCTAAATAATTTGATTCTGATATTCCCTTAGAGTGTCTATCACAATTCTTTTGTGCCTCATATAGATTTAATTAATTATTTATTTATTTTATTTTATTTTATTTGACTGAGTTGAACAACCACCCTATCGTAATGCCTCGAATCTTGGACCCAGAACCCCAGGCTCCTACAAAAAAGGGGGAAGGTTTGTTAGTATTTCGCAGTCAAAAATAAAGAAAAAGAAAAAGAAATGAAACAAAGAAGAAGGAAAGTATTGGTCATATCAAATCTGTATTCTCCAAACCCCCAAAAGGGACCCAATATTATAACAAGGTTTATTTTGGCTTTTCCTCATTTCAATAAAAGCATAAAGTGATAGATAAGCCCCTTCAAAATGAAAGTGATGTTACACTTTTTTCAGTTACATGATTGTTCAATTTGTAACAAAAGGAAAAGCATTTTCACGACATTAAAGATACAACACAAAGATACATGCATCATATCATATGTGTATCATATCGTAGTATAATATTGTATATGATAATAATGATAAACGCATATATATATAGATATAATCTAGGATTTTATTTTAAAGTTTTTATGAATTTGTTTCCCATAGCCCATATACTTTTATTGGGTTTACGATTATGGAGATGATCGAGCAAGATTGGTGGGTTTGTGGGCGTTCGTTTTGATCGTCATTATTGAAGGTGGTTAAAAAAATTCTCGCTCATATTCAGTAACTCGAGAACTATATAATAATAATAATAATAATAATAATAATAATAATAATAATAATATTTTGTGCAATATACTAAAAATACTAAAATACGTTGATTTGATTAGAACATACAACATAATAACACGTGAAATGGTTGATGAGTCCCAATACAACACACCTAAACGACAAGCAATTTTTCATTTCATGAAATTAATTTTTGAAGACGAAAACGCCCCCTTTTGCACTGATAGAAATGTCAATCAAGTTTGGCCTGAATGGAACGAAAAAAAATGAGAGTTCGGTACAAAATCTATAGTTCGAAAAATAAATTAGTCCAATTAACTCGAACCGAAAACAGTCCGAGTAAGATAGAACTGCTCAAAATCGGTGAAGTTGAAGAGGCTGCCACTACTTCAGAAGTTGACCGAGATGGGTAGCCTTTCCCTCAATATGTGATCAAAAAAGAAGGACATCTCTGTCATTTTAACCATGACAATTTCCTGAAACTATCGAAGACCGGAAAAGGATGTGTCAAAAGACCAAAAAACCAAACATTAGGAATGATGATGATGATGGCACCAAAATCAGGTTTCTGTGTGTAGAAAATAATAGGGACAGGATCTTTTTGAGATACTTCAAAGCAGCAGAACAATTATATAATCAATTTAGATTGTTATATAGTAATCCCCACTACCCCAATTTTCTTTCTAGTTTTCTTTTTTGGAACGTTTCCCAATTTACTTCTTATCTATTTAAAGAAACTATTTTTTCAATTTTATCATCAATAATATTCTTTATTTACACTTTTTACCATCCATAGCCCACCACTATTTCTCTTTTTTACCCTCAACAACCTATTTATTTACACATTTTACCATTTATGACTCACCATTAACTAATTTAATATTATATTAATGTGAGATCCTTATTCCACTCACAATACACTAAACAATTTTCATTAAAACCCGTATCCAAGATTCTAGGAAGGAATTTTGAGGACGAAGGGAGTATATTAATTTCGTATTAATGGAACATTTAAATATTTTCTACTACTTTCTATGACTTTTTCTTTTGTAAATGTTACTTTTTTCCACCTAAAAGGCTGTAGCGAAGTTGTAAAAGCCATCATTTGGTTTTGCTCATATTATCACGAGCGCAAGAGGCTTGGATAGAGTGATGGTGCAGGGTTTGTAGTCGAGACTCTTTTGTGTGAAGTGAAACTTTTTGCAAAATTAATACGTCAATAATTAATATATGTTAAATTTGTTGGTAAAGTGATAATTAGTGACTGAATATATTATGGATAAAGGTTATTGGTTCATTTTTTAAGGGGATATACTCTGTGGAAAAAAGTTTCACACAAATTTGGATTAAAGTTTGAGAATCTCTGATGCATGTGGGTTCTTCATCAAATAAATAAATATATATATATATATATATATATATATACTATTATAATATTAGTTTTACACATAATATTTATAGACAAATTAAGAATATTCTGAATAATAAAATGTTAACTCTTTCGTCAAGTTAAAACAATGTCTTAAAAATAGTATGCTTTGCTTTTATTTATTAAATCTTTCAAACAATATATAATGCTTGGAGGTTGAACTTGATATAGAACTCATAAATTGCTTCAGAAAAAGAAGACGCTTTTACATTAATTTACTCTAAAAGAATGAGTAATTCTATTTTATCCCTAATATAAATTGTAATTTTGATAAACACCTTTACTTTTGAAAATTTAATTGATTAAAATTCCCATTCCTACTCATCAATGGTATAAAACATTTTAGTGATAACAAATTCCAAGCATTTTTTTTTTGGGGGACATAAATAAAAAGTAAGAATTAATATCTTGACTTTACTGCTTTAAATATTATTACCGAGACCCTCTGACACCATAAAATTCTAAATAAATTTTCCTTACTTGTTTTTTTAAAGAAAAAAAGTGAATTGAGTAAGTGGTGGATTGAAAGTTAAATTACGTTTGCACGCGTGCATTGTCACACCTTAACAAACATAAACTAAACAACCTGTGTAAATCTCGAAGACCACTTAATTCATTACTCAAAGTTGAGTGTTTTATACATAATTAATTGTAAATTGATGATGGGGGAGAATTCCACAATCTTTATTTAAATTATATTACCACGCAATTTTACTGTCCTTTTCCGTTTGGACCCTTCTGGTTTCAACATTTGGGCTATTACTTTTTTCTTTATAATTATAAACAATCTCAGTTATGTTTGATAATATAACTTTTTCTAACGCATTTGATAATATAATTAACTAGTCCCTAAGAAATCATGGGCGCATATATACTGAAATTCACTGGTAAAAAAATAAAATAAAATATTTTTTTCCCCTTCCCGCACTGATCAATTTAGTTGATTAATTTTAAAATGGACATTTAAGAATTAAGTATTAACCAGGAAATCGCCCAAATTATAACATTATGATTAGGTAAAACTTCTAAAACAGAAAAGTTACTGGCTATTTAAAACATAACATACTACATGCTGCCCTTGTTGTAGACTGAGTTGCGAAGAGTGGAAAGATAGCAAAAAAAAATTAGCGGACATTTACTTTGAGTGATAGGTATGATAGATAAAAATAAATTAAGTCAATTCACCGTTTATTTTGATGGGTTGATGATAGATTGATCAATTTGAAATTATTTGACCATCTTATCATTCAAAAGTTTGATTTTGTGTTTTATTAATCCATTCTAACATGAAAAACAAATGTCCCCTTAAAAGTGAAAAGAAATATAAGCTGTGCAAGTTAGGGTTTGTCTTCTATTATCGATTCTAAAATTAATTTATATTATTTCTAAGTCAATCACGCAAGCCATATATCACATTAAAATAAAGTTAAGATCGTCTCCTTGAGTTATATATTCGATCAATAAGATATTTCTAATAGTAGCTATTTCTGTAACAAAAGTTCAATTTGTTAACAATGTTATGCATGGGCCTTATCTTATCTGAACGCAAATAAAAAGAAAATAAACATCTTTAGTTTTGGTCCTAATATGAGAATATGTCATTCCAACTGATCACTTGAGATTTTCTATCCCACTTTGTGATGTCCTACTTTCATTTTTTTTCCTCCAATTTCAATTTCTTGTATTTTAAGTTAATGTTGTACCCAATTAGAACATATATTATTTTTTTATTGGCATATGCATGAGCTCATCAGTGTTACACCTCGTGTGTACTTGTGTATATTGGTTCATTTGGATTGAATCTCCTTAATACAGAACTTAATTAGTAATTATACTTACAATCCAATTAATTAAGGTATTATTGTTGTAGTTTTATTTTAAAACCATGACATAATCAGCAATCACTTCCAATTAAACAAAACGGAGCATACTTTATGGCGGTTATATATAATTGTAAACTTGGCGACAATATTAATATTACTATTTTTATGGATAAAAAATGCATAAAAAAAGAAAGTTATAGTACAAACAGCTAGAGGCATATTAACATAGTACTATAGACACATATGGTTATTACTTTTATATCACTTGAAATACTGAATATAAAAAAAAAAACTTGTACCGAATATATCGGGACATAACTTTCGCAGCGCTAACGAGCTTGCAATTTTTTTTCCTAATTGAGCTACATTAGACATACATATTTCATTAATTCCCTCTTCTTCTTCTTTTTCGTCAAATTATTTTTGCAAGACGTTATAGGAATTGGAAGCATGTGAAGAGTCCAAGTAATATTTGTATGTATATGGTGCTACTTTTAGTTGTAAGATGAACATGGGGGTGATGATGCAAAGAATTAAATATTGGACACAACACATGCACTTAGTGTGCTCCATTGTGTATAGTGTTGATTTGGATCATGTAGGACGCATGTGTTTGTGAGAACATGTGAACGTTTCATTGAATGTATAAAATTATTGTACTAAACATATCAAGTTATTACACAATAATAACATTGCATTGATCGTAAAGTTTTTACACTGAATCTATTGCAATAACTTTACACATTCAATACAATAACTTTATACATTTGTGTAGTGTTATATATATACAAATATGAAGTTTTCAATATTATGATGACTACTACACCTCTACCATACATACCATTTCCCTCTCTAATTATTGCTCTGCATTTCTGCCCTCTCTCTCTCTCAACCATCAATACTCTTCCGCACTAAAATGTACAATTATCATCATAGAGCTGTATGGGGTTCCTTTTTTTCCTTTTCAATTTTGTTCTTTCAGTTTTATGCCTAATTAACTAGCCTCATCACGACCTAGCTAGCTCGTGAAAGGAGTCGCTGGTCTCAAAGACAAATAAATAAATCACATTTTGTACTCGAATACTCATAACATTTGTACAAAGTATTAAAAGTAACGTGTCGCATTCATTTTATTAAAGACATATATGTCCAATTTTCATAGAGTAAGATCTCTTATCAATTGGATGCTTACAAATGAGGGTATCACATGTTTTCACCATTTTTTATTTTTATTTTTCTGAAGTTGTTAGGGAGTATGGGGATTAAATTCAAGCTCTTCTTTAGATAGGTAAAAGTTTAATATTTATGTGCGGGTGTAATCGAACCGAGCCGAACCGAACACCATCATGTTCAAGCTTGATTTGTTTAGTATCGAGTCGAGTCTCGAGTTTTATTTATCGAATATTTCGAGCTCACGAGCTTATTCAAGTTTTAATCGAACCCAAACAAGCTTTCTAAATTTAGATATATGTTTAGAATATTGATTATTTTATTTTAAAATAAATTATTTTATCCATAATAACACAATATATTTATTGATTTCTTAGAACAAATAAAAATAGTTAGAGATTTAACACAATAATTACTAATTATAGAAAGAAAATAATTATATCTAGTTAATAATTTTATATTTTCAAAGTAAATCGCTAATCTAACTTGTTCACGAGCTAACGAGCCGAATACTATCATGCTCAAGCTTGGTTTGTTTAGCTAACGAGCTTCACTAAACGAACTCGAACGAACTTTTATCGAATCGAGCTCCGAATAGTTCACGAATGGCTTGGCTCATTTACAGCCCTATTTATGTGTTTTGAATTAAGGAAATCGTATATTAAAATATAGAATGCAAAAGGGTTATGAAAATCCACGAAAAATGATTGGACGTATTAATGTGCTAATTGTCATTTAGATAATAAGTCCGTGGATATTGAGGTTCCGCCTGCAATATTTAATAAGTAAAAACTACCTAGCCAAAAATTGAATTTAGAATGTTAGCAAAGACCAGGCATCGGTGACGCAAACTTGAAGAAATAATAGTGTTGCATTATTTTCGGTCAATATGTGTTCTGAACATAATGCAAAAATGATGTCAAATATCAAATTTATACTTATTTATTTTTCAATACTACTATGATTTAAAACTTTTTATATTTTTCATAATAATTATGGATTAAGTGAGTAAATTTATTTATGTATTTTTTGCCAGCTGAATATATTTATTCAAGGTGATAAATAATACTACATCCGTCTTATTATTGTTGACTCGTTTTCCTTTTTTAGGATATTCCGCTATAATTGATCCGTTCAAAAGAAGAAAATAATTTTACACTAAAAAGTATCCTGAATTTTATATCGCATACTACTTTACATATAAAATATAATTTTTCTTAATTTAGGTATAAAAAAATCAATAATATCAAAATAAAAAAAATATTTTATATTATAGATCTATTAATTCTTAATTAATTGAATTAAGTTGGAAGGATAAATCCACAATTGAGCGGCAATGGGGCAAGTCTCCAAGCCCAAACAAAACAACTCAGTTTTTGAGAAATGTCGGGCCCCACCCCACGCACTACTTTGGGTTGCTAATATCTTTTATTATATTAATATATAAGTTTGGTCTTCATTTGGGGAAACGCAACTCCCAAAATGTCCCACTATTATCAGATATACCTTTCTTTTGTCCACTACCAATCTATATCCTCTCTCTTATCATTTATTTTATTTTATTTTATTTTATGGGCAGCAACCTAGATCAAAACAAATCCGAACTCATAATAAAACAAATATTGTGACTACATTTAGTTCCACTTCAACAAATGTCCACACTTGTATTTATATAATATTGCTTATTATTGTTCGACTCCAGCTAGTGCTTCATAAATTATCGTAGTATTTGGCTTCTACAATTTGACGTAAATAACTAGTTCGGACAACTCCAATTATGTCTATTATTGTGGTGTAATTTCTGCTTTAAAATAATGCAGATTTTGCACTTAAAAGTGTTTCCGATACTAATAACAATATCTTCTAAAAATGTTGTTTTCTAAAAATATTTCGTTATTCTTTATAATTAGAAGAAATGTTGTTTTCTAAAAATATTTCGTTATTCTTTATAATTTTCATTGAATATCTGTTTCTCTCATCGTTGGGTAAATCTAATTCACGAGATCTACATGCACTAAATTTAATGCAGTTGAATAATGATGCACTAAATTTAGTACATCACTATCACCAAGATTAAAATAGTTCACCGTTGAAGTGAGTTAGAGAGTGTTTGGTTGAGCTTATAAGCTCTTTAAAACAACTTATAAGCTGTTTATGAGCTTATGAGTGTTGCAGATTGTTTGACAAATAAGCTCCTTAACAACTTATAAACTGTGAAAATAAGCCCCAACCGCTTATAAGCTCCTCTAAAATAAGTTGGTCAACCCTAACTTGTTTTTTCATAAACTTATAAGCAATCATGAATTTACCAAAATAATCTTATTATAGTTCGTTATTTCTTACACATACACTATCAACTTCACCTCTCGTCAATTTTTATCTCTCTAGCTCACGATTATTTCTCTAGCTTATAAGATCAATTATCCAAACACTTTAACAACTTGTAAGCACTTAAGACATTACCTCTTACAAGCTCTTGAAACATCTTATAAGCTCTTGGAGCTTTATAAGCTCTCTAAAACAAGCTTAGCCAAACACCCTTAGTGCCTAAACTTTAGTTACATATGGATAATTTAGTGTTGCACTATTCACTTGAGCTAAAATATTATCGAAATTGGGAAGATGGAAATGGTATAATGTGAAAACTACACTAGAGCTTTATTTTAAGTGATATGATTAAAAATAAAATAAGTTAATTTGTCATTAGTTTTTATGAATTAATTTATCTTATTATTGTTGTCATGTGAGTTTATCTACCTATCCAATCGTTAGTCAAATTCAATCATGTTATTTCTAATTTGAGACTTAGGCCAACTTGTGTTTATCAAGATTTGATATGCTAAAATTACAATCTGCATTATCTTAGCGAGATTACAAGAAACTCTATAGTTTCTCATAGTAAATCTAAATATAATTTTATAAGTCTTTTGTCAAAGGGTCTGGTTGGTATCAAGTATCAACCCATCAGTTAGTCTCCATAACCAGATTCAACTTCAGAAATCGATCAAAAAAGTTAAAAAAAATTATGTGTGAAATGTGAAATAGGGTTAAAAATTATAATTTAGTGACAATTAATTATCTCTTTAATTAATAATCTGAAAAGTTTCATTCACCATACTGTGATGTAGGCTAAGAATATAGAATTCGACGATGAATAGAACGACAAAATATGATGAGAGCCTTGTTATATTCTTTTTATTTTTCTTGAGACTTGGCCTAACTATCAACATCTTGAATTATGTCATGTTCAATATTGCCCATCTTACGATCATAACTATAAATAGGTAAAAGTTTTTTATTTTTTAAAAAAACGAGCACAGCTTTAGTAGCATTCCATTATTCATTTCTAAAATTTGTACACGCGCACATATGTTGAATCATAATATGGGAAATTTTCATAGAACATATAGGGGTACTATATCCTCTCTCACATGATAATATTTTATTAATATAATTTATATTAATAAATTATGCTAATAAAATGTATAGTTATGATCACTGATATGATCTTAACTCTTACACACAAACATGAAAGATGGATTTATCTTCTCTCAAGTCAAATTGTATTTAAAGATGATTGTAGTTTTTTGCTTTGAGTGCATGTCATTCTCTTCTGGACTGAGATTAAAATTCTTGTTTATTAGAGATGTCGGAATGAGAACCAATATAATTATTTTTTCTTTTCTTTTTCGTTGTGATTGGGAATATATATTAGAATAATGATAAGGTTAATTGAGTACTTTTCCCTTTCATTATCAGTACTGAACTGAACCGAAGAAATGTTAGAAAATGTGTACAAACAAGACAACTCACGGGCGTGTTATAACTCGAAATGAAATGTAGAAGAAGGAGATCAAAACTAACAATAAACTTTAAACAAGATTGAAACTAAATGAAACAAAACCGTAAGCTAATACCGAGTCGAGGAGGCCTCTTTCAAGAAGGCGAGATACGCCCGATAGTGCTCTCGGTTACGGCGATCGCTCCAAAGGTAAACGGCAGCGTCTCGTGGGTGGGCAGACACAGACCAACGAGCTCCGTGAACCGGACGGAGGCGGGCGAGCTTGAGACGCAGTTATGCAAGGAGTGCTTTGAGAGAATCTTTGGAATGCTTTAGGCAGAGGTGACTAATCTTTGAGGAGACATGTCCTATTTATAGCGTCGTCCCCTCATGGGAAGCATCTTGAGTCAACACCGCATTAATGTTGGGTGTTACGAAATTATGTCCCCATTGAGTGCGAGAGGGTTCTGCTGGCGGTTTCGGAGACAACGTCCCACGTTTCGCAGAGTCATCATGTCCGAACGTTATCGGCGATTACGATGAATCGGACAACGTGCGTCCAGGTTCATTCGACGATCCGGACGCCTCTTCAAGTGCACAACAGGCCCAACGGATTGGGCCACACGAGTTGGGCCTCGGACTAACTTCATCTTTGGGCTCGATCAAACATTGTTCCAAAATATGCGGGCAATGGGCCACGAAACCGAGCCTACGAACAAGCCCAAAACAACGATCCACGGAACGGAATCGGGCGGGCCGGGCCGGGCGAACTCGAACTCGAACCGGACCGGACCACGATCCGGACCGGACGGACCGGCCTGGACTGGGCCGGGCTCGGCGGCAGCGTGTGAGCTTTTTCATCCCATCACTTGTGCACATAATTATACTAAGTGTTCAATGAACCACTTATATAGACAATTAATGTATGTACATTAATCAATGTGGGATAATGATTAATTAATCCATGCTTATCCCTTAAGCACATAACTTCATGTTTAAGTGACCAACTTTGATCCATTATTTTCACTCACCGAAATCGGATTTGAGAATGTGAATATACTACGATCATCTACTCAAACGTAGATCGATCCTATGCCATTTAATTTCATAAAATTAAACGTTATGTCACTCAAAAACTTGGTCAAAGTAGCTTCCTGGCAACTTGACCACGTATATAATAAATATATATATATATATGACCTTTGATTTCAACAATCCCCCACATGAGTGGAAATAGCCATATGCATGTATGCAGACACAGCTCAGTCCTCAAGAAATGTTAAAATATTTGGACGGTGGTTTATGGCCTTGAACCTTCCATAGTTAGTACCATCGAGTACAGGCGGATTAGTGGACACGATGCTGAACTATTCCCCACAACGCACCGAGACAATGGTATTAACACTTTAACATCTCAACCTCATCCGTTCTCACGCTTGATTACATTTTGGCCATGGACTTCCACTTTGGATTCATAAGTGTTTTATTTGAAGTGGCCCCACTTCGCACTTACATAGGTGATTCTTTACCGAGTATCTTGTCATACTCAACCTCCTCGAGGTATCTTAGGAATCATTAAGAGTCAACGACTCAACCTCACCACTAGACAAGTTTTCTAACACTCGTGTGCTTTCTAAGGAACAGACTAACTTGAGTGTTTACACACGAACTCCTATAGCTTAGTTCTCCCATTGAACCAAGTTCTTGGGATCTCCAGTCATCATGGTTGGGTTACCACTATGATTGTTCTTAAGATGTGGATTTTAATCCCATTCCTCTAAAGAACTTGATCATTTGATCCCGATTCAACCCTTTGGTTAACGGATCCGCCAAATTATCTATCGACTGACATAGTCAATTGATATAACCCCACTTGAGATCAAATGACTCACGGTATTATGTCGCCGACGTATATGTCGAGACTTACCATTATACAAACCACTTTTCGCCCTTCCAATAGCCGCTTGGCTATCACAGTGAATCATCACCGGTGGCACATGTTTAGACCAACATGGAATATCTTCCAAAATTTAGAGCCACTCGGCTTCCTCACCGACTTTATCCAAAGCTATGAATTACGATTCCATGGTGGATCGGGCTATACACGTCTGCTTGTGGATCTCAAGAAATAGCACCTCCCCAATCGTGAACACGCACTCCACTTGTGAAAGTGAATCTTCGTGTCGATATCCACTGCATCACAAGACCCTTCAAGTCTTGGGGATATCTCGTAAATGCGACCCATGATTTTGAGTATACTCAAGTACCTCAAAACTCTCACTAAAGCCTTCCAATGCTCCTTGCTTGGATTGCTCGTGTAACGACTCAATTTGTTCACTGCGTAAGCTATGTCGGGCGGGTGCAATTTGTAAGATACATCAAACACCGATGACCTTAGCATAATCTTCTTGCCCAACGGGTTCACCTCGTTCTTACTCAAGTGAACATTGAGCTCCAATGGGGTCTTAGCAGCAAACTATCAAACGCATTGAATTTCTTAAGCACTTTCTCAACGAGTGAGATTGTGTCAAGACAATTCCATCGATCTTCTTAGAATCTTGATTCCAAGAATCACATCGCCTAAACCCATATCATTCATGTCAAAATTTCTATTTAACATGCGCTTTGTGTCATTAATGACTTGAGTATTACTACCCATGATCAACATGTCATCTACATACGGACACACTATAACATAACCATTATTAGTGTTCTTAACTGATCGCTCCCTTTTTCACACGTAAAAGGCGTATAGTATAAGGTAAGCAGAGTATCGTATCCACATGGATTGCAATCCGAAAACACAGAAGCTAATTCAACAATAATTCATCATTATCCAAGCACGAATTTGGGTTGTGAATTTTAGGGCTTGAGATAATTAAATCCAAAGCAAAGGTAACAACAAGAAAATAAACTAAAGCAATAAAATATCAAGGAAACAAAATCAAGAAAGACTAACCCAGGATGCATTAATCCTATCCACAATGATGTTTATCCTACTTATTACTAACCATTTTAATCCGACAAGATGGAAGATCACATATGTAGCCAACAACTTGATTCGACAATTGTGACAGATTGATTACTAATTTTCCCTATTACATTACGCCTCTAGAGGAAAATAAGCAACTCAAAAGGATCACAAAGAATATGCTTCCTACGAATGTTCCTATCTCGCCACGACTCGAGCTTATCCGTATCATACATTCAAGATCGATTGACAATTAAACAGATTACGTAATTAATCGGCAACTATGATATGCATCAAAATTGATCGAAATCAACACATATAAATAAGCACCAAGAATCATGAATCAATGCACGGAAGGTAAATAACAACGATGGGAATCACAACATATAGGATAGAATCATGCAAACCTAGGATTAGAACAGAAATTAGCTAGACATAATTAACGACATAAAGTAAGAAATAATCATAAAAAAGAAATTAAATTGATAAAACCCGTGGGGTGGCGCTCAAGAACAATCGTTGGTTCAAATCCCAACGCCAACGGAAAAGCGGAAAGCGGTGGAATTCTTCGACGAAAACGTTCGAATCGATAACAATGCGAGAACAATTGCGAATGATGAAAACTAATACTAGAATTAATCTAAATCAAAGTTAGAACGAAAATAAATGGAAAACTATGAAAAACTGAGAAAAAAACGTGCAAAATAGGTCTGGGGTCCGTTGGGGGCGCGAGGGGTGAAGCCCTATTTATAGATTAGGGCTGAAAACCCTAATTTTGGGGTCTGCCGCCTCGCCTCGCGGCTGGGCTCACGGCCGCGAGCTCGGTCGCGAGGTTCTGGGCGATTTCTCGCAGCCGTGCCTCGCGGCCGCGAGCTCGGTCGCTGGCTCCTGCGCGACTTCACTGTTTCGCTCCGTTCTCTCGCGTCCGAACTCCGAATTACGATCCGTTTGCGCCTATGGACTCCTATCGAGATGCTCTTTAACATTATAAACTTTTCACATCCATACTTGTCATATCCATTTCATCATGTTTGGTTACATCTTTACATTATGCATCGATTATCACCTGAAAAGCCTACAAAACACCAAAGAGAAACCCCAAGAGCAGTATCTTCTAGAAATAGATAAAACATTAAGAATCGACACATAAACGCACATTAAATGATCTAAACTCATCTTTAAATATCAACAATAAACGTGTAAAATTCGCGTTTATCAAACCCCCCAAACTTAAAGCATTGTTTGTCCTCAAACAAAACAGTAAGAAAGACACAACGAAGATCAACGAGCGTAGCTAAGAGGATAACCATTATAAGCCTGGAAACATCTCAACGCTCAAAAGATTTAGCGCACATGACGACATTAGTCAACTCATCACAAACAACAATTGAAGGCAAAAACTCATTTAATTCAACCCTCACAACGGCATGTGTGTAAAATATAGAGGATACACTCAAACTCATAAAGAAATTAAGGACGTGTATACACTCACAGATCAATGCAATGCAACATCTTACCATAGGCTTGCCATTTCTCTAATATCTCCACCGCATCAAATGTGTTCAAATAAGGATCCAAAAGGTCTTTTCATAGGTTATAATGTAGGCATATTGGTTAAGGTAGGATAATATATGGCTAAGTGACTCAAAAATATTCCAAGCACTTCCATCTATACAATCAACTCATATGGACTTTGTCCATTTTCCTCTTCTTTTCCAACATGCTAAATCGACGTTTTATCCCTCATAAGGTACCTATACTTTGATTAACGACCCTTTATGCTCAAAATACATAGTGAAATTATCATTGCTTTTTCTTTTCTTTTCTAGAGCTTATAGGGTTTATCATTCGCAACAAAGGTACTATTCTTCACCACGGATGTATTTCTAAAAGTAATTTTTTCGTCATAACTACCTCAAAATTTCAACCCTTTTATTCCCATATCCATCCTCACCTCCTATCATCCGGTTAATCGAAAGAATAAGTCTAATAAAGGCTCAAAGAAGGCGACAAATGGTATATATCATCGGGTTAGTGTTTGGGTAAATATGTGGTTAACAAAGACGGCCTTTATCCTTTCCAAATTGAAGCACATATTGCGGCCTCGACACGTAAGAACGGCAAGTTCTAGAAGATAATCACATGCATGATATCACACAATTAAAAGAAACTGTATCAAGATGTTTATACAGTGAAGCTCAAGTCTCACGGGTTAAGCAAATGGTGAAAAACAACAAGTTTAAGCAATCTCAAGTCGTTCATGCGTCATTTTCTAACATATCATGTGCATTATCATTAAATTTCACAAAAAATTTCTTTCGTCATTGGCCACATGGATTAAAACACTTCACTTAACTCGTTGATCGATGACACAACACGAAAAGATGCATAAAAGACCCGACAAAAGACCCAACATATAATATCTTAACAAAACAACGCAAAACATAACGAAGACTCTCAATCACATCACACTCGACCACTCCCCTCCCAAACTTATTGTCAACAGTGTGCAATGGAGGCAATAATATTTGCATAAGAGAGTGATTGGGAGAGACCGTACCTCATATGTTGCGCTACTCCGGCGGTCGATAGAATCATCGCCATTGATGATATACTTTGGGACTAAAAACAAACAAAGAAAACAAGAAAAACAAAACTAAAAACAAAAACATAAAGCATGTAAAACGTTGGGTTACCTCCCAACCAGTGCTAGATTTATCGTCGCTAGCTCGACGTTACCTCTCATCAATCAGGCGATTTATCAACTGGGAATTTTCCAAACTTCGATTTGCTCTCAGATTTAGCATTTCTGACCCACCGGTTGGCACAAGAATGGCATCCATCGAATTTGAACGAATCACTCGGATTTTTATGCCGAGTCCATCTCTCTTTCTAGCATCTTCATCGACGGTCGGTTGCCGCCTCGTCGCGAGACTTGACTTGCGATAGTGATGAGTGATCGAATAGCAATTTCGTGCTCGAACTATCGTGTTGCTTGATGGCGTCATATATTGAAATCTTTAACTCCTCATCATTGACACGAAACGTGAGGTCACCTTTCGCACATCAATCAAAGCGCGACCGATTGCTAGAAAATGTCTACCAAGATTAGTGGTTGATGCTTGAATTCGGGTATGTCTAATATAACAAAATCAGCAGGAAAGACAAAGTCCCGAATTCTTACCAACACATCTTCAACAATTCCCTTAGGGTATGTGACTGACCTGTCAGCCATCATCAATGATATCTTTGTTGGCTTCATCTTCCCTAGCTCCAGGCGGTTGAATACATTCGATGGCATCGATTGATGCTTGCTCCCAAATCGCACAACACATGGGGAATGTGTGCTCGGCAATCTCACACTCTAGCGTGAAGCTCCCGGATCTTTCTCGCTCAGAGGTAATCATTGTAAGATGGCACCGCATTCTTTCGATAGGTTAATTTTTCAAATTTACCCAATTTCTTTTGCTTGCTAGTGCATCTTCGAAACTTCACATATCCCTAAGCATGTTTCGAGCGCTCAAAGAGAGGTAGATTGATGTTCACTTTTGGAATATCTCTTTCAATCGCGAACTCCTCGTCATATTTCGACTTAGCTAGCCGACTTGGGAACGGATCGGAGAGTGTACGTCGGATAGCTCAAGATTGGCGTCCCTCGCGCCATGCTCGCGGTCGCGAGCACGGTCGCCAGGTCCCGTGATACATCGGCTCTCTTCGCTTGGCGTCGCCACGCGGTCGCGGCTTCCCCGAGCTCTGCGTGGTCGTCATGCGCCGGGCTCATGGTCGTGAGCTCGATCGCGAGGTGCTTCTCCTTCGTGGTCGCCTTTCGCCGCGTGCTCATCGGGACGACGGACGCGTGATGGCTGTGGCGGGCCCATGGTCGCGGGCTCGATCGCGAGGTGCTCTTCCGTCGCTCTTCTTCTTCCGGGTGGTTCGATATTCTTTCCACTTCTCAACCGATAGCAAAGCACCGATTCTTTGGGTTCACCTCCAGTATTACTCGAAAATCGCCCGTCTTTGGTGTGCATTACATTGTGCGACTATCTCGACCAACTGAGTCTCCAAAGATCTTCGGTGTTTTCCTATAGCGTCATCGTGGATTCGTGTGTGCAACTTTCTGCGTCGTGCAACTTTCTTTGCGGCCATCGATTCGATTTCGTCGTCATTTGTTGGTTGCTCACAACCAATCACGCATCAACTCCTCTACACCCCGCTTCTTGGCTCTTGAATAACTCCATTTCGAACGGCGAAACTTGCTGGTGGTTGTTGGAAGTTCTTGGGGTTGGCATAAGACGATTCGGATGATTCATGTTGTTCGGTTGATATGACCGATTTCCATTGTTCCTCGATTGATGTGGTCGACGCTCGTCTCAATCGGCTCTTCAACGAGTGAACTTCTTCATAAGATCGTCGATTTGAATCACTCTCAACAAGAATCGCTTTTACCACGTGTTCTCTCCATCGCCATTGATAACCGTTGCCGCCATCTCTTCTATGATGCGGTTGGCCTCTTCTACTCGGCGATTCAAGCAGCATCCCCTGCCGACGCATCTACTATGCTCCTCGTATGAAATGTCACCCCCTGTAGAATTGCGTGTCACTGTTCTTTGGAAAATCCGTGTTGTGGGCACTTCCTCAAGAAGCCCCCGAATCTCTCCCACGCTCGAATAGCGACTGCCTCCTTGTTGGCAAAGTGGGAGACCTCGGCTATGATTTTCGGGCTTGGTGGCGGAAAATACTTAGAAAGGAACTTCTGCAAAGTTTCCCACTATCTATCCGGTTCGGTCCGAGCTCAACTAATCTTCGCTTTGGTCACAGAGAGAATCCGAACATACGCATCCGGATCGTGTCTTGTGGCACCCCATTCTGTTTGATGGTGTCACAAATATCGAGGTAAGTCTCGAGATGGGCATTCGGATCCTCCGTGACTCCTCCCCCAAATTGCTCTCCTTCCACCATGCTGATTAGGGCCGGCTTCAACTCGAAATTATTAGCATTCACTTTCGGGCCCCATCCGCCTCCTTGGAACTGCTCAGTGGGAGGTCGGTACATGTAATTCAGTGGCCTCGTCTCTGGGGTAGGGACAATGAGTCCCATATTCGCCATCTGCCGCTGCATCTCTGCGAAATCGGCTAGCATGCGTGCAGCTTGCTCGGGAGGAATGCCCCCATTCTGTGGATTAGCTGCCATTGCTTGCTGTCTCTTTTCTCGTCTCCTTCTCCTCTTGTGAGTGATTTTGATCTCGGGATCAAAATGTTGTTAAGGAGGTCCCTGGGACCTTGTGAACATAAACTACCTGGAGAACAAGAAGAAAATCATCTCTGGCAAGAACAAATAAATATAATATAATATATATAACTTGAATTAATAAATCCAAATCGTCAAATTATTCCTATGTGATCTTAACAATCCCCGGCAACGGCGCCAAAATTGTAAATTTTTAGGGCTTCAGATAATTAAATCCAAAGCAAAGGTAACAACAAGAAAATAAACTAAAGCAATAAAATATCAAGGAAACAAAAATCAAGAAAGACTAACCCTAGGGATGCATTAATCCTATCCACAATGATGTTTATCCTACTTATTACTAACCATTTTAATCCGCACAAGATGGAAGATCACATATGTAGCCAACAACTTGATTCGACAATTGTGACGATTGATTACTAATTTTTCCTATAATCATTACGCCTCTAGAGGAAAATAAGCAACTCCAAATGATCACAAAGAATATGCTTCCTACGAATGTTCCTATCTCGATTCGACTCAAGCGCTTATCCGTATCATACATTCAAGATCGATTGACAATTAAAACAATTACGTAATTAATCGGCAACTATGATATGCATCAAAATTGATCGTAAATCAACACATATAAATAAGCACAAAGAATCATGAATCAATGCGGAAGGTAAATAACAACGAGAGAAATCACAACATATAGGATAGAATCATGCAAACCCTAGATTAGAAAGAAATTAGCTAGACATAATTAACGACATAAAGTAAGAAATAATCATAAAACAAATTAAATTGATAAAACCCGTAGGGTGGCGCTCAAGAACAATCGTTGGTTCAAATCCCAACGCCAACGAAAAACGGAAAACGGTGGAATTCTTGGAAAACGTTCGAATCGATAACAATGCGTAGAACAATTGCGAATGATGGAAAACTAATACTAGAATTAATCTAAATCAAAGCTAGAACAAAAATAAATGGAAAAATATGAAAAACTGAGGAAAAAACGTGCAAAATAGGTCGGGGTCCGTTGGGGGCGCGAGGGGTGAAGCCCTATTTATAGATTAGGGTTGAAAACCCTAATTTTGGGGTCTGCCGCCTCGCCTCGAGGCCGCGAGCTCGGTCGTGAGGTTCTGGGCGTTCGGGCGTTCGGGCGATTTCGCAGCCGTGCTCGCGGCCGCGAGCTCGTCGGCCGGCTCTGCGCGACTTCACTTGTTTCGCCTCCGCTTCTCGCGTCCGAACTCCGAATTACGATCCGTTTGCGCCTATGGACTGCTATCGAGATGCTCTTTAACATTATAAACTTTTCATATCCATACTTGTCATATCCATTTCATCATGTTTGGTTACATCTTTACCTTATGCATCGATTATCACCTGAAAAGCCTACAAAACACCAAAGAGAAACCCCAAGAGCAGTATCTTCTAGAAATAGATAAAACATTAAGAATCGATACATAAACGCACATTAAATGATCTAAACTCATCTTTAAATATCAACAATAAACGTGTAAAATGCGCGTTTATCATTAACGTAGACACATTTGTCACACTCGTTGATCTTGAAACCATTTGCCAACATTACATTATCAAATTTCAAGTGCCATTGCAACGGCGCTTGTTTCAAACCATATAGAGACTTCACGAGTTTGCATACCTCGCCTCTCGACTGGTACAACAAACCCTTCGGGTTGCTCTATATATACCTCATCCTCAAGGTCACTATTCAAAACGCAGCCTTAACGTCCATTAGATGAATCTCAAGATTGTGTAAAGGCGAATTATGAGAAGCACCCTAATAGACGTAATCCTCGTCACGGTGAATAGGTATCAAGAAATCATATCCTCTCTTTGTTTAAACCCTTCGACAACCAAACGGCCTTATACTTTTCAATTGATCCATCTTCCTCAGATTTCTTTTAAGGATCCATTTGCATCCTAAGGGCTTACAACCTTCCGCAAATCAACCAAGACCCAAGTGTGGTTTTGCGAATGGAATCAATCTCGCTTTGAGCGACCTCTCGCCAAAGCATTCCGTCGGCCGAGCATAGGCTACTTTGATCGAAGTTGGTTCTTCGTCCAACATGAACGCAATATAGTCGGGACCAAAATCCTTTGGCGCTCGACTCTCATCGCCTCGCCTCGGTTCGATCCTCCGATCGACCTCGATCGCTATGCGATATCGGTTCTTCCTCCAAAGATTTAGAACTCGAAGCTTCACCATCACTCTATTGCTAGAATCGGCTTCACTTTTATCCTTGTCTTTGAGGATAAACATTTTCAAAGAATATAACATTCCTCGATTCATCGTCATCCCCACGTCATATCCGTACCTCGACTTGTGGATCGAAACGATAGCGCCTATTGCTCGGTGCATACCCAATAAAGATACAATCGATTGTTTTAGGTCCAATTGTAACTTGTTTAGGAAGAGGCACCTCAACCTTCGCCAAACACCCCACACTTTGAGATATTTCAGACGATGGCTTTCTTTATTTCCACAACTCGTAGGAGTGACATCCTTACTCTTAAGTGGAATCTTGTTCAAGATGTAGTTGGTCACAAAACAGCTTTCCCCACATGTTCTGGGCAACCTCAACTAATCAACAAAGCATTCATCATCTCCTTAAGTGTTCGATTTTACGTTCAACAACGCCATTAGACCGAGGTGAATAAGGAGTCGTCGTTTGATGTATTATACCACTTTCGTTGCATAATGCCTCAAACGGAGCTACATATTCTCCCCCATCACTTGAATAGTCTTAATTTGACAGTTTTAGTTGATTCTCGGCTCGTTCTTCAAGTTTTTAAAAGCTTCAAGGCGCCGTCTTTACTTCTTAGAAGGTAAAGATAACAATATCTTGTATATCATCAATAAACGTGATGAAGTACTTTTACCACCTCTAGTTTGTACAAACTTTAAATCACACACATCGGTGTGAATAAGTTCTAGGGGCTTAGTGTCTGTTCTCACCGAATGAAACGGTAACTTAGCTTATTTTGGCTTCCACACAAACCTCACATTTCGTTTGTGTATTAACTTCATTTAACTTTAGTAAATCTAAATTTACTAATCTTTTATTGCATTTAGATTAACATGTCCTAATCTACAATGCCACAAATCGAGCACTCAACAAGTAAGATAAGTAGATGCATTTTCATTCATAACAATCTTGGGTACACGGCGACAACCATTACATTCAATTTGAAAAGACCCCGTGAGATAACCCTACCAAGGAACTTCCCAAACTTAGTCAAGACAAACTTGTCCGACTCAAAACTAGTCTAAACCCTTGTTAACTAGAGTCGAGCCCGACACTAAATTCTTACGAATGTCCCGGACATGCAAAGACATCCTTCAACGTGATCTCAATGCCGGACGACATCTTGAGTACCACATCACCAACTCCGCAACCTCGGACGAAGCTTGGTTACCCATGTTGAGCTTCCTCCTCAATGCCTTGTAGGTGGAGAAACGCATCTTTTCGGGGCGCAGACGCAGCTTGATCGCACCAAATGTCGATGAACCATCCACCTTGTTCTCGACGTGGTCGACTTCTTCGGTTACCACAGCAGCCAAGTCATCCTTGTCCCATTTGTCAAGTCCTTCTCGACAATGTTGGCAACTTTCTTAGCTTCTTCTTCTTAGGTCGACGATCCCCCCTACGTGTGGCCATGCCGGTCATGAACCATCCACCTCGATTCTCGGCGTGGTCGACTTCTTCGGTTACCACAAGCAGCCAAGTCATCATTGTCCCATTTGTCAAGTCCTTCTCGACAATGTTGGCAACTTTCTTAGCCTTCTTCTTCTTAGTCGACGGCGGTCCACTGTGTGGCCATGCTTGCCACAATTGTATGATCCCCGTCAAACTTACGGGCAACCACCTTCCTTCGCTTTGTCATGGACATTGGGACGAACACGTTTGTTGGAGGGACCGCCTCTCCAACAGTTGGCCTTCGATCGAGCAAGCCTTTGCTTTTATATCTGCTTCTTCACGCCGGACTCGATCGCGGTTTGACGATCAAGTCTTCAGCGTCATATCCTTTCGCTTATGCTTAAGGTAGACCTCAAGTCTCTCCACCCCGGGTAGCTTCTCAATCATCGTAGCGACGACAAAGCCGTCAAATAAGTGTGCCCTTCGGCTTGAATCTCGTGTACAATGAGTTGAAACTCTTGCACTTGGTCCATGATTGGTCGAGAATCGACCATCTTGTAGTCCAAATATTGGCTACAATGAATTTCTTTGTACCGCATCATCACTACTGATCTTCTTTTCAAGCGATCCCACATATACACTATACAAGCTATCTTCTAAGCTACCAAGTATAAAATTTTACAAAGGTAGTCGCCGGTCGCCGGTTGTCATATCTTTGCTCGGACGTGAAAGTCCGTCACTCAAACCCTAACGGCGGGCTCATCTTCTACCAAGAAGTTGGCGGCTTCAACGCCGTGAGTAGAACAACATCTTTGTCGCCATCTCAAGTCGGATCCTCCAAACTTGGCGGCTTCTCGGGCGGCATCATCCTTGCGGTATGAGCAGCGCCGAGATCGATCCCATGGATCCAACGGTCGATCCACCGAAAAGTGCGATCGTCGAACCAATGGAACCACTAAAGTGGAACCAATTGTTGAACCACTAAAAGTGGAACCAACAATCGACCAAAGGGCCCAATGGTTGATCCCAAGGCATCGAACCAAACATGACCAAGTCATAGTGCGAATTGGCAGCAGCAGCAGAGGCAGCGGAAGAAGCGGCAGCAGCAGCAAGCAAGGAGGCGGTCGGTGGTCGGAATAGTCGACATCTTCAAGCAAAGGTTTTTAGTTTCGAAAGTTTTTAGTCAATTTTAATGTCTCAACTCCTTCGTGGCAAGTTGTATCTCGTCTTGCGATTGTTAGAAAATGTGTACAAACAAGACAACTTGTCGGGCGTGTTACAACTCGAAATGTAAATGTAGAAGAAGGAGATCAAACTAACAATAAACTTTAAACAATATTGAAACTAAATGAAACAAAACCGTAAGCTAATGTCGAGTCGAGGAGGCCTCTTTCCAAGACGAGATACGCCCGTAGTGCTCTCGGTTACGGCGATCGCTCCAAAGGTAAACAGCAATGCTCGTGGGTGGCAAAGACCGCAGACCAACGAGCTCCCGTGAATCGGACGGAGGCGAGGACAGAGCTGGACACGAGCTATGTATCGAGAGTGCTTTGAGAGAATCTTTGGAATGCTTTAGGCAGTGAGGTGACTAATGCCGGGAGACATGTCCTATTTATAGGCGTCGTCCCCTCATGGGGAGCATCTTGGAGTCAACACCGCATTGATGTCGGGTGTTACGGGTTATGTCCCCCATGAGTGCAGAGGGGTTACGCGCGGTTTCGGAGACAACGTCCCACGCTTCCGCAGAGTCATCATGTCGAACGTTACCGAGCGCCACGATGAATCGGACAACGTGCTTCCGTGTTCATTCGACGATCCGGACGTCTCTTCAGTGCGGCAGCAGCCCAACGGATTGGCCACACGAGTTGGGCTCTGACCAACTCCATCTGGGCTCGATCAAACATTGATCCAAAATATGCGCAATGGGCCACGAAACCAAGCCCACGAAACAAGCCCAAAACCACGATCCACTTAACCGAACCGGAATCGGGCGGGCGGCCGGCGAACTCGAACCGGGCCTGCCCTGCCCGGCCCGGCGTGTGGGCTTTTTCATCCCATCACTTGTGCACAATTATACTAAGTGTTCAATGAACCACTTATATAGACAATTAATGTATGTACATTAATCAATGTGGGATAATGATTAATTAATCCATGCTTATCCCCTTAAGCACATAACTTCATGTTTAAGGATCAACTTTGATCCATTATTTCTCACTCACCGGAAATCGGATTTGAGAATGTGAATATATTACGATCATCTACTCGAAACGTAGATCGATCCTATGCCGTTTAATTTCATAAAATTAAACGTTATGCCATTTAAAAACTTGGTCAAAGTAGCTTCCTGGCAACTTGACCACATATATAATAAATATATATATAACCTTTGATTTCAACAAGAAATTAATCGAATAGGAGATGAAGATCACAAAAATTCCCACAACCAAAATAACAAATTAATTCGATATTAAAGCACTTGACAGAATGCTGATTCTGTTAATTACCAAACTCACGACAGCTACTATATATATCGAAACCTAACTTCAATTTAATATTTGATTCTCACCTCAACTGACATGAGTTAAACAACCTATAAAACTTCACTCCATTTCTCTCACAATACTAAATTAAGGAAGGAAAATATACCTTCACAAACAATTATAAATTATTTGTTTTCATATTTTATTAATTCTCACTAACATACGTATTTTGCTTTCATGCACCACAACTATACAGATCTAACAACATGTATACAGGGATCGTTTGCTATAAGTCGTATGGATTAAGACGTTTGGCCGAAGTGTCTTTTGTTATAAGATATCACTATCATATTTGGTAGAATATGTATAGAATATCTGTAATATATAATCATCATTTGGTAGAATGTATTAAACTTGTATATAAAATTTCAATTTTTAGAATGTCCTTATAGTTAGGTTCTAATTGATGCGGTTATAACTAATATAGTATAATATTAAATTAATATATATCTCAATTATGTAATAAATTAATATATATCATAATTATGTTCTATATAACATATCCCGAATATATAAAGAATCAATATAACGCATTTCAAATCTTTACTTTATAAAATGTCATATATTTGAAACAAACGAGATATTAAGATGTCACATGTATATTATATACACCTTATCATCCATAGTAAATGAGATCTATAAAGTATATATAAGCTATAGACTTAAAAGTCTCCCAATCCTATTTAAAAAAAATGCAACCAAGTACTATAACTTAATTTAATAGGAATATAGACAAACCTTATTAAACTTGACAACAGAAATGATTGTGGTCCATCTCTTGTTACAAACTCTATGGAATCAACAATGGACCGATCGATAATTTTCCGAAAATTCTTTTTTCCCAATCTTCTAGTCACTATTCCTATAAATGCCAAAAAGTCTAGACGAAAATGACTTGACCTTTATCTACATTCCATTTTTGTCGTAGTAAGGGTGAAAAAGGAGCGAGAAAGAAGAGAGTTTGCAATATTTAAATTGCTTTTTAAGTTGGCAAGATTGTAATTTAGAGTAGCTGGTCACAACATTTAAACTAATCTATGAATTCTATATAACAAAACATATTGGAGGCACTACATTGATCCTCAATTCTATGTGGAATTACTATAATTTTTTATTCTTAATTTTCTAAATTCTTCATTTTATGCATTCTAATAACTCTACAAATGAGAACCTAGCCAAATGAGAACCTATATAAAATGATATTTATATTCTTTAAGTCTCAACCAAATTTTCATTTTTAATTGATATAGTGATTGATATTAATATCAATCAAACTATAACACTAATAGTGTATTTAATTTAATTTGACCAAGTAAATAGTTTTTAATTTAATTTAGACTATTTAATTTGTTCAAATTAATGTTTATTTATCGCACTATTTAATAAGATAAATATTTTGGATACATTATATAAAAATATGAACATCTATGAATTCTATATAGCAAAACATATTGGAGGCACCACATTGATCTTCAATCATATGTTGAATTACTACAATTTTTTATTCTTAATTTTCTAAATTCTTCATTTTATGTCTTTTAATTATTCTACAATCATTTATGAAACATAGTCAAATGAGAACCTATATAAAAGGATATTTTATTCTTTAAGTATCAACCAAATTTTCATTTTTAATTGGTGGAGTGATTGGTATTAATATCAATCAAACTACAATACTAATAGTTTATTTAATTTAATTTGACCAAATAAATAGTTTTTAATTTAATTTAGACTCTTTAATTTGGTCAAATTAACAATTTATTTATTGCATTATTTAATAAGATAAATATTTTGGATACATTATATAAGAATATTCAGATTATATTCATTTATTTTGATATGGATATAATTAGAATGGATTATAGTATTTCTTTCCCTTTTCCACATAATTTAAGAAAATAAATCTAATATAATTGTATTAGTAAAAGTGTCACGATTTCATTAGCTTATCCAAAATAAATTCATAAATATTTACTAAGAAAATCTACAATCTTGAAATAAAATAAAAAATAATCCGTTGTGGTTGAAATAAAAATGAAAAGATATAAATAAATTTCTAGTCTTAATTAATTTATTTGGGTTTTGAATGGATTTAGATTTAGGTTTTGAAATTATGAAATCTCATAAAGTGATTTCCCATCGAATTTATTAATGAAACAACTTATATTTTAACTATTTAGATATTTTATAAATTTTAAATGAGATTAGATAATTAACTGGTATTATTACATAAGTTTCAGACGAGAATCAATAGGGAAACCAATTTTTAAAATCGAGTTTGTGACATGTCTGAATATATAAATTCTGTACAAGTAGTTTCTCTAACTTTTTAATCTTTTGTTATTTATTCTAATTTATTATTAATATACTTTTTAATATTCGAATTGTTACTACAATGAATAACCAATTATTACAATAAGTTTATTTATAATTTTAAAACAAATTCTGATGATTAACAAATATGATTATAAATTATGATATAAAGTGATTTCCCGTCGAATTCCGACGGTTATACACTAGTTATAACGACATTTTATTTCCTACATAGCTAAGTTCAATACTCACATATTATCACGGATTAGAGGAAGAAATGAACAAAAATCACATTTTGCTTATTTTTAGGGCCCATACATAAACAATGTGCGATCCTAATAAGTTTTAAGATGAGATAAATTATACCTCTTATCAAGCATGTTTGTCATCCCAAATAATTTTATACCTTAAAACATTCCAAGAGTTAATTAATTCCATGAAATTTTACTGGGATGAAATTTGAATGAGAAATGGCGCCAAACATGAAAAGAACAAAAAGAAGCATGACAAAGGTTTAAAAAGTATAATGATAGCAAAACAATAAGCAATCAAAAGAGACCAAAATGTAATGATTATGGCTAATGAGCACAATTCTTATTGCCCTTTTTGATTGCAAATTTGCAACCCACCAAACATGACCCCATCATTTTAAGTCCAAAATGATATCACGCAAGAATCTTTACTTTGATTCTCTCCCTAATGATAGATATCACGCAAGAATCTTTGCTTTGATTCTCTCTCTAAGTAAATGATGTACAATTGTAAAAAAAAAAAGAATTATTATAAAATATCAAAAAGAATTATCAAAACATAAGTATTACTATTATAAAAGAAAATTCTGAATTTTTGGATTGAATACTTTTTCTATGGATGTATTAATTTTTAGCGAATTCATTTTATTTATAATAAATTTTCGTGGTTCTTTCTCACATTAAAAATAATTCTCATTTGAACCTATTGACTCTCTCTCTTATTTGTAAGAACAAAATATTTTTGTTTTACAAGCTAAACTTCAGGTTATAAATGGATAGTAACTTTATCAATAACATATGTAACAAAGTTAAAGAATCCACTTAAATTAAAAGAATTGATACAAAAGAACTTAACTAGGCTACCAAGATTTGATAATCTGTTTGCAAAAAATAAAACTAGAGAATTAAATAACATATTTATAGATTTAAGTATGTAACCGTGGCATGATGTACATATATGTAGGTGATATTAGAGAAGGATGAAATTTGGAGTGGAAAATGGGAATCAGCTTTATGGTTAATAAATAGGCTGCGAATGGAGGCAGAATGAGGCAGGCATGGCAGCACATTTATTACACACCCAATATAGTTCAAGCAAAAAGATATAATCATTCCCATAAATCCAAAACCCACACACTGGAGGTGTGGCTGTGGCCCCCATTGCCTCCACCTTTGCTTTGAGCTTCAACCGACCGCACCTTACCAAAGCTTGACTGCTTGAGTACACAAGATTTTGGGACATTTCATAATAACAGCAGCTGCCCTAGCTAGAGAGGGAGAGAGAAAATCTTTGTTCTTGTATTCAAAAATAGCCCACCAGAGAGAGAGAGAGAGAGTGAGTGTGTGTGTGTGTGTGAGAGAGAGAGAGAGCATGTATTGAAATCTCTGCAGTGGTGAGGACTACAAGTTCGAATTATTCTTCTTCTGTGTTTTATAATGCCCTCTTCCTCCATTGGCCTCATTGAAATTCACATTCACCCCCAGCCGGCCACCCCTACCCCACCCCCTTTGTCTGTATAATGTATCTATCCCTTTAAAGATTGAATTGAATATATATGCTGGGAGGCAATTTTTTGTACAAAACCGAGGCTGCACTAAAGTGGAATTGCATACATATTTTTTGTATGTATAGTTCGAATTCGTAATGTAACGGAGAAAAAGCAAAAGGGAAGGGCCTTCACATAAGCCTTTTACACGTGATAAAGAAACCATCAAAAGCACTTGCATGCGTGTATAAAAGACTCATTATAATCATCATCTCTCTTGAAAAAACAGTCTTTGAGTCTTTCCTCTCTCATTATTTATACAATTAGATTTCGGAGAACCCATCTTTTTATCCCCACTTTTCCCAACTCTTTTCCCAGTTGCCATCTTTTGAATCTCCCTTTAGGTTCATGATAAAAGCCCACTTCTCCTTCAAAGCTCAGATTCAAGAAAAGGAGATAAAGGTGCAGTCTTTGGTGTTTTTGAATGGTGGGTTTTGGTTTTGAGTTCAAAGTTTGAATCTTGGAGCTCCATATATATTTGTAGCATGAATTTTGTTCGTGTTTCGTATTACTGAGGTGTCGTTTTCTATGCAGCAGTGAAAAATTTGGGGGTTGAGATGTTGATTTCCGCAGTGAGTTGTTCAATGTTTATTCCTTTTAACTCTATGGTTTTGTGTAATATGCGTTGCTCTTTTGTAGCTTTCTAGGCGTTTTTGTTCTCTTTCTTGAGCAGTCGTATTTTATGTCACTCACATTTATTTATGCTTGTGTTGGACCAAGGATGCATAGTTTCTCCACACCCACGCACACTTATATGTATATGCATGTGTGTGTACATATGGTACTGAGTCTTTATTATCTGGGATTTTTTCAAACTTTTTTGTTTTTCATTTTCACTGCTGTTACTCTTGGTTTTGGTTAGGGGACAAGATGAAGTATGCCTTTGTCTTCTGGATATTTCTACTATTTGATTAGATTTTCCTTTGTAATACTACGATTTGAATATATTAGAATTTCCTATATTTGTCCACATGTGCATCATTATTTTAAGGATTTTCATGTCTCATTTTCATGATGTTGGGATTCCTAACCGAAGATTTGGAGACGGTTTTTTGAGTTTCTTGGTACAGATTGTATTGTCTCGACATATATGTATTCTTGCTCAGTCCAAAAATGGCTTCCTCTTCTTATTTCACTCTATTTTTCTCGATTTCAAGAAAAAGAAAAATTGGGACTTCTTTTTTCAACAAAAGTTTGGATCTTTGTAAGAAAAATGTTTTTCGATTTGCGTCTTTGGGATAATTCGGCACCTACAAGTTCTTTATATTTTAGTGTCTGTTTTTTAAATATACTTTTCTTACCATCTTCATTTATGGCTGTACAATACAATGAGTAGAGTCAAATAAACTTATCTCTATCTTCATCTTTTTGGTACGGTGGATTGATTTTCTGCTCATTTTTGGCTTGATTATGGAAACATATTTGACATATTTCTAGATTTTAAGATAGGAATAAAAAATAAAAAAAATAAAAAAATAAAAAATGCCTGTGGCTGCCTGCACTAAAGGATCTTCTTCTTTAATGCTCTCTCTCTTGCGTGTGCTATTCTTTTTTCCTGCATTATCATCATCACATTTCTATACTAGTGTATATATTTCAATTTGGGTGGTGTTGCTGACATAAAATATCTTTTCTCTGTTTTTGGATTGTTTTTTCAGTGCATGGAATCATTAATCTTTCAAGGGCTTTAACCAACAACTACAAGGAAAGAACTATTCTATCCTAATCAGGAATTATTTGCTGTCACAAAAATTGCTCTGCCTATTTCTTTTCAGCACATTACGTTGAGTGTTTTCAATATTCTGTGTTTGTTTCATCATAAACCATGCCTATAAGGCAGATGAAAGAAAATTCAGAGCAACATTTTGTCATCAAACCCCAGCTGCAAAACTCCATGAATTCATCTCCAAAAAGCTCAAAGACTACTCAAAATGGGAAAGGCCCACCAGTTCAAGAATCCCAGAACAAACAGACCTCACCTCCATCAAAAAACAGAGGAAGGAGAAGGGGTCGGGGCGGCCGGAAATCAGACCAAGGCGATGCCTTTATGCGGCCGAGCTCACGGACATGCACGGCAGCTGGTAAGCCAATTGTTAGAGAAGATGTTAGAGCCATTGTGCCAGCTTTATCTAGCAATGTCTCAGTTGGAGATCAAGGCAGCTTGTGTAAATCAGATATGGGATTTCCGAGCTCGAGCAAGTCATTGACTTTTCCGATGAGGCCGGGGTTCGGGCAGCTCGGGACAAAATGCATTGTCAAGGCCAACCATTTCTTCGCAGAGTTGCCAGACAAGGACCTGAACCAGTATGATGTAAGATGCTTCTCAATCATGTTTTTGGAGTATTAATAATTAATTTGATAGCTATGTGACACAAACATTGGGGCCCTTAATCTGACATTAATTATGTTTATGGATGTTTCTTGCTCTATCCATTGGTCTTTTATGTGGAGGAGAATTGAGTGAATCTGTGTTTCTCTTTGTCCTTGGCTTGTATGGCATTGATGTGTCTTTGACAGTGGGTCATGGATATTTATTTGTTATTTTGACTTGTTGGTATTTTCGTTGTTTATTAATTCAGGTAACGATCACCCCGAGGTGACTTCTAGAGCAGTGAATCGGGCCATCATGGCGGAGCTCGTGAAAATATACAAAGAATCTGAATTGGGTATGAGATTGCCAGCCTATGATGGGAGAAAGAGTCTGTATACAGCTGGTGAACTCCCTTTTTCTTGGAAGGAGTTTACCATTAAGCTTATTGATGAAGAGGATACTATCAATGGTCCCAAGTAATTTATTCCATCTCTGACACTGCTGCTTCATGCCCATCATCGAATTCCTTATGCTTTTTTGCTTGATTGATGGAACAGTAATCTTGAAAAGAAAGTGAAGATTAACTGTAATTGTATACTTTTCAACACTAAGTTTACTTTGTGCACATTTCAGGAGAGAAAGGGAGTATAAAGTAGTGATCAAGTTTGTCGCAAAGGCAAGCCTGCATCATTTGGGCCAATTTCTTGCTGGTAAACGGGCAGATGGTCCGAGGGAAGCTCTTCAGATTCTCGACATTGTACTGAGAGAGCTCTCGATGAAAAGGTATAACAAACTGCTCTAGTGTTAAGTTGAAGCGTTGTTAGATATGCACATGTATGAAGTTTAAGTATTATCATTGTCATTTGAATCAAATGCTGAAAAGTTTCCATCTTTGTGCATGTACAAGGTTCTGCCCCGTCGGGAGATCATTCTTTTCTCCTGATATTCGGAGACCACAAAAGCTCGGTGATGGTTTAGAGGCTTGGTGTGGATTTTATCAGAGTATAAGACCTACTCAGATGGGCCTGTCACTCAACATAGGTATTTTCGTGTCAAATTGACATTGGGCTGCAAGTATGCATGATTTCGTTGCAGCTCACTATTTGCTCCATTTAACGTCCTCTCTTTCCGACGTAGATATGGCTGCAGTTGCATTTATCGAGGCACTTCCAGTGATTGAGTTTGTTGCCCAACTATTGGGCAAAGATGTTCTGTCGAGGCCATTGTCCGATTCAGACCGTGTTAAGGTAGGTTCTCACTCAATCCAATCGACCTGGATAGATCATCCTTCAGCTTTCTCTGAACCTTCATTTGGTTTCAGGTTAAGAAAGGCCTTCGAGGAGTAAAAGTCGAAGTGACCCACAGAGGGGATGTACGAAGAAAATATCGAGTTTCTGGCATTACAACTCAACCAACTCGAGAGCTAGTGTAATCTTGATGCAAACATTTTTTGAAGGCGTTTTTCGTCTCATAAAAATTTGTTCTCGCGGAGTTAGTTATTTGCCCTCTCTGGTGTTGATTAATATTTCAGATTTCCCGTTGATGATAACTCGACTATGAAGTCAGTTGTTGAATATTTCCAAGAGATGTACGGATTCACGATTCAGTATACTCATCTACCTTGCCTTCAAGTAGGAAACCAGAAGAAGGCAAACTATTTGCCAATGGAGGTTAGAAGTTGGCACTTTGGTTTGTAAGGTTTCGTCTTTCTTTTAGTGCCTGTTCGTGTTCAAATACTCTTTATTTCAGGCGTGTAAAATCGTTGAGGGCCAAAGGTATACTAAAAGGTTGAGTGAGAAACAAATCACCTCCCTTTTAAAGGTCACGTGCCAAAGACCAAGGGATCGGGAAAACGACATTTTGCAGGTACAAGATGCCTCTTATTTTTCCTCCACCTCTTACATATTGGATAGTTAATCCTACGTTCATAATCTACAATTAATATTTTGTTTAGAAGGGTAAAAGAACAAGATAATTGAATATTTCCATTTTAATAGGACAAGTTTTAACATTTAAATTTTGAAAAGGCATGCATATAGGAGTTTCATTCTGATTTCTAATCTCTAATTATAAGTTGAATAATATAAAAGATTTGGTAGTAAATTAAAATGCCAATATAATTGTAAATTTCTAGTTGCGAATTTAGGAAGAGTTATATTCAAATAAGTGGAGATGAAAAATGAATTAGGGATGCATCACCACCATTACCATTATTTGATCATGATTTGGTAATGATCATTTGCTCTGTTTTCTTGCAATGCAGACTGTCCAACACAACGGCTACGATCAAGATCCTTATGCAAAGGAGTTTGGAATTCGGATTAGTGAGAAGTTGGCGTCAGTGGAGGCGAGAGTTCTCCCCGCCCCGTGGGTGAGATGCTGCCTCTGAAATCTTGCTTTTGTGTTCAAAATGTTTTAAAATTCATGCTTTAACTTGTGTTGCCGATTATTTGCAGTTGAAATATCACGAGACTGGGAAAGAAAAAGATTGCCTACCGCAAGTAGGCCAGTGGAATATGATGAACAAGGTTTCACTTTTCATCGTTATTGTCACTATAATAATATATGTCACATATAGTGCCATTTCATATTTCATGATGGAATGACAAAATGCTAGTTCTCAATCTTTCTATGTTACTCACCATGGTGATTTTATTTGCGCAGAAAATGATAAATGGCATGACTGTTAGCCGGTGGGCATGCATTAACTTCTCACGAAGTGTTCAAGATAGCATCGCTCGAGGGTTCTGTAACGAGCTGGCCCAAATGTGCCAAGTATCCGGCATGGTAGAGCATCCTTTCCTTGATATTCACGTTGTTGGCCTTTATGCCTTCACTACATGATCTGATTAAAGCCGACACATTCTTCAGGAATTTAATCCCGAACCAGTTATTTCTTTCTACAATGCTCGTCCAGATCAAGTCGACAAAGCTTTAAAGCATGTTTATCATGCATGCATGACCAAATTAAAAGGAAAAGAACTTGAGCTTCTGTTAGCTATTTTGCCCGACAACAACGGGTCCCTATATGGTACAATCTTGAACGAGTGAGACATTAATTAGATTTTCTCTTATCAATAACATAACATCGGTTTCTGTGGTGATAGGTGACCTGAAGCGAATATGTGAAACGGACCTCGGTTTGATATCCCAATGCTGTCTGACGAAACACGTTTTCAAGATCAACAAGCAATATTTGGCGAATGTATCCTTGAAAATAAATGTTAAGGTGTGACATATTGTCCTTATTTCATCTCAAATTATTATTTCGATCTCTATCTAAACTTCTATCCTATTGAACAGATGGGTGGGAGAAACACGGTTCTTTTGGACGCTATTAGCTGCAGAATACCTCTAGTCAGTGACATACCGACAATTATATTTGGAGCAGATGTTACACATCCTGAAAATGGAGAGGAGACGAGTCCTTCGATTGCTGCTGTAAAGTTTCTAAAATAATACACTCTATTTTGGATATAATCGTAAATTATATTCTTTCTTCCACGTTGCTAAAGTATGTCACGGAATGCAGGTTGTAGCATCTCAAGATTGGCCCGAGGTCACAAAGTATGCGGGATTAGTTTGCGCTCAAGCTTATCGACAAGAGTTAATACAAGATTTGTACAAGACTTGGCACGATCCGGTTCGTGGTACGGTCAGCGGAGGCATGATCAGGTATATGTTATTCCCCTCTCCCATGGCTCTGATTTTACTTACTTACATTAGTCATTTTTGCTCACTTCATGCAACTATGATCTTCTTTTTGACTCACGACAATCATGCTGGTTTGCTCTCTGCAGGGATCTTTTGGTTTCTTTTAGAAAAGCAACCGGTCAAAAGCCACAGAGGATTATATTCTACAGGTCAGTGTAAATTTCTTAACAGTTGCAAAATTTTACTTACATACCATTTTATCGTTCATAACTGCTATGTTCTCTAATTTTTCCGTTGCTGATGTGAACATCTTTATCTGATTTTTGTCTTTAATATGCAGGGATGGTGTCAGTGAAGGGCAATTTTACCAAGTGCTACTGTTTGAGTTGGATGCCATACGGAAGGTTAGTAACGATATTTTCCCTTCTTTTTCTTTGTTTGAGCCTTAACTACCCGAAATGTCACTGTAACTTTATCATGTAAATATGGCTCTGATAAATGAAGTCTTATGCAGGCATGTGCCTCTTTGGAGCCGAACTACCAACCACCAGTAACATTTATAGTAGTTCAGAAGCGACATCATACGAGACTGTTTGCGAATAATCATAGAGACAAGAGCAGCACTGACCGGAGTGGCAATATTTTGCCAGGTAATTTATTATTATGCAGAATATAACATAGATTTGGTTTGGTCTCTTTACTTTTTTCATCGAATGTGATATGGTATAACTTTCTTGTTTCTCTGCAGGCACAGTTGTAGATTCTAAAATCTGCCATCCTACAGAATTTGACTTCTACTTATGTAGTCACGCAGGAATTCAGGTAAAAGTTTTGCCTCTTTTTTTTTGTTAACTTGAATAGCAAAATAGCTGCGTCTTCCTTGAAAGCTTGCTAATGAATTTTATGTACTTCCTTGAACATTACTTGCAGGGAACAAGTCGGCCTGCTCATTATCATGTACTCTGGGACGAGAATAATTTCACTGCAGATGGGATTCAGTCGTTAACAAACAACCTTTGTTATACATACGCCAGGTGCACGCGTTCAGTTTCAGTGGGTAAGTCATGATTTAGTGAAATCATCATAATGAAATAATCATAATGCAACATTTGCATGTTCATTTGAAGAACATTGGTGCAACTGATAGAAAACCTGCATATAGCAACCAACAACTCAAGCCCTTTTCATTTGTGGGCGACATTTTAAGAACTTTGATCTGAAATGACATATGTATTATAAATATATGTTTTTTTTTCTACTTTGAACTAGGAAAAATCTAGACAAAAATAATATAAGCTAATCTATCATTCACTTTAATGAATTGATAATAATCTTATCCTTTAAATACTAAATCCCATGTTTTACAATCTATTTTATCATTCAAAGTAAACGAGCCCAGAGTATGTCTGCATGTAATGTTATTTACACGTAATCCTTCCTTTTTCACTTTGCATTCAACCCCCTAGGTTCAACACTAGGCACACTCTAGCTTACTTAAGCATCAACAGTAAAACGGTCTTAATCATATTTGTAATTTTAAAGTATTTTGATAAAATTTGGATTCAGAGTTTGACTAACCCGTCAAACGGTCTTACACAAGAATCCCTCATTGGCATTATTTTCATTATTAACATTGAAAACTCTGACGCAAATCTGGTGAAGAGATGAGTTGCTTTTGTGCAATAATCATCCAAGGTGACAGTTGTTATTGGTTTACTGCAGTTCCTCCGCTTACTACGCATTTGGCTGCTTTCCGAGCAAGATTCTACATGGAACCGGAGGTGCAGGAAGGTAGCGGCAGCAAGGGCACCCGAGTTGCTGGAGAGTCAGGTGTTCGCCCCTACCGCCCTCAAAGAAAATGTAAAAGAGTCATGTTCTATTGTTGAAGAGAGGAGCAGCAACTAGCTAGGTTTAGTGATTAGAGGTTTAAGCATGTATAGCAGAGGGCCGTTCTTTGTAAAATTTGATTGTAGAAATGCTATTGCAGCTTTTTCCCCTCTAATCAGTGATGTAAGATATGGCTAGCAGTAGTTTCTTCTGATAACGGTAGTAACTCCTTTATTTCTTTGCATTTTAGTTCCAAGATATATAATAATGGAATCCTGCTCTTCAGTAAAATTATTGTACTCACGAGATCTTTTTCTTTTCTTTTATTGATCTGTTATTTGTTGGATGAAATTTGAGGTCACAAGTTCATAAATATCAACTACCATTGTCTGAGATCAACTAACTGAGTACAATGGAAAATTCGACTGCTAAGAACATAGTCTGCTTGTTCCACGACGAGAATTCATAAACAGTCAAAGCCTAGATGTCGCAATCGTCTCGCTCTATTATGCCTACTTCTCAACTTGAAAACATTAGAATAATGAGATCTTATGACAGTTCATAATCAGTTTAGAAAAAATGCATCATAAACTACATATCATAGGCCAGGTTTTATAAGAGAAGCGGCCCTATATTGTAAAACATATTTTCCCGAGCCGAGCTCGTATCGCAGAAACTATGTTCCATTAATGGCCTACCTCATTAAGATCGGGGAACTCGGTCAAATTCATCCAACCTGGACAATAGGGTTGTACACGGATCGAATCGAACCGAACCGAACACACTTATGAACTGGATCTCGCCGACTAACAGTCCATGCAGAAATTGAAAAAGTTTCAAATCAGGATCCTCCTACACCTTACACCCTCGTTCAAGTCATCCTACAGTTTTTATTTTTGAAGCACATTCTGATACATTTATCCTAATTAAATTTCAGTTGTTATTAATAAATTTAATAAATTCTAGTGGTAGATTAATAAATTTTAATTGAGGATCAATAAAAATTAATAAATCCTACTTAATTCAGGATCATTTTTTTTAACTTCTAAATTTTATTTTCCTTATTTTTCTTAAAATAAAAGTCGTCTTATTGTGATTTGTCTTCGACACCAAAATTGTTAAGCCACCCCAGATTTTAAATCATACCATGTGTTTGGATTGCATTTAATAATCTTTTGTACAATTAATGTTAGTGTCTCATATAAATATCCTATCGTCACACGACCTCTGTGCGCATTTTAAATTATGCATATCAATAATTTAATTAACTTGTTAGAAACAAGACAAAAATTCACCACCAGATGCTCGTAAATAGTCTCAGACCATGGGAGGAGTCATTGTCATGTTCCATATAACTAGCAAATGGTATATTAACTATTAGCAAGGAGGTTAAGCTTTCTCGTCGCATATCTCGGCCACATGATTGCACGAATTTCAACAAATCTCAATTTCGATTCCATCAATTATTAATTTCTTTATAAAAATAAACCTAAACAAATTATAAAAAAGGAAAAAGAAAAGAAAAGAAAAGAAAAGAAAAGGGAGAGCCATAACAAAATAAGCAAAAATGAAACAAGGAATCTATTTTTTCAAGAAATGTAAATAACTCCGTGTATGTTTTCTATTATTAGAATTTTTTTTGCTATCTATTAGTTTGAAATTTTTGATAAAATATATATCTTGAACTAAAAAATGCATTTAGATCCAAATCCTAACTTTTCAGAATACTGGACTGGTAAAGGACTGCGGCTCAGTGGCTGCATGGGGTTGAGACTTTGTTGATAGATGTTCCAAGTTGGGAAAAAAATAATTAACGCTATAAAAGTTAAATATTTTCATTTTAGAATATCTTGCACTAATTTGATGATTAAAAGAATATATGAATATGCACACCCAATGTAGCTGGATGTCACTTCAATTCATCAAATTTGTGTTTCATTCCAGAAATGTATAAAGTAACAAAACCCCCTAGAAAAGTGAGGGTGACAAACAAGAATCCAGAAATAGTTAGAGAATCATTGACATTTCGTATAAGTTCCTCACTCGGGATTGCAAAAGATTTATGAAATATTGCACAATAATGAACATTTCTAACTGAAACATAGCCCACATCATCCATAATACTGTCATCCGCTTAAAATCCACCATTTTTTTCACATATATACCGCCCAGGTCGAAGTCTACCACATATTTAATGAAAAAAATAATCCGGCTAGAATCGTCGCATCAAGTTCGACTAACTCCAACGAATCTACATATCATAAAGATCAGATACTCAATATCATTATCGACCACAAATAGTTAACAGTACCATGTACCAAATCAAATACAGATTAATTAATCTCCGATATATACACGTATATGTTAAACGAGAAATTCGATATATATATATATATATATGTAATATATATAGGAGATGGATCAGGTAGGAATGAATAATTTGGTAGGAAATAGGAATGAATCTGGCCTTTGATTTGCTATATCAATGGTTGAGATTTAATTTTCGGTGTCTTCTGATTTTCATTTTGTGTCTACACGGATTATTGTGCAATACTATAACTCTTCTTGTCTACGTTGTAATGAAAGATGTCTAAACTAATATATTTAGCATATGTGTTACGAATGGATGAAATATGTGCTAAACTAACATATGTGATATAGTGATTACGATTGTGTTACACAAATATGAAAGATGTCTACTATTCCTATTTTAAAGACATTAAGGAGCTTTCTCACAATAACTAACCCCTATATATATATATATATATATATATATATGATAGATCATATAGTACCCAAGCCCGAGATAGTATGGTAGTACTCAATCTCATCCACTCATCTCATAGATCCTATGGTTCGATTTTTCGGACTTTTAAGCTTAATTTGATGATTTTCGCTTCATTAAGGGTAGATTAGTAATTTGATTTGTTATTTGATTGCGAAAAACAAAAATGTATGCGATTAAACGCATAATGCATTTAAATGAACAAAAATGCATGCAGTTGAAGCAGTATAATGCATGTATGTATGCTCAACTTTTCGCGCAGGCAGGCGTGCCAGTGTGCTCGTGCTCTCGCGCGTCGCTCCGTGCTCGTTCGCGCACTCGTTGGCTGCATTTTACGTTTTTAAATGCATGAACATGCTTTGTTAAATCGTGGACGTGTTTTGATCAATGCGTGAACGTCTAAGTTAAATGCATATTTACATTTTGTGAGAACATGCATTTTTGTTTTGTTCAATGCGGTTTCATGTTTTGTTCAATGCATTTTATGGTTTTGACACCAAATCTATCATCCATCATTCTATAACAATTATGTCGTCTCTTTCACGATTATCGGTGATTCGCCGTGAATCACCGTCATAACCACCATATTTCTCGATTCTTCAATCATCTATCAAATTCATCTTATATTTTTCTTAAAATCCATCAATTTTGTTCCTCAATTTTTTCTTCTTTTTATTTCTTTCAAAATCATTATTTGTAGTTGTTTGTGTATCTTGTTCTTTGTCACGGAGTTACCGCCAAATCCTTTGCCGGTGCCGTCCGTCTCCGGCTCCGCCGTCGTCATCTCCGTCGTCTGCTGCCGTCGAGGAGGAGAAGAAGGCGATTTGTTTTTCCCATTTGCCTTGCGAAAATTAAAAGAAAAAGAAAGAAAAGGAGCTATGCGTGTCATTTGTGGTGTGACCACGTGTTCAAAATGTGTGATGCAGATTGAGTCTACATCTATCTGGGGATAAGATCTATGAACCCAACCCTATATATATATATATATATATTTCAACAAATCTACATAGTAACGGATTGATACTCAAGATTAACCACAAACAGTGAACCCCATCAAGTACAATTCCAACGTAGATTAATTAATCTGTGATAAATACACATATATGTAAAACAAGAAATTCGATATAGTTAAACAAATTTACATATTAAAAGCCCGATACTCAATATCGAGCACACATAGTTAACCACACCCACTACATAATCGAACGCAGATTAATTAATCTGTGATATATACTCATTTATGTAAAATAAGAAATTCGCCTCCACGATTTAACTCAGTTGGTTAAGAGTTTAATAGATTTGGAATAATGATCAAAGATCAAGTCCAAACAAGCAGCAACTATAATATGGGAGTTTCAGAGGCGTTGAGTTACTGTGATTTACCCTTCATGTTCTCATGGGATTGACGATTTACCCCTTATTGAGTCACTATGATTTACCCTTTACATTTTCATGAGACTGAGGATTGACGTGATTTCACATTCTTACGGGATTGACGTGATTTACTATTCACATTCTCATGGAACCGGTGCATGAGATTCCGGATGTGTGGAGTCTGGGGGAGAACTTCAGATTTTAGAATAAGAAATTCTATACAATTGCGTGGATCGAGGGATTAGTTAGAGGGGGCTCATGTGAGGGTGGGGACAGTGGGCAGAGTGGTAAACCAAAAGAGGCCAAGAGAAAATACAGATGAAGATGCTAAGGTAGCATTTATACCTAAGGATGAGACAACATCTCAAGCTTGCATTATTCAGTCAGATTCTGTGCAGCAAAATGAAATGGCAGTTTCAATGTTTCTGATAATACATAGACAAAAATTTAGATAAAAATGTGACCCAAATTCCTAGTATATATAATTAAAATAAATGCCTAGCTAGGTATCGTACACTTCAAGGTTTATGAATATTACTGAACCTTGACAGATTTTGCTCAGGAAAAAATTTGTTTTAATTACTTCCAACAACTTTATATCGTATTGGAATCATGAATAGAAAAGTCAAAGCATATATCTGTATAGATTAATTTAATAGGAAAAATGGAATGTGCATCTAGATTCAATATATTTGGACCGCAGCTCTTGAAAAGAAAGAATATTCCCAGTTTAATTAACTTCACTGTGCATTCTTTATTCAATTTATTCTTAAATTTGTGGTGGTTATAAAAAAAAGGGGATGCTTCGAATAAATTAATTTTGTATATTCCCTAAATTTGTTATTCTGGGCCTCAAGAAACCCTACTGATAATTGACGAGTCAATTGTGAATGAGACATTCTGTCACAACTCTGATTAAATAGATAAAAAGGAATAAAAGCTAACTAGCTAGTATTCAGCAGCACAGGAAATATTTCTGATTTTACAATAAAATAAATAAAAAGAAAGCATTTAACCCTGGCATTGAAATATTCTCAATTTCGTCGCCAAAATTGCAAATAAAAAATTAATCAATTCATGGGATAAACAAGAAATTTCGCCTTCTGATAATCCATCAGAAACAGCATTATTTGCAGTCGTCCCATAAGAATGAGAATTTAAATTAGAAAAACTATCAAGTATTTGTCAAAGAAATTGAATGAAATACAAACCCTTAGCGTAAAACGAACATATGACAATAAGATTCCAAAACCCACACCAGATATACAAGTGAAACATGAAATTCAAATGAAAATAATATCAAGAGAAAGTCGACATACCTTTGCACAGGAACCCTAGCTATATATAGGGGAAAGACAAAAATATAGGGTTCTTGACAACTAGGGTTTATTTCTCTATATTTTCGCGCAATCAGTATCAGATGAAGCTACCACATGATCTGATCTTTCCTCAACAAGGAGGGAGGTTTAGATCATGCTGGCAGCTTCAACAGATACTAGAGCACGATCAACATTGAAAACGCCATGAATCCTAGAGAGTGAAAAAGAGAGAGTTGTTTGATTTAATGTGGTTGATGATGTTGTGCAGAGAGGTTTTAATGGCGTATGTGTGGTATAAATAGAGGAGGAAACATAAGAGAAAAGTAAGGGAAATTAAAGCTATATAGTAATAACAACAAATAAATAATATTGATAGAGGTGGAGTGGTCCCTATCGACATATGCAATTTGAATAATGTAATAACACAAAAATTTATCTACATCCGTTCGCACCGTACAGATAAAAAAAATATAATTTATTATTAAAAAAATATCATTTATATTAAAGAAAAATATTATTTATTTTTTATCCTATAATTTTAAAAAGTATCATTTATATTGAAGAAAAATATTATTTATATTAAAAAGTATCAATTGAAGAAAAATATTATTTATATTAAAAAGTATCAAAATCTACGGATGTATGTACATGAGACCACCTCATGTCATAATAGCATTTATTTCACTTTGGTTGGAACTGTGGAGACCCTCTCTCTTCGCCATTTTTGCAATTTAGGGTTGGAACCATGGGACATCCCCCCTTTTCTATTTACAAATTTTAAACAAATATATAATTTAATCCGACCCTTGCAACGTTTTAATAATAAATTCATCTTTTGATTTATAATAAATTCGATAATCTTAAATTTTTTCGATGGTCGAGAAAGCGGCGTGGCATGAAAAATGGTTTGTCATAATTAGTTCCATATACATGGTTTATCATGGAGATTATGTTTGGTTTTAAATACTTCGGTCGCTCAATGCTTTGCATTTGTAAAAAAACGAATTTTACAAAATAGATAAGGGCATTTGCATGGCAAAGCATATAGAAGTTATGTTTAAATTACAGATAATAATTATGTCGTGTAATTTTAAAAAGAAATAGTAAAATGAGGATAAATTCATTCAGTAGATACTATTGTTGAAATGCCTTGTAAATTAATGTGATATCAGTATTATAAATATTGTTCGGCAAAACTATCAGATATAAAATTAAAGAGATATATAGGATCTTGTAGAAACTGTGATTTTTTATATATAATAATAATACTTTTATATATTATAATAATGTTTCTTTTTATATAACGACAATTGGTATAGATTGGTTAAGTTTTTATATAATCCACATTTTTCGTCAAAATGTACCTTCTTAACTAAGGGACTGAACTTTGAGTGTACATTTATGTGGAAACACAAAATTATATATGAAATAATTTCAAGTAAGCATTAAGATATCTTATGACATGTTGGGCTGATTCAATAGTGGTAATTTTAGAGTCTAACCCATCAAATTTATTAGGAAACATACGTTTTTTGTTCATAGAAATCTACAGCTGCTATCTTAGGTGCGTCTTGGATAAAACAACGTTCGTGCAATACCCTATAAACCATACAAGACGGGTAAACCAAACTTAGAAAACTAGATATAACATACTCAGACCTATATAGATGTTAGTAGAATGAAAATATACTTATTTTCTTTACGTAAACAGCAAACAAGGCCTGCTTGAATCTATTCATATCACTATATATATATATATATGTGTGTGTGTGAAGTGTGTATGTGTATATGAATATTTGATGAAGAATACTGATGTAGAGCTTTGGCAATTAGTATTTTTGTAGAGTGATATATTTCCTTATTAATATAATTAATCATTTTAAACTCGCATAATATAAAGATCATAATAATGTTATATGCTATACCAAATAAAACCGATCGATCAACCATATGTAAAAACCTAGACAAACGTTACATTATGAATTGTGGTGAAAAAATTTGTATACGTGTATTGAGTGTTGGACTTATTCAATCCACGCACAACAAAACAAAACATTTTCTTGATTACAATAGAAAAAAGAAAACCCCCTTACTGATCCAGGAATATAATTGGACCAAAGCGGTGTGTTTGTTAGAGTTGTAAGAAAATAGGACTATACATCGCATTTGGGACACTCAAGTGGTAGATTTTACATGTAAATAGATATAGAGTCCAATCACGAGTATCCCTCTCGAATACCCCAAAAAATATTTTTTTAAAAATCGAAAGGTAGAAAAGAGAAAGAGTGAAAGAAAGTGATTTTCAGATGTTATAATAAGCGAAATACAATGATAATATTAATATTCAATGTACATAAAATAAGTGTCACATGTCACATACTAAGAAAGCGGTCAATATTACTTTTACTATTTCTAATTATTGCATCGAAATAAAAAAAGATAAAAAGAAAATTGCAACGATGACAAGGGTAAAATGGGAGGTTTAGCAAAATTTTATGCTGGAATTTTGAAACGGAACACTTATTTCATTTTTACACAATAGCTTGATTTTTAAATTTCTTGAGACGTGACAGTCATCCATATACATACTATAAGAAACGTTACATTGTGTGCATGTGTTGGCAGTGGTAGAGTGGTTAATTTTCGAGATCATGGGTCTCATGTTCGAGTCCACCGTGACGCGACCTTTAAATTCACAATAAAGCAATAGGAGATCCGAGTGGATGCACTTGGTGGAGGCACAAATTTATTTGGCATATCTACATGGGAAAAGCATCTTGAGAGGGGCCATAAGAATAATAGGTGAAAAACTAGTAGAAAGAGGGGACCATAGTTTGTCGATGTCATAATTTGTTTATTAGCGATGAATTTCAAGATTCACACAAAGAGGAAATCGAAAGGGCATCTCATCAACCTTGCATCCATCGAAATACATGTTCTCAGTCACTTTCTTTTTCTTTATTTATTTCTTATATTATTACTTATTAGTAGTAGAGGTCTGCATTTAAGAAATTTCCCTCTTGGAATATTTTTCTCGTGCAGCTTCAGTTTTGTTGCAGTTTTTTGAATTAATGCATTTCGATTGGATCCAGCTGGGCGGTTATAAATGAATTCGTAATTATACATTTTTCACCATCTGATGCAGACTATAGAAAAAGACTTGTGATGTGAATCTCCTTCACAAATAATACCTTTTCTGTTTTCTAGTTCTCAGTTTTCATTTGATATATATCCCACATTAATTAGATGCCACAACATTCAATCTTTTCCAATGGACTTTGATTTTATGTCTCATTCTTGTATATTATTGTCTCATTATATATAAATGTATAATACATTAACATGATTTATTCAGTATTTCCATGAAAAAAATATAGAGTACAAATTTCATCTCCGATTTTGTTCAAGTATTTTAAAGATTGTTAATTTGTTGATTTAAACGAATAATCGATCTTTATATGGTATTTATAAGATCTGGTGATCCCTTTCACTCATTCTCAGTGCTCTTTTTTCATCGCCTGTGTAATTAATCCATGAAAATGCAGTTTGTGATGGCATTTGACTTTTTTTTTTTTTTCGAGGGTATTGGATTTAATTATTTACTTAGCTAATAATCTATACTTCCACAAGGAGGAAGATAGAGAGAAAGTAAGAAGACGAAAAAATGTTTATAGCTAGCTTATTTTATATAATACTCTTTTTGAAAAATAAAAGTTCTTGTCAACTATAGTTATTAAGGATAATTAGGTAAAAGACTACTTCTGTCTTGTTACTTTTTTAAGTATAAGGTAAGTTATATATAATACATAAAACTAATATTTTTTTTGAAAGCCATAAGTTAATATTTGAGCATACAAATACACAAAATCACAATATATAGTTAAATAAGAACTCACACCTTGCTTTGAAATATAATTCGAAGGACTCAAAGTATGTCCAATGACTTAGTCGTTTCGCGCCTAAAAATTCATTAAATCTAAACTTTGTAAATGGATGTTCAACTTTAAAATAAAAGTTCAATTGATTTCATGACATGCTATATAAATTCATAAACCTTAAATGAATTTAATGTAAAGTCTATGAAAAAACTATGATATTGTAGTGTAAAAGATTAAATTAATATAACTTCAAGAACCTAAGATATATTATGCAAATTATTTCAGAAAATAATACATTTTTGAGTATTTTTACATTTTTAACTGAAGGGAGAGAAATTGTTAAAACTTAAAAGATACTCCTCATGTCCACCAAAAACAACTTACATTTCCTTCTTTTGGATATGGCCCCCATAAAATTTCATAATTTTTACCCTCAATCTATCCACTTATTTAAAAAAACAAATAATCATATTTGTTTTTATAAAAATAAGTATTAATGTAAATTTAGAAAATCTTATCAATATCCATTCAGTCAAATATATTGATTAGATTGGTTTGTAATTACTAGAACTGAGATGGTTTATACGAGAACCCAATCTATGCACACATACTTATTCTGTTTCAGAATAAGTGGCCTAATTTGAAAATGATTTTATCTAATTCTATAAAAAAAAAGATACCAAACTACCAAATTTACTATTTGTTAAAATTTTCAATTTTATCTTTAACTTTGCAACCTCTATATTTTTCACAATATTTAGGGATAAAAGGAGTAAATGATTCAACTTCATTTGAACGCGTCTTTTAGACGGCCGATGATACTTATTATGGACAGATGAAGTAGATGTTATTTATATAGCTCTGTGTGTGTTTTGTCTAGTGCAGTAGTTGGATTCTTGTATTGCATATACACAGCGTTCTGTTCTCCATCCTAATTATGTCGGTTTATACTTGAATACTTTTGCTGTTTATTATCTGTCGATAATAATAAAAAAAAAGATGAAGTACTCTTTTTATATTTAAAAAAGAAAAATACGAAAGAGTTCAAAATACACAGCAAACCCTAGAAGCAGAGGGTGTGGTCCAATGTTAACAACAAGAGGTGACAGAAGAGGTTGTTGTATTAGGTTTATAGATTAGAGTGGTCCTTTGTAAACACACAGTGCTCACATTTTTCTGTGAAAAAACAAACCCTATAAATGAAATATGAGCTTTAGATATATATTGAATATCCATCTTGATGGGCTAGAATCAGCATTTAAAGTGTATAATATATGTGTGCAGGTGCAGCCTTATTTTAATTAGCTTCTCTCTTACCACCATAATATAAAAAGTGAAGACAAATTGGGAACATCACGAAGCATATGGGAGGGTCAGGGCATAGACAAGGATAGCTAGTTTTAGATTCTGGCGAGGTCAATTCAATTTTCTCGGCCTTCTTTATTATATTTGGTTTTGAGTTCATTTATATATTTGAGTTAATTGCATGTAATAACTCCGTTTCTACTTATATTTTAGTTTATGACACAATTTTTAAATTTTGGCACTAAAAATAATTTATAATTTGTGAAATCGATCTATTTTTTGGTTAAATTAAAGTTGACGTGACTGTTGGAGAAGTGCACGTGGACTGGCCAACAAACCAGCTTAAACGATGTTGATGCAAATTTTTCCATGTAAACTTCTCCGACATCAACATATATTTTCTGACAACCATATCGCTTTAATTAATCGAAAATACATTGATATTGTAAATTGTCAAAATTTTAAGAAATAAACTTTCGTGCGCTCTACCTCAATATACGCACTGCCTATGCCATCCATTTGATAGGACATTTACGAGTGTCGTAATAAATTATGTCTCATATATCCACTTAATAAGACACTTAAAAGTGTCGTAATAAGTTCTATCTCTGATGTGCCCGTATGCGCATACAAGACCTTCTCAAATTTTAAAGTTATGTTGTAAATAATAAAATTAATTAAAGTGGTGTTATTAAATGCATACAATTACACCTATATATTTACACATTTACACTTTGTGTTATATTCTCGGTCCTCCACATGACAGGTATATTTGCACCAGAATAACTTTTTTTTTTTTTTTTGGTAATTTAATACATAAATTTTAAAGGCTGCGTCACGGTGGACTCGAACCCGAGACCTTTGGCCTCGGGCATTAACCAATCTTAATAACTTCTTGTTTTGATGATTGATGTTGTAATACCCGTCTTTTTAAACACATTTTGCGTGGCACGTTTTTGAGAAAAGGTCGAAAGGTTGACTTTTGTTTGGGTGATGCGACCGTCACGAAACCTCGAGCGTTGTGAAGAGTGTCTTATGACGAATTCATAGACACTAAGTATCAGTTTTCGACCACCCATGAAGGTTCGCACTCGGAAGTTATCAAAACAGGACTTTTCATTGGTCTCTTAAAAGCATATCTTATTTATAGTCATTGTGTCCGGTATTTTATTTCGTGTCCATGGGTACCAAGTTTGCTAAATTTGAGTCCGTTTGCAAAAGTTGCGTCGCTTTTTGCGTTTTCGAAAAAAATACTTGTAATTGACTGTGACCCTGCATTTTCCTATAAATAGGAGGCTAGGGCCTTCATTTTCAACGTTCATTTCTTCGTCTCTCGTGTTTACGGAAGAGGCGAGCTCGCTCCTGTACGCCGCTGAGCTGGAGGAGTGGGGATCGGCGGGGAGGCTCGTGGCGGCGCATTGCTTTCTTCGCCGAGCCACCGCCGATCAACCACCCCCGCAGCCCGTTTTTGTTTTGTCCTTTTCTTGTTTTGATTCCGCCTTTTAGTAGATCGTATAGCATAGAACTCGGGTTTCTAAAGGGACGGCGGGTTGGGCCGCCGCCCATTCGCCATTGGCCGATTTGGTGGTCATTGGTCGCCGATTTGGTGGCCGACGGCCACCTTTCTACGGTCCTTTAGGTTTTGAGTTAAGACTATGCATTCTACTAAAGTACCGATCCGTTTTACGTTTTTCGCGTTTCGCACGTCGGGATGTTTTCCGTTGCTTGAGTTTTCTAAAGGAAGTACATGCCGGGTTATCCATTTTCAACGTCGTTTGTCATTCCATGTTCGTCGTTATGCATATTGCTTATGTTTCCATTTTCATGCATCGATTTTGGATGGTTTATCTAGATCCGAGGATAGCATCGATTTTTGAAACTTCTTTTGCTAAGATTTGAGTCAACTTGCATGCATGCATATTTTGAAGGTACCCTATTATAGGTCTCGATGCCTGAATATATTTCCTTCGCATCGAGTTGATTTGAAAACCGGAGAGTGCCAAATGTGGGTTCGAGAAAGTGAAAACCCTAATTTTGCTACGATCGTCGTTTGGATCACGTTGTTGCTTTGCTTTGTGGAGGTAACCCCAAAAGTTGTTCCGTCTTGTTACCGGTACCTACCGGTCGATCGGTGAAGTCATCGGATCCGTAGATATCTCTCGGTTGACGTTTTAATGCATTCGAGGTTGGGTTATATATGCTTATTTTGAGTTATTTACTCGATATTTCAAAATAAAACATATGCGTAGTAAAATCTTTTGTGAAATTATTCTTGTTCTCCGATCCAAGATATGGTTCTATCATGGTTGTGCACGGATCTCTATTCGGTGGGTTGATCACCATCTTGAGTATTGATCATAGGGGATGACCCGAACACGTGGTTATGGTTACGAAGGGATGAACCCTAAGTCCACACGGAAATGGTAATGAGGTGGTTATGGTTCGACGAGTTTGACCACAAGTCCACACCGAGTTAGCCTATTGGATACGTTCGAGGCGTGGGCCATTGGATATGTTCGGGCGAATGAATGTCATGTGATGGGGTGGCGGGATACGTTCGAGCCGTGGTTCATGGTTCTATGATGGGAATAATGATAATAACGGATCGGTATCGAAAAATGAAAAATCTATTTTGCTTACTTAGAAGTGGATTTACGTTTAAAACCTTCTAAGGTAAGTGCTCTAAACACGACCTCATGATTCTAACGATTTATGATAAACCCCACGGTGAGTCGCTAGTACTACCCCAAACTCTTTTTCAAATCTTTTCACGAGATGGAGGAGGGTGGACCAGGCGGCGAGGGTGGGCTGCGGGTTCTTCATGCTATGCTTCCGCGATGTTATGTTATATCGTACTACGATATTGATGTACTCTTGTCCTTATTTGCTTTACGATTGGGAACAAGATTTATTATGTTATTCTCACGTGAGTCTCGTCACGAGCATGCTATGTGGTTGACGGTCTAGTTGACGAGGATGTAATGCTATTTTGCCTTCTTGCATTACTTATAATAAACCAAGATCATGTTTTTACGAGGTTATGATGTCGATATTATTACATTGGTGGATTGTTTGCACCTCTCCCTCGTGATATGTCCTAGTTATAGAGAGATCTTTGCCGATTTCATGGTCACATCTTCTTATCATGTATGTTATATGTATCCCTTCTTCCCCGCCTTCTTAACCCTCAATCCCTAATCACACCCCGGATCCGTGCTTCCCTCGGGAATTGGGCGTGACAAGATGGTATCGAGCGGTGTTCTTGGCCCGACATCTATCTTTCTTATCGATACCGGCATGGTATCGAGCGATGGTTCTTAGCTTTGACCTCTATCTTTGTTATCCGATATCAAAGCAGTTTGTTTGCTTTATATCATGAGCATTCTTGAAATTGAGTGTTTAGAACTTGTTCTTCTAAACTGTTTATCAGGTACATCTACCCTCAGCTCACCGTCAGTCCGCCTCCTTTAAAAAGGGGATGAGGTATGTGTTTATTTACTTATGCTTTATGTGGCTATGTGAGCTTGATGTGATCTTGGTTTCATGTGCTTTGGCATGGTAAGAGTTTACGCGATGTAAACGTGATGTGAAAGAGGTATGGTTGGATGGTGATGTGGATGTGGAAGTGATTGTTGATGGAACAAAAAGGGCCTGTGTGGCTGTGATATGAAAATCGTTTATATGATATGATGTGATTAATGTGATCACGTATGGTTGATGTAAGTCTATGTGTTTACATAGCAATATGTTGTTGATTGAAAATCTTGTTTATTATGATAAACGAGTGCTTGTAAGTGAATCTGTATTTGCTTACGTGATTATATTGATATTGATATGGATATGTGTTGAAATGAACATGTGTATGAGACATGAATACCCGGATATTTGGGATGGTAAAGGAAACGTGAATATTTGTTGTTGTTTTATGGTGAACTAACATGTAGGTTTATGGATATTGATGGCCCAGACAACGTTGGTTAAGATCTCACGAATGGATGAGCATATCCGTAAATTCGTGGAATGTGCCGGATTATTCATGAGCCATTGGGAGTATTTACAGGAAGATTTGTTGGGTTATGGAGAAAGGTTCGAGGCGGTGGGAAAGTGTCGAATCGAGGCTACTATCGGATGATCGAAAGGCTACAAGCGGATGGCAACCATGGGGAGAAAGCAAGGACATGTGTTGTTCGACGGGATCTATCACGAGGCACCTTACCTTGGACTTTCTTGAGTTATTTGCTCGAGTATGGAGGCGGTGGGATGACCACCGAGGTATACCATCGAGGAGGATGTGGTTGCGAGACACCGAGGACCGATCGAGATCGATGATAGGGATGATGTTCCAAGAGCCATTGGGAGAACAACCATCAATCAGCGATCACGGTCTGCAACAGATACACCGTCACTACACCTCCATCGACGATCCTTACCTTCCGGAGGACCCGGAATGACTTTGAGGCAGGAACTTCCAGGACGAGAGGTATTGTCCGTCCGACAGTGGCAGGAAAGAAGCCCAGAATCAGAATCTTCATGCCACCAAACTGCGTCGGTGGCATCCGGGAAGCGACTACGAGGAAAGAGGAGGACCCGGATGAGAACGAGGAGGATAGTGAGGATTCGGAGGACCCGGTGATCCGAGATAGCCGATGACTACGATGGTCGGGCACATTGAGGAAGGCAGCGCCAGAGACGAGGACTCGAGCACGGCTTTCACACGATACTCGAGCAATCGAGCACAGCTTGGATGGGATCATACCCAAGAGAGGCTTGCTTCCATGCAGGATCGCTTTTAAGCGGCGGCCAATTGCCACGATTGGAAGGAAAGAAGATGAGGAGAGAGAATGGAACGGCTGGGACGGCGAGGGAATAGTGGATGGATATGGAGGCGAGAGATCTAGGTAGTCGGTGTGTATAGTGACGATCAGATGCGCTAGAAGCATGGACGAGCGGCATCTTTGACGATGACGGAGTCGATTCTTTTGCTCACATCGACCTTTTGGTGACATACCTTGATCTTGTATTTTTGTGATCCTTCGCTGGACACCGAATATTCTCGATACTAACAGCTGTCTATGAGCGGGATGTTTATGTTTTGATGCTTATATGTGATATGAGCTATGCCGTGATGATATATGATCTATGTGATGTGTGATGATGATGTTATGTGAAATGCATGACGATGATATGTTGAGGATTGCATGATTATATGTGATCGTGCGTGATATGTGGTATATGTGATGATATGTGATATGGGTGATGATATATGTTATGCGATGATACCGGTTATCTATGCGGCGTTTCTAATGTTTCAAACGTCGATGCAGAATGCCGAGAACAAGGAACGGAGGAACAATAATGTGGAAAAGCCGGGAACCACCTTTGGTTCGGTGACATGCGATCGAGAGTTTCGCGAGCGAATCCCCTACGTTCGACGGTCTCGGCGAACCGATCGACGCTGAGAGCCGGATACGATCCACCGAAGGATCTTGAATACATCGGTGCGAAGAAGCGAGAAAAGCTGAATGCGCGATCTTTCGACTAGACGAGGCTGATTTACGGTGGGAATCCGTGAGAAGGACCTAACACCGAGACGGTGGGCAAGGTATCGTGGGAATATTTCGAGGAAGAACTCATGGAAGAAATGCGTGCTGGCGTTCTGAGCAGAGAAAGCAAAGCAGTGCGGAATCTTCGTCGAGGAAGAAGGGCGATCCGCAAAGCACGATCGCTCGTTGATAAATACATCACGTTATGCTACGCACACGGTTGTAATCGAGGTCGCCAGGCGAGCGAGTTGAGAGAGGACTCACCGAGATCGAATTTCGCTCGTCGATCGGGGAGATCGGCGTATCGCGATCCCTGAACCGGGCATTAAACATTGAGTCAATGTTGCCCCAAGAGAGAACAATGCCACCCGGACAGCCATCGGCGGAGGAAGAGGTAAGAGGAAATGGGAAGATCGAGGAAAGCGATCGGTGTTCGAGGAACCAGGCGGTCGATGATTCCAATCAAGGCATTCAAGAGAGAAAGCAACCTTGGGAAGAATTTCCAACCCATGCGGCGGTGGAAAAACCTTGGTGCGAAATGCCAAAGGAATCATTTCGCGAATCTGAGCAAGGTAGCACCGAGTGTTATCGTTGTAAGAAGTCCGGACATTACGCTCGAGATTGTCCGTTAGGAGGCAGTGATGCGGCCTTGATGGCGACATCCGGCTCCGAGGCGTAATCATGCTCGCCGAGGACAAACAACGGGCGAGGAGGTCACCCCAGGCCGACAAACCAAAGGCCACCGCAGCAAGCAAGGGTGCGCGCTGAATCACAGCAGCAGCTCAAGCTCCGGAAATCTTGCGGTATAATCCATATGAGTGATATACCGTTTTCGCTTTGTTTGATCTGAGAGCCTCACATTCCTTCGTTTCGAGAATCGCGTGTGAGAGGTTGGGTTTGGTACCAAGAAATCACAGTACCACGAAATTAGCATCCGTCGAGAAGTGCTAAAGCGAAAGAGATATGCGAACCGGGAGGTAGAAATCGTGAGCGAAGGTCTTTGTCAATTGCATGTCATCGGAATGGAAGATTTCGATGTCATCTTTAGCATGGATTGGTTGGAAAAGCACATGGCAACTATCGTTGTCTCGAGAGAAGTTGCTTTTCGAGCAGTAGAAGAGTGGAAGTTTGTTTCCACGGCATAAGGATGGGTGTTTGCGTGCCAATGATCTCGACGAAGGCGTGAGGATGATCGGGAAGGAAGCCATCAAACTTTCTTGGTAAGTTTGACGAGGCACGATGAACAGTAAGCGATTGTAAAGAGGAGCGTGGTGTGTGAATATCCGGACGTGTTTCCCAAGGACTTGCCGGGTTTACCGCCGATAGACAAGTGGAATTCACTATTGATTTGGAACCGAGGAGCGGCGCAAGATCAAAGGCACCATCTGAATGGCACTAAAGAATTGCAAGCTGAAAGCGCGATTGCGAGGCTGTTGGATCTAGGTTTTATCCGACCTAGCGTGTCGCCGTGGGGAGCGCCGATTACATTCGTCAAGAAGGAGGATGGGTCGATGAGAAGTCATCGTGAGTGCTTGGCGAGGCAATTCACGGAGAAGATGCGTTTGAAAGCGAGGTTAGAAGATAGCGAGGGTTCACGGGCGAAAGACAACGCGCTACTATTTAGGAAGGTTATGTGTGCCACTCGATAGGGAATTGAGAGATAAAATCATGAGTGAAGCTCATGAGGCACCGTATCTGACTCATCCGAAGCACCAAAATGTGATGAGACCTTAAGAGGAACTTTTGGTGGGAAGGATGAAAAAGGATGTAGCCGCGTTTGTGGAGCGATGTTTGGCTTGTCGACAAGTGAAAGTCGTACACCAACGTCCGTCGGGATTGTTGCAACCGCTACCAATCCCGAATGGAAATGGGATCATATCGGTATGGATTTTGTGGTGAGTTTTCCAAGGTCGTGAGAGGAAACACCGCTATATGGGTTGTCGTCGATGGTGGCGAAGTCGACTCATTTTCTTGATTCGGATGACGTGCGGGTTAGATAAGCTCGCTCGGCTTTATGTCGAGAAATAAATGCGGTTACATGGTGTGCGGTATCGATTCGTCGAGATCGTGACCCGAGGTTCACGTCGAGGTTTTGGAGGAGTCTGAGGAAGCCGTGGGGACGGTCGATCTTAGTCGACATTCCATCCTCAAGCGGACGGTCGGTCGGAAAGAACGATTCAGTTTTGGAAGGCGTGTTGCGGCGATCGTGGCCGGCAGAGGTGGAAGTGGGAAGAGATACTACCTTTGGTAGAGTTTGCCTATAACAACAGTTATCGAGCCACCATAGGAATGGCTCACTATGAAGCGTTATGCGGAAGGAAGTGTCGATCGCCACTTTATTGGGATGAAGTGGGCGAGAGGAAGATGTTAGGACCGAGATGGTTCGGCAGACGGTCGAGGTTATCGATCGAGATCAGCGAAGGATCGAGGAAGCTCAGGACGAGCGAAGTCTATGCGGACAAGCGTCGTCTGGATCTTGATTCGTGATCGGAGATCGCGTTTTCATAAGGTTTCCCGAACGAGGAGTCGTTCGTTTTGGGAAGCGAGGTGATTCTGACCGAGGTTCGTTGGACCTTCGAAGTTCTCAAGAGGATAGGCCCGTTGCTATAGGTTAGCTTTGCCGCCTAGCGTCGGAGATGTTCGTGGCGTGTTTCACGTCTCACGGTGAGAAAATGCGTGTTCGACCCAAAACACGTGATCAAGCATGATCAAGTGGTTCTTGCTCGGGATCGAGTTACGAGGAAGGCCGGTGGCTATCTTGGAGCGAGAAGTCGAGGTTAAGAAACAAGCGATTTAGTTGGTGAAGGTGTTGTGGAATCGCGGAGAGGAAGAAGCTACGTGGGAGTTGGAAGACAAGTTCGAGGCTCGGTACCAGTTGTTTTCTCACGTGTTTGAAATTTCGAGGACCGAAATTTTTATAAGGAGGAGGATGTAATACCCGTCTTTTAAGCTACATTTTGCATGGCACGTTTTTGAGAAAAGGTCAAAGGTTGACTTTTGTTTCGGTGATCGCGACCGTCCGCGAAACCTCGGCGTTGTGAAGAGTGTCTTATGGCGAATTCATAGACACTAAGTATGCGAGTTTTCGACCACCCATGAAGGTTTGGCACTCAGGGAAGTTATCGAAAAGGACTTTCATTGGTCTCTTAAAGCATATCTTGTTTATAGTCATTGTGTCCGTATTTTATTTCGTGTCCATGGGTACCAAGTTTGCTAAATTTGGAGTCCGTTTGCAAAGTTGCGTCGCTTTTGCGTTTTCGAAAAAGAAGCTTCATGACATTTGTGACCCTGCATTTTCCTATAAATAGGAGGCTAGGGCCTTCATTTTCAACGTTCATTTCCTTCGTCTCTCCGTGTTTACGGAAGAGCCGAGCAGCTCAGTGCTGTGCGGGCGGAGGAGTGGGGATCGAGGGAGGCTCGTGGCATGGCGCCATTCTTGTTCTTTGCCGAGCCACCACCGCCGATCAACCACACCCCGGCAGCCCGTTTTCTGTTTTGTCCTTTTCTTGTTTTGATTCCGCCTTTTAGTAGATCGTATAGCATAGAACTCGGGTTTCTAAAGGACAAGCGGGAAAGCGGCCGGGCCTACCGATTGGTTGAAACCGCCGCCGCCCATTGCGCCGATTTGGTGGCTGTTGGTCGCCGATTTGGTGGCCGACGCCCACCCAGCTCTGGTCCTTTAGGTTTTGAGTTCCTGCTATGCATTCTACTAAAGTACCGATCCGTTTTTACATTTTTCGCGTTTACGCATGTCGGGATGTTTCCGTTGCTTGAGTTTTCTAAAGGAAGTACATGCCGGGTTATCCATTTTCAACGTCGTTTGTCATTCCATGTTCGTCGTTATGCATATTGCTTATGTTTCCATTTTCATGCATCGATTTTGGATGGTTTATCCTAGATCGAGGATAGGCATCGATTTTGAAGCTTCTTGTTGCTAAGATTTGAGTCGACTTGCATGCATGCATATTTTGAAGGTACCCTATTATAGGTCTTGATGCCACGAATATATTTCCTTCGCATCGAGTTGATTTGAAAACCGGAGAGTGCCAAATGTGGGTTCGAGAAAGTCGAAAACCCTAATTTTGCTACGATCGTCGTTTGGATCACGTTGTTGCTTTGCTTTGTGGGAGTAACCCCAAAGTTGTTCCGTCTTGTTACCGGTACCTACCGGTCGATCGGTGAAGTCATCGGATCCGTAGATATCTCTCGGTTGGCGTTTTAAATCATTCGTTGGGTTATATATGCTTATTTTGAGTTATTTACTCGATATTTCAAAATAAAACATATGCGCCGTAAAATCTTTTGTGAAATTATTCTTCTCGATCGAGATATGGTTCTATCATGGTTGTGCGGATCTCTATTCGGTGGGTTGATCACCATCTTGAGTATTGATCGTAAGGGGATGGACCCGAACACGTGGTTATGGTTACGAAGGATAGACCCGAAGTCCACACGGAAATGGTAATGAGGTGGTTATGGTTACGACGGGATTTGACCACGAAGTCCACACGAGTTAGCCATTTGGATACGTTAAGGCGTGGGCCGTGGATATGTTCGGGCGAATGAATGTAAATGTGATGGGTTTGGCGGGATACGTCCGAGCCGTGGTTCATGGTTACATGATGGGAATATGATAATAACGGATCGGTGTCGAAAAATGAAAATCTATTTTGCTTACTTAGAAGTGGATTTCGTTTAAAACCTTCTAAGGTAAGTGCTCTAAACACTGACCTCATGATTCTTTTGATTTATGATAAAACCCGGTGAGCGCGCTAGTACTCACCCCAAACTCTTTTCAAATCTTTTCACAGATGGAGGAGGGCCGGACGGCGATCGAGGGGTGGGCTGCGGGTTCTTCATCTATGCTTAGCGATGTTATGTTATATCGTACTACGATATTGATGTACTCTTGTCCCTTATTTGCTTTACGATTGGGAACAAGATTTATTATGTTATTATGTTGTGAGTCTCGATACGAGCATGCTATGTGGTTGACCGGTCTAGTTGTGAGGATGTAATCTATTTGCCTTCTTGCATTACTTATAATAAACCAGATCATGTTTTACGAGGTTATGATGTCGATATTATTACATTGGTGGATTGTTTGTGCACCTCTCCCTTCGAGGATATGTCCTAGTTATAGAGATCTTGGGATTTCATGTCACATCTTCTTATCATGTATGTTATATGTATCCCTTCTTCCCTTCTTAACCCCCACCCCTAATCACACCCCGGCATCCGTGCCTTCCCTCGGGAATTGGGGCGTGACAGATGTTGTTATGTAACCAAGCTCCAGCTATGTAATCCTAAAGTTGATGTAAATGAACATAACTAAAAAAATTGAAACAGTCATTGTTTTCCTCATGCCAGGATCATTGGCCTGTTTCACTTAAAGAACTTGTTCCTACAATAATTGCTTCCTCGCGTCTAGACACATACGAGGTATTTCCACCATTCCTTATAATAATATGTTTATTTTTAGTTTTAAATAAAGAGCTATAGTGAATAAAATGGAACATATCTACGGAATCACCCAAAATAAATATTCGAGTCCATTCCAACAAAACTTAATCCATCAGAATGGGTAGAAATGCTGTAAAAGATCCAATGAGCTAAAGTCCTAAGAGTAGGGATGTCAATTTAGCGGAATTTATGAATTGACATAAATAGACCGACAAGCGGATAAGGTTAGATTGAAAATTTAATCCAAGAAAAAATATGTCAATCAGAATGATCGAACCAGAATAACGAGACAACACGAGTGGATTGACTCGAAAATTGCGAGAACCGAATGGACTCACCGAAAATCAAGTAGGTTAATCCAATTAATTATAATTTTCTCATTACATGATTTTCAAATTTCATTACTTCATTTTAAAATTAGTATAATAAGTTTTTTTTTCAAATATTTGTGAAATGTGTTTTGATTAATATTTGAAAGTTATTATTTTACTTCTTTATCTTTTTTACTAACGTTTAATATAAAATATTTGTTATAAATATATGATTATTAATAAAAATATATTTGAGTTATTTTTTCTTGAGTTTTATAGCACGATTAGCGACGAGTTAACAAACAATCCGAGGTGAGTTGACCTAAACTTGTGTGGGTTGGTCCGATTGATATCTCCATATAAGAGATTCGAAAAAATTGTAAAATAAACTACTTCCAATATGTCCCATCGCCGGTCTGACCCTTTTTCAAATATCCCAACATTTAACTAATTACATTTACCTAACGTTTCAAAAAGTTACAAAAAACGTATATCTCGTGACTCATTGCCAACTCCAGAATTCTGACATGGCTCACCAAAAGTCAAAAGAAATACTTGGCGTTGAGGTTTTGCCATCTCAACGAGGAGGACAACGTTTTTCAACAAAATAAAAAATTAAAATAACGGACCATCGGGCATAGGCGCATAGCACCCACCCTACCGGCAAACTTGTCACCACTCTCTCGTCAACTTCGACTCCATCAACATCACCTTCGATGTCTTATGCATCGCCGTCATCTTCCACTCCCTCGCATCAACGCCACGATATTGTTCTTTATTCAAGCCCTATTCTAAAAATATCAATCCTCTTACCCAATTCATTGCTCAACTCTTACAATCTCGATCTTGATATCTTGAAATATCGACTTGAGTAATTAGTAACAAAATTGATAAAACTATGCCATTAGTATTCCCAAATGCATTTTGTGGTTGTAGGCGATTAAAAGTTACAATTATTTAAGTATAATTCAAAATTAAATATATGTAATTGATATTTAATTATGTGGATTTATGGTATAATCAAAAGTTACCATATGTCAAATTCTACATAAAAGGAAATAAATCGAGAAGATCATGCCATGGGCCCAAAATCTATGGGTTTAAGCTAAAAGCCATTCTGAACTTCCTAAATTAAGTTTTCCTACAACTATAAATATGGGGTTTAGGAGGCTCATAAGACACACACAAAATTAATTGCGAGTTGAGCATTTGAGGAATTCTACAAAGTCTCCAAGAAGCTTGAGTGTCTTGACATTCAGGCGTTCTTCGTGCAAATCACCACGTTCTTGCATGAGGTCGTCCTCCAAATCAAATCAAATATGGTGTTCAATCCGAACAAGGTGAAAACCCTCCGTATCGGCGTCAAATTTGAAGATCTTCACGGCGTTCTTGAGATGTCAAATCAAATTCAACAAACAAATATGAAAAGCAAGGCGAAGGTCCTTGATTGATATCAACAAATCATAAACCTTGAAGAATATTGAAGATGGTTCAACAAATCAAATCGAAGAGAAGAATTGAAGTGAGTAAAGGAAAGCGAAGATTTGAAGAGCTCGAGACACTCGAAGAATCCTCTGCAAGCATTCTCCGACATTCAAAGTCTTCTTCAGCATTGGGCGTTAACCGTGCAAATCACCACGTTCTTCGCCAAGATCATCCTCCAAATCAAATCAAAGATAGCGTTCGATTCGAAACAAGGTGAAAGCCTCGCATTGGCGCTCAAACTTGAAGATCTTCAAACGTTCTTCAACATATCAACCCAATCCGACGGTCGATGCGAAAACAAGGTCGGTCGCGGATCAACATCGTCAAATCAAACTTCAAGTTCGAGGAGATCAAGGAATCATATCCCTCCAAACAACTCGAAGAACATTGATAATCCACGTCGAAGAGAAGAATCGGAGGATAAATAGAAGATCGAATCCCACGAATGTATCAAATCAAATCAAATTGATTTTGTATACAATTTTGTATTTATAAAATTTAAATAAAAAATTTGTGTTACAAATTTTGGCACCCGATGGGACATCTCTACCTCTCTCTACTCTTCACCAAAATCTTGAGCGATGTTCATCCAACAACATCTGACTAAGGTCACTTCAAAGCTTCTTCAGAGAGCATTGGCGTCGTCACGTGAAGCAAAGCGAACAACGAGAAGCTTCAAGTCGACCATCGTGTGGGAAAAGAGCAACACATTGCCACTTTAAATGAAGAAGGTGTTGGCTCGAAGAAAGCTTCACATCCCCATCGAAAATTCTATCACAAGTTACCCACTTGAGGTGTGATGATGACAAACACACTTCCGTGGAAGAACAACTTGCAAATCTTACAAGGTTGGTCGAATCTTTGAGCATACACGTCCAAGAGCAAGATGTCGAGATTGCAAAGCTCGGAGGAGAGAAGATGAGAGTCGAAGCCACATCAATGATAAAGGAAGAATGTGGCGGCGATGAAGAAGCGAGCGACAAGCAAGAAACTCGTGGCGAGAGAAAATGGTCGGCAAACACATTCAAATCTCTTACGATGGCTTCGTCAAAGCGAGACCAACTCGAGGAGTTCATCGAGGTGACCATGAATAACAAATTGATGGAAGCTCTAAGTCGTCATTGATTTACTCTAAGCCGTATACCCGAAGGATCGACAACTTGAGAATGCCTCTTGGTTATCAACCACCTAAATTCCGGCAATTTGATGGCAAAGGAATCGAGGCAACATGTAGCTCACTTTGTCGAGACATGCAACAACGCCGAACATTTGGAGATCACTGGTCAAGCAATTAGTTCGTTCACTCAAAGGAAATGCCTTGGTGGTATCTGAGACTTGGAATCAAACTCGTTTGATAGTTGGGAGCGGCTGAACACGAGTTCCTCAATCGCTTCTACTGACACGGAAGAACGATCGACATGGTGGAGCTCACGAGCTCTTGTCGGTTCAAAGAAGAGCCGATGATCGACTACATCAACGGTGGAGAAACCATGCCTCAATTGCAAGGATCGGTTATCTGAATCATCTGCTATCGAAATGTGCATCGAGGAATGCATTGGGGCTTGCAATACATCTTGCGAGGAATTGAGCCCAAGAGGCGTTCGAGGAGTTGGCCACGAGCTCACGATATGGAGCTAAGTATGGCAATGACGGGTTCAAAGGCCTCACTCCAAGAACCTCAATTTCAAAGAGATGCAAGAATTTAGAAAGAAACCAAGTCCTTTAACAATGCTCCAAAAGAAAGTCGATGGCGACAAAAGCGACTCTGTCGAGTTCTGAAATCATGACAACAAAGCGACAAGCAGACTTTCCTCGAAGACATGGGGCAAAGAAGGTTGACATTTAAAGAAATGCACAAAAACAATATCCTTTCTTGAACTCGGCGTCTACGGGATCTTGATGACACCTTTCGAAGAAGGGTGGTCGATGCACGAAATGAAACGACCAAATGAGGCGGGGACGGTGATGATCGTAGATATTGCAAATATCACCGATTGATCGGGCATCCATACATGATTGCTGCATACTCAAAGAAAGATCATGCGGCTGGCTCGAGAAGGAAGATATCACTTGAAGAAGAAAATCTGCAACAAATGTTGTCACCCCGAATCGGCGACATATTGGAAGGAATCGGGGCATTGTATGATCTGACGGACAAGCGAGATCAATTCAAGTCAACTATAATTGATGATGAAGGTGTCTTGGCAATCACATTCTCCAGCAGTTCTGACTTGGGTCGAGCCTCATAATAGGCCGTTGTTCGTGAGTTGTTTCACCCGCGGAAAGTCGATATGATCCTCATTGATGGGATCGGTGTCGATATTGGCGAGCCTAAGTTTTGTGCTCTTTTACGTGTCTTGTCTAGAGTCAGATCGAGTCTTTTGTGTCTTTCTTGTTGTGTTTTGTGTGCGGGATGACACATTGGTCTGCGAGGGGCAAGGCGGGCGTAAATGGGCGAAGGAGTGGAACTTGCATGGCGGATGAATAGAGATCGATGCACCTCGAGGCGCAAGGAGCTTATCTCACGGCTGGGCTTCAAACCAGTGGTGATTACATTTCGGCGTGACCTCGCTTGAGACCGCACAAGTTCAATCTCGGAAGGGTAGGCTAATGGCGGCGGAGTGAAGAAGGCGGCGAGACCAAGAGAGGAAGAAGGAGGCGAGAAGGCGGAGGGAGGCTAATGGGCAAGATCGCGAGATCGGGGTGAATCTCGCTAAATCCAGGAAAGGATGCTGTGCAGCCAAATCCCGAAATCCGGAGAAGATCATCCCGGATCCGTGCAGGCAAGAAAAGATCACCGATCAACAAGGAAACCCTACTGCATTACTTTCAGCCATGGGCGACACCATCGTCGGCCTCTCGGCCTATATATATGGATGAAGGCACGACTTGTGCGTCTCTTCCGCTCTTACGGGTTTCAACTCTCACTCTCGTTATCAAAATCATCAATGACACCACATACATTAAGTCCCTTGGGCAAACACTTTTATATTTACTTTGTCGTATGTTTTGCAGTGACGACTTTGGGCTCATGGTTTATTTCATTCAGTAATAGTAAGTTGTTTCCGTTTATTATGGTATCAATTAAGCTGTTGCATGATTGTTTATTTATGTCTAGCTAAGTCTTTATACGGTTTGGGCATATGAGTGAAGCATGATTAATATAACTCGAGAGGTCTAAGTAGGGCATTACGATCGCATGCGTGTGTCCCGAAGCACTAGGTCTGGGCATTATATAACAACCAAACTCGGTGTGTTAGTTGCAAATAACATAGTGGGTAAGGAGGGTTGCAAGTAATAATTGGATTAAGGTGTCGGTGTCCGCACCCCAAATAATACGAATGGTGTGGGCGAGTTGGAGTAGTCATGTGACTGCATTTGCAATCACCGGTCCATCTAGATCATAACGTTGCTGTAGCTTGCATGTCTTGATGTGTCCTCGTGCGTGGGCATTACGGGTTAGATAGTTTGCATAGGGTGTCCTTGCCTTCTTTACGAAAGGATAGATTTGGAAGGGTGCGTCGTGGGCATGGCGTGACAACGGGTCACGACGTATGTCTCTTATAACCGGTTGATGCATGTCATGTAGAAAACCTTTGCACCTAGGACCGAGTGTTAATCGTCTTCACGAAGTTGTTGCCCAAACGGACTCGTCTTATTATTTGATATTCCCTTTGAGTTCGTTTGGGTTATTTTAGTCTACCTATAGTGATCGAGATAATTACATCACTCTCATCCTTTTAAGTGACATCGTGACATCGAGATTGCTACACCAACTCCTCGTGGGATCGACCCTATACTTATCATTGGCTATGCCGTGATGGGCGATAGGTTATAAATTTATTTTGAGCGCTAAGCGACGATGTCGAATTGGCGCCGTTCTTGGGGGTTGCGCATTCGGTGGTGATCTCTATTTCTTGTGATTATATTGCTTTCTTTATTGTATGCTACTACCTAACCTTGCGGGGAGAGAGCGAAGGACTTTTATCGATCACGAGATCGAAAAGCACGCAAGGCGGAGGAAGCGGCGATGCGGAGGGCACGACAAGCTGCAGCGGCTAATCGAAGAGAACCCGGAGGCGTCGATGGGTGAACAACCGCAAGTAAGCGGACATTGAGGAAATGGTGTTCCTAACAACGAACACGAGGCCAGCGGGCATCACTTTGCCCGCGATCAATGGCAACCGGGAGATGAAGCATTCCTTCGTCCAAATCCTCCACGATTGATGACATGCCCGGGAGGATCCACAAAACATTACAAGATTTCGAGATGGCGTGTGGGACTATCGCCAATGAAAACCTTGGAGAATATGTGAGATTAGTATCATTCCGCCTACGCATGATGGGGCGAAGAATGGCTCTACACCTTGCGGTTGGAAGTGTGACCACGTGGGCACAACTTCACCGAAGTTCCTAGAAATACTTTCCGCCGTGTATTGAACATGAGGAAAAGGATAGCGGCATCAAAATGGGCACGGGAGAGACCTTTTATGATTCTTGGGGAAGGTTTAAACATTAGCGGAAATGCCCTCAACATCAAATTCGGATCATGATCGATCCAATATTTCATGGCGGGTTGAGGGCAACAGAGAAAATTTGGGTGAATGCGACTTGTGGAGGATCAATCTTGAATAAAGTTCCCAGTGAGGCCTTTAGGCGCTGGGCGAGATAGCCCAAGAAAAGAGCGAAGGAGGAGAAGTTCGAGGCAGGCTGCCACTTCTTCAACCGTGGAGACAAGCTGGATAAACTCAGTAACACTGTTCGACAAGTTCATAACCAACACAGGACCCGGGACGGGGCCGGGCAAAAGAAAGCTAAAGTTTGCCAAATATCTTGCTTGTGACACATCACACGGATCGATGCCCACTTTGTTTGAAGAAGAAGAAGTCGATGCGGTGGGTCGAGAATGGTAATGGGCAATCTGAGCGGAGGAGATATGATCGAACTCTCGGATCTACAACCGGATGGAGGAACCACGAAAACTTTAGGTGGTCTAACAACCCAAGGCGGGACAACAATAGCGATGCGGAGGCGGGGACAACAACGGCGATGACAGGAATAGTCGGCGTGACCATAGCGGTGGGCCATCGTTGGCGAACATGCATACTATGGCACGAGAGAATGTGAAGGCTCAACAAGAGAGCGAGAAATTGAGGTCGAGACAAGAGGAGCCTCCAGAGCCTTGGGAACCAAGTTTCTCAATTGGACGGCCGCCATGCGCGTCTTGAGAAGAAGCAAGAAACCTACCTCCTCAGTAGAGGTAAAGCAGTTAGCCCAATGAATCTTGTAGCCCTAGAAGCGGAAGAAGCGCGGAAAAGTTTCCATGCCCTGACGACAGCCGGACACCACAGTGAAGATCACACAGAACCTGATGGTCGAGATGGCGATGATCAAGAGGAGCGCGAGGAAAGAAGGAAAAGAAGAGGCAATCATTGAGCGACCTATGTCGAACTAATCCTAAGGTTTTACCTCACTTTCGAGCAGTTGGCGAGCAGGAGAGAGGAAGAAATGAGTGAGATGTATCGCGTGTTTGAAGGTGGAAATTAATATACCACTCATCTTTGCTCTGGGCACGATGCGAAGTGGGCAAAGTTCATGAAAGAATTGTGCGAGAAAGGTGAAATCTGAAGATGATGCAAAATTCGAGTGGAGAAAATGTATCCATGATCTGCAGTGAAATTGCAAGAAGTGTGGAGATCGGGGATGTTTTCATTCCTGCGTAATAAGCAATCTGAGGATCGAAAGGGCCATCTTGGTTGGGGCATCTATAAGCGTCATGCCCTTGTCGATGTTCGATGAATTAAAGGTGGGAACCACGAAGCGACCACGGTGGTTATCGATTAATGAGACGGGTCAGCGTCATCGAGAGGAATCATCGAAGCGTATTGGTCAAAGTGGAGGAACTCATATTTCGGTGGACTTCTACGTTACGGATATGGGCGATGGGTAACAAATCTTGATGATGTTATTGGACCGACCATTCATGAAGGCGGCCGGGGCCGATGTTCACTTTCACATGTAAAGGTGTAAGTGTAGGGTAAGCGAGTATCGTATCCGATTGTATCACGAAAACATAGAAGCTAGCTGGCGATAATTCATCATTATCGAAACACGAATTTGGGTGAAAGGTTTTGGGGCTTGATTTAATCGAAGCAAAGGTAATCAAACAAAATATAAATAAGCGATAAAACACGGAGGATAACTATGAAGAAAGACTAACCCTAGGGATGCATCAATCCTATCACAGCGATGTTTATCCTGCTTATTACTAACCGTTTTAATCCGAACAAGACGGAAGATCACATATATAACCAACAACTTGATTCGACAATTGTGGCGATTGATTACTAATTTTCCTATCACGATTACATCTCTAGAGGAAAATAAGCAACTCCAAATGGATCACTAAGAATATGCTTCCTACGAATGTCCTATCTCGATTCGACTCGAGGCTTATTCGTATCATGCATTCGAGATCGATTGACAATTAATCTGATTCGTCGTTAGCGGCAACTAGATATGCATCAAGATTGATCGAAATCAACACATATATATAAGCACAATGAATCATGAATCGATGCACGGAAGGTAAATAACAATAGCAGGAATCACAACATATAGGATCGAATCATGCAAACCACAGGATTAGAGCGGAAAACTAGCCGACATAATAAGCGGAATAAAATACGATTTAACCATAACAGCGGAAATTAAATATATAAAACCCGTAGGAAGCGTTGGATGAACAATGGTTGGTCTTGAATCGAACCCAAGCGAGCGAAGCGAAACAACGAAAAATGATCGATAGCGAAGCGATAAACTAAACTAGAACAAAGCGAAATTAAAGCTAGAACTAAGCGGAAGCTAAAACAAAGATAAAAGCGGGAAAACTCTCTAAAAGCGTCTTTGGGCGTCTCGGTGCTTACGAGGCGCAAGGGCTCTTTACTTGTTATAGAAAAGGGTGGAAACCCTAATTTGCGCCTCTGCCGCGCCCTCACGACCGGTCCTCGCGATTGCTAGTCGATCGCTAGGTATATCTCGTGGCGTTCTTCTCGCTTCAGCGCTCGCCTCGCTTGCGCTCGTGGTACCTCATGACCGGCTAGCGGTCGCTAGCAATTATAAAGTGGTCGCGAGAAATCGTCCGGTGAGTTCTCGGCGTTGAAGCGCTCGCTCATGGAGCGCGAGGTTGCGATCGCGGCTCGGTTGGGGTTCTGGCGTGTTTCCTAGCGGCCAGCCTGGCGACCGCTAAGGTGATCATTAGAAATAGGTGGGTTGTACTACTTTCTGCATGCGTCGTTCCTGGCGATTATCAACATATAAACCTACAAAGCGTCGAAAAACCCAAGAGCGTTATCTTCTGAAATAGATAAAACATTAAGAATCGATACATAAGCGCACATTAAGCGAGCTAAACTCATCTTCAAATATCAACTATAAGCGTGTAAAATGCGTTTATCAAACCCCAAACTTAAAGCATTGTTTGTCCTCAAACAAAACCAAAGCAGAAGACACAACAAAAGATCAGCGTAGCAAAGATGATAACCATTCTGAGCCTCGAAACATATCAACGCAAAACATTAGTGCACATGGCGGCGTTAGTCCGCTCGGCCACAAACAACAATTTACGGCAAAACTCATTTAATTCAACCTCACAAAGGCATGTGTGTAGAATATAGAGGATACACTCAAACTCGTAAAGAAATTAAGGATGTGTATACACTCAGCGATCGATGCTGATGCAACGTCTTACCATAGGCTTGCGTTTCTAATATCTCCACGCGTCATTGTTTTCAAATTAGGATCAAAGAGGTCTTTTCATAGGTTGTAATGTAGGGACATTGGTTGAGGTAGGATAAAATATGGCTAAGTGACTCAAGAGTATTCCAAGCACCACCATTTATACATTTAAACACATATGGACTTTGTCCGTTTCCTCTTCTCTCCCAGCGTGCTAAATCGGCGTTTAATGCCACGAAGGTACCTATACTTTGATTAAAGACCCTTTATGCTCAACACTCATAGTGAACTTAACATTTTCTTTTCTTTTTCTTCTAGAGCTTATAGGGTTTAACTTTCACAACAAAGGTACTATTCTTCACCACGGATGTATTTTCTAAAAGAAACTTTTCTCGTCATAACTTACATCAAAATTTCACCTTTTGATTCCCATATCCATCCTCACCTCCTATCATCCGGTTAATCGAAAAAAAAGTCAAATAAAGGCTCAAAGAAAGGCGACATATGGTATATATCATCGGGTTAGTGTTTGGGTGAATATGCGGTTAACAAAGATGGCCTTTTATCCTTTCAAATTGAAACACATATTGCGGTCTCGTCGAAGAGCGGCAAGTTCTAGAAGATAATCACATGCATGATATCACTGATTAATGAAGCGTATCAAGATATGTATACGATTGAAGCTCGAGTCTCGCGGGATAAGCAAAAGTGAAAACAAAAAGCTAAAGCCATCTCACGTCATTCATGCGTCATTTTCTAACATATCATGCGCACTTATCATTAAATTTCACAAAAATTTTCTATCGTCATTGGCCACATGGATTAACACTTCACTTCAACTCGTTGATCGGCCGAGCCAACAAACGAAAAGAAAAGCGAAACACGACAAAAAGCGACACAAGCGAAGACAAAACAAAACACGAAAACAAAAACAAAGAAAGCGTTGGGTTACCTCCCAACAAATTAGCTTAATTGCGTCTTTAGCTAGACCATTACTAACCTTTTTCAATCTGGCATTTTGGTGTAGCAATCCTTCTCAACTCGTGGATCCTCCTAAACTTCGCGTTCACGGATGACCACCTGCGACTATGGAAGTGGCCACCAAACAGGCGAAACACTGGAGTTCCATGCGAGTCCACTTCTTCCTTCGACTTCCTCGATCGATTGAGTACCCTAAACGCGAGATGTGCGGCAGCAGTCGTGATCGGCGGTAATCTTGCTTTCCACCGTCGTGTTGCTTGATGGCGTCGTATATGGAAATCTTGAGCTCCTCGCCGTTAACACGAAGCGTGAGATTGCCTTCCGCACATCAATCAACGACGACCGAGTTGCTAGAAAAGGTCTACCTAGGATTAGCGGTTGTTGTTTGAATTAGGAATATCTAAAATAACAAAGTCGGCGGGAAAAACAAAATCCCGAATTCTTACCAACACGTCTTCGACGATACCTTTTGGATATGTGATTGACCGGTCAGCCATCATCGATGAAATCTTAAATCGGACCGTCTTTCCTAGGTGTAGCGGTTGAAAGCGTTCGATAGCATCAGATTGATGCTTCGCCCCCCCGTCGCACAAAACATTTGGAAAAGTGCGCTCGGCGATCTAGCACTCTAACGTAAAACTTAAGGATCATACGCGCGGAGAGGAGCTTCCTTTGCAAAGCTGCGCATTCTTCGGATAGGGTAATTTTCTCAAATTTCCCAACTTCTTCTTGCTTGTAGCGTCTTTCAAAATTTCATGTATCCGGCATGTTTCGCGGTGCTTCAAAGAGGCACATTTATCTCAACTCTTTGAAAAACCTCTTTGAAGCGAGCAAACTCCGTCATATTCGACTTGACAAGTCGAATCGGAAGCGAGGACCGAGGAGGTGTACGTCGGGGATTTCTTACAGGGTTGCCTCATGATCGACCTCGCGACATTTGGGAAGGTCGCGAGTGTCATTCTTGTATTTGGACTCCGTCTTGGCGTGCGACTTGCTAGTTGGGTCATTTCATGAGCTGGGCGTGAAGCACTTGCGCTCGATGGCTCATGATCGGGTCTTGTGAGCGTGCGCTCGGTCGCGGGCTTACGTGGGCAATTACGGACTCCTCGCTGATCGGGCTCATGATCATGAGCTCGATCGCCAGTTTCTGCTCAGTGTGCTTTCATGCTTCTTCTGGTGGGGCTCGGGTGGCTCGTCCTTTCCTCGTCGGATAGCAAGCTGCGATTCTTGGGTTTACCTCCGTATTACTCGGAAATTGGCCCATCTTTTGTAGTGCATTCACTTGTCGACTATTTGACCAATTTGATTCTCAACATCTTCATGTGCTTCCCCATAGCCGTCACGGTGGACTCTAAATGATTTATCTTTTGCGGTGTTGCTTATGAGCAATTACGATTCGTTGCCATTGTTGGTTGCTTACAACCAGCTGCTGCATCATGTCTTGAGACTTGGCTTCTCGGCTCTTGAATTACACTATTACGAGCAATGAAACTTCTTTGGAGGTTGTTGGAAATTCGGATGATTCCTACGATTGATGTGGTGACGTTTTGTCTCGATCGACTCTTCAAAAGAGTGAACTTCTTCATGAGATCGTATTTTGAATCACTCTCATGATGCTTTGAACAATGGCGTTCTCAGTTGGCCATTGATAGCTGTTGGCGACCATCTCTCTGTCTGACGGCTTGCCTCGTCTCTTGGTCGGTTCGATAAGCGGCCCGCATGACGCATCCACCATCTTTCGTCTGCCGTATCGGGTCCAGTAGAGAACTGTGTGATTTGTTGCTCCTTGGAGAACCCGTGTTGTGGACATCGTCTCAATAGACCTCTGAATCTCTCCATACCTCGAATAATGATTAGTCGTGGTTTTGCAAAAAAAGAGATTCGGCGATGATCTTCTGCGCTTCGCCCGGCGGAAAGTATTTGAAGAAACTTCGCAAAGTTTCCCCCAAGTGTCGATGCGATTCGGTCCAAACTCTTGAACCAATCTTTTCGCTGGCTGTGATGAAACGAACATCTTGTCATCGGATCGTGTCTTGTGGCACCCGTTCTGTTTGATGGTGTCACAAATATCGGCGATCTCGAGATCGCATTCGGATCTTCGTGACTCTCACTGGTTGCTCTCCTTGGACCATCTTGATCGGGGCGGTTTGAGCTCAAATTGTTTTCATCTCGTGTGGGCTAACCGCCTCCTTGGGCTGTTCGGTGGGATGTCGGTACATGTGATTGAGGTCTTCCTCGGGCGGGGGACAACGATTCCCATATTCGCCATCAGACTGCATCTGCGTAAAGTCAGCTAGCATCGTCTGACTTGCTCGGGAGGAATGCTTGGATTACGGATTGGCTGCCATTGCGGCCGTCTCTTCTCGTCCTCTTCTCCTTTGAGAGCTTTCGATCTCGGGATCTAATAATACTTGGAGGTCCACGAGATCTTGTGCATAAACCACACGAGAAAAGAGAATTTAGCGACAAAAATAAATAAATATAATATAATATATATAACTTGAATTAACAAATCCGAATCGTCAATTATTCTTATGTGATCTTAACAATCCCGCTAGCAACGGCTTAAAATTTGATCGCTCACTTTTCACCGTAAAGGTGTAAGTGTAGGAGTAGCGAATGTATCGTATCCACAGAGATTGTATCACGAAAACATAGAAGCTAGCTCAGCGATAATTCATCATTATCCAGCACGAAATTTGGGTGAAAGGTTTTGGGGCTTGAATTTAATCAAGCAAAAGGTAACCAAACAAAATATAAATAAGCGATAAAAACACGGAGGATAACTATGAAGAAAGACTAACCTAGGGATCGTCAATCTATCCACAACGATGTTTATCCCCTTGTACTACTTGTTTAATCCGACAAGACGGAAGATCACATATATAACCAACAACCCTTGATTCACGACAATTGTGGCGATTGATTACTAATTTTCCCTATCACGATTCGTCTACAGGAAAATAAGCAACTCGAATGGATCACTAAGAATATCGCTTCCTACGAATGTCCTATCTCGATTCGACTCGAGGCTTAGCCGTATCATGCATTGAATCGATTGATGATTAATACGATTCGTCGTTAGCGGCAACTAGATATGCATCAAGATTGATAAATCAACACATATATATAAGCACAATGAATCATGAATCAATGCGGAAGGTAAATAACAATAGCGAGAATCACAACATATAGGATCGAATCATGCAAACCACAAGATTAGAGCGGAAAACTAGCAGGACATAATAAGCGGAATAAAATACGATTTAACCATAACGGAAATTAAATATATAAAACCCGTAGGAAAGCGTTGGATGAACAATGGTTGGTCTTGAATCAAACCCAGCGAGCGAGCGGAAACAACGAAAATGATCGGATAAAAAGCGTTCCGGTCGATAGCAAACGATAAACTAAACTAGAACAAAGCGAAATTAAAGCTAGAACTAAGCGGAAGCTAAAACAAAGATAAAAGCGAGGAAAACTCTCTAAAAAACGTTACGGGGCGTCTCGGTTCTTACGGGGCGCAAGAACTCTCTTATGTTATAGAAAAGGGTGAAACCCTAATTTGCACCTGCCGCGCCGCTGGCGACGGTCTCATGATCGCTAGTGCGATCGCTAGGTATGTCTCGGCGCGTTCTTCTCGCTTCGCGCTCGCCTCCTTGCGCTCGCGTGGTACCTCGCGACCGGCTAGCGGTTAGCAGTTATGATCTCATGGTCGCGAAATAGTCAGGTGAGTTCGGCGTTAGGCTTGCCTTCGCGGAGCACGAGGTTGCGATCGCGGCTCGGTTGGGTTCTCGTAGCGTGTTTCCTAGCGGCCAGCTAGCGACCGCTAGGCTGGTCGCTAGAAATAGGTCGGTTGTATTACTTTCTGGGTGCGTCGTTCGCTTGCGATTATCAACATATAAACACCACAAAGCGTCGAAGGAAACACCCGAGCGTTATCTTCTAGAAATAGATAAAACATTAAGAATCGATACATAAGCACATTAAGCGAGCTAAACTCATCTTCAAATATCAACTATAAGCGTGTAAAATGCGCGTTTATCAGGACCGAGATCGATTGCGACACGGGCGAGTTATCTTGTGAATTCGGCCGGTGAGGACGGTGACCTTCAACATCTTCAAGGCCATGGAGCATCCGATTGATATTGAGGTCGTTGGAATTCATTGATCATATTGAACCCGTGGTGGGAGACATCACTGCGAGAGATAGGGTTGCAATCGCTGGATGCAGCCATTAAAGAAAGTGGGCAAGGAGGAAGATGCCACGAAGAAGCGACTTATGGACAATGTCGGGAGGCCACCTTTATTTGCGGAGGCGGGCAGAGGACTCAAGTGGTCGATATACGAGAACATGCCTCGGTGAAGGAAGAAGAAAAGCTCGTTCCATCCCTTATGAGAAAGCATGAAACTCGAGCTAAAGACTCTTCCGCACACGAAGTCATCTTTCTAGGGAAGGACGACACCTTGCCGTGATCATCAATGCTAAACTCGGTCAGAGTCGGGAGGAAGCTATGAAGTGTTATTAGGCGTCTGAGGAAGCTATTGGATGGACATTGGCCGACATCAGGGCATCGACCGCTTCCGTATGTGTTCACAATATTATGATGGAAGAAGAAGCCGAACGATCTGCGATCGACAAAGGAAGTTGAACCCGGCTATGGAGGTAGTCGTGAAGGAGATCTTGAAGCTTCGACTTGGGCATCATATATCCCGTGTCGAGACGATAAATGGGTCAGCCCGTACGTCGTGCCCAAGTCGGGCATTCGGTGGTGAAAAGCGAAAGGAGGCTGATCCGCGAGACTCCAAGCGAGGTTGGAGAATGTGTTGACTATCAGCTCAACGGTAACCGAAAAGATCACTTCCCATTACCTTTCATTGACGAGATGCTTTGGAAGGTTGGTGAAACAAATTCTTTTGTTTTTAGGCGAATACTCATTTTTATGCAGATGCGGGTTGCCCAAGTGATCGGGATAAAACCACTTTCACATGCCCGTTCGGGACATTTGCCCCTAGAAGAATGCCTTTCGACGTGTGTAATGCCCAGGGACATTCAGCGATGCATGAGTATGAACATCTTCTGGACCTATTGAGAAATGCAGTCGAGTTCTTTATGAAGCGACTTCTACCGTCTCGGGAATCGTTTGAAGAGTGCTTGACAAATTTGGAGTAGTCCTGAGAGATGTGTCGAAAAGAATTTGATCCTAAATTATGAAATGTCATTTCATGGTACAAGAAGGAATTGTGCTTGGGC